>VDFB02353493.1:112700192-112773976 GCA_007258455.2 Sequoia sempervirens
CTGAAATTTGACGGGTGGTTGCGTTATGAGATAACGAGTGGATTTCCAACAGGTTTCTTTGAAAGCCGTTGGAACCCGTTTTGATCCATTTTCGGGGCCTCAAACTTTCATCTAGACCCTCAAAATCCCAATTTAGTGTTTTTTTCTAGCATTTTGAAAAATTGTTTTCACTCATAACTCAAAATGCATATCTCAAATCTGGGATGTTAGTTAGCAATTTATCCTATCTCACCAATGGGTATTTCTTGGAAAAAATTGGGACTCTCAAACATACGACCATGAAGTTTCCTAAAATGGCAATATTTGACAATTTTTGAAAATTGCCAAATTTGGAAAAATCTGATTGTCAACACTTTATGCCCTTTCAACCCCGAAACTTGGTGTAGAATTCATCCCATCACATCCTCCAATCATTCTAGTCTTCAATCCAATCCTCATCTGAGCTTTAATCTTATCCCAATCTGAGCTTAACCAAACCCCTAATCTGAGTTTTCGTCCCTCTGCAGTCAAAATCTTTGGATATCGAACAAAGTCTTAAAATCCCTCCTATCTCATCATTCATTTATCCATCCTTTCATCCTCCCAATTTCTCTTTTGATGACTTGGATAACTATCCCATCCCTGAACTTCGTGATCACCATCATCCTCCAATCCAATCCAACAGGTCTATCTTGTTCCATCGTGTCGGTCCAATCATTTTATCCCCTTACCTAGGGTTATCTCATCCATCACTTGTCTTTGGCCTTTTGTCGAACTACGTCGCCCCTGCGCTTTCACGTAGGCAGGGTCGATCATTTGATCTGCCCCCGGGGTTCCATCCATCATCGATCTATATTATCCACTTTTCTCCTATTCTCCATCCTATCTTGGTCATCCATCAAAATCTCCATCATGGTCTGTCGTCAGCATTTTGTTGAACTACGAGGGCTCTGCGCTTCCACGTAGGCAAGGCTAATCTTTGATCGGCCCCCGAGCCCCTAGGTCGCTAGGATGTGTCAGTCTTGTGTCATGTCTCTCATGTCGTGTCATCAAGCTATGCCCCTTATCTAGCTGGATCTTAACAAATGAGATTCACTTGTATCATCAAATCCAATTGGTTCTAAATATCCTGCGTCATATCAATCTTTTAATTTAGTATCCATCATCAGTCTCAACAGGATGCATCCTTCCTAACAGACCTCATCAATCCCACCCATCCCCTTGATTGATCCTATGGCAAAGGACATTTGAAATTAATTGCGATCTTTTGATGCTTTTGGCTTTTGTTTATCCTTTGAGCTCCCTATCATCACTTGTCATGGTCGCCTTGATCCATCATATCATGGTGTGCTTTGACTCATCAACATAGGGGTGTATCTTGATTTTTTGTTTGTCTTCTCGGTTGTCCCACGTAGTACCCACCAAGATCCCTGAGGTCTTGTGTTACGCTGGGGCATCCTTGCGTGCTTGAGGTTATCCCAATACCTTGCCCGACCAAGGTCATCGTGACTTTGGGGTGTTGGGATAGCTTTCTTGTTTGTTATGTTTGTTTTCTGCATTAGACACTAATTTGCCTTGGTTCTTCATACCTAAGCGTCTTGTGTCTTATGCTTTCGCAGCAAAATGATGCTCCAGCGATGCTTGAAATTTGCATTGGGTGCATTTCATCTCCCTCAATCTTCCATCATTGCATCATCTTCTTCGCTCCTTGCATCATCTCATCATTTTCAGAGCACACTGCGTGTTCTCTGAACCGCATGTCATCCTCGGCGGGGCATCCTTCATCCCTAATTTTCATCATTTTTCTTTTTCCTAGTCACTCATTTGAATGACTGGGGCATCTTTTCCAATCTAACCATCATCTTCTAAGTTCTATGTTTTAATATTCTTTGAAATGATGTTACTTCGTAACACCATCTCAAAGAGGGGCAAAATGTAGATGTCTAAATTTGGACAATTAATTTATCCAAATTTATCCCCTTTAATTAACATCCTTAAGTTCTTCTAATCCCTAAGGTATTTAATCAATAATACCTTATCTCTTTAATCCTCCTTCCATCAAATGAATTAAATAAATATCACGTTATTTAATTCCTCCTCATCAATCACGTTATCTCCATCTTTTTCAATCTTAATCCATTGCACTTCTCATCCATCATTAGGATGTGCACATGCCTAATCCCTGATTAGGAGATGTCACATCCTCCAACTTTGCAAGTTGGCCTCTAATCTTTCTAGCCACCTAACCATCCTCTAATCCTTCACTAACTAGCCTAATCAACCTCTCAAGGAATTTTTAATTCCTTTTATCCTTCCAAGGAATATTAAATCCCTTTTCTCTTCCCCATGTCCTTTATGACATGTGTCCTTAGTCAACCATATTAAGTGCTTTTCTTTTTTGACAAGGCACTCCACTTCCCCATGTGAATTTTTAATTCACCTTTTAATCCCCCAAGGCACCCAAAAGGAATTTTTAATTCCTTCACTTCTCCCCACATGGGGACAAGGACCTCCTTTATGAGGAGATCTTGTCCAATCCCAAGGTACTTTGTACCCCCCTCCATGTCATGTACTTCTCCTTCCACCTCATGTCCACTTCACCTTTTGGGGCTATATCACATGCCACATGTCAAGATGTGGGGGCTTGTGAGTTCTCAACTCACCTTAGCCCTACATCTTGATTTTTGGTGGCTCAATCTTGGCCCTCCATTTCTTCTAGGAATTCTCAAAATTCCTACAAATACCCCCTCTTTTCTCTCATTTTGGGAGAGATCATTTGTGCTAGCCAAACTCTTGCAGTTTTGTTTCTCAACCAACACTTAGCCATTTTCATGATTCCAAGCATCATTTCCATCTTCACATCCTCTACTTGCCATCAAAGGAGCATACACATCCAAGATCGAAGGGCCAACCAAATGATCGACTCAATGCAAGGTATAAGGTTCCATTTTGTTGCTTTGTCTTGCATTGTTTCCAACTTAGGCTAATCTTGAGGTGTAGGTTGTTTTAGTTGTTTATTTGCACTCTTTTACTTGTTGCTTACTTTCTAACAATCACATTCGACCTATCACAGTATTATATATTATATTATATCCTAAAAAATATAAAAATTATGTTGATGATTATATCTCCGTAATTAGAATTTTATATGTTTATATTATATTATATAATACTCATATCATATATTATTATGTATTTAATATTTAATATTGTTACTATATATTTTGTACTGTAAATTAATAGTATAATAATATTATAGTTTTATTATTATATATTGTTATGTTAATGAGTATATTCCACAATGTTTCCTATGCACCACCGATTCAAAGAGAGGGTGAGTTTGCGACATTGCAAGATATATTAAATAAAAAGTAATAATTGTTCATGTATTATTATATTATTCATAATATTAAATTATTACATTATTAGATAGTTATTATTATTTTGTTAGCTCGTGAGCTTCAATGTACATTGGTGGGACAATCTTGTGGGGTTGCAGGGAAGTAAAGTTTAAATAAAATTAGAATTAAATAAAGGTTAATCTTTTATAGATTTTTAAAAGCTTGTGTGGTATAGCCACATGAATTTTCTCATCCAATGGCAGAAAGGAAAAGCTGTAGTAGAATTAATCATGTTTAAAAGATGTGCCATGAAGACAAGTGGATGTTTTAGCAAATACTGTGGAAATTGTTACCACACATTATAAAGTAGGATTCCGTTAGTTGTTTAATTTAAGAAACAACACGAATAGTCAAATCTTTTATATGTAGTTCTAATATTCAAGGATATAATATAATATAGATTTTAAATTCAATAATGATTAGATATTTTAATAGTGTGATAAATGAATATTTCTTGTGATAAATTATGTTGTAAGAATAAAATAGTTGTTGTAAAAATAAAAATAATAAAATTTTATATTAAATTAATTTTCTTCCTTTTTCACCTAGGTAAATTTTTTTGATATAAGAAACCTGGTTTCAAAGGACTAGGAACCCGAAAAATTAAAAAAATATAAAAAAACAAAGAGGGAGATTTCCCAAGCTCAGCGAACTAAGATCACCAAATTGACTATTGTGCCAAGCTCGATCAAGAGCGGGCACCACAAATAGATAGACACCAAAGAGGGAGATACATAAAACCAGAAAACATTAGTCAGCCGCCTCACTGTCCCTGATAGCATAATTTAAGTTGTTCCTGTCATTTTTTGCCAGCTGAGCAGCATTGACAGGGGTAAAGCATGACCAAACTTTACTAGATAGGCTAGTCTTAAGACTAAGATCAATGCCTTCATTCACAGCCCAGTCAGTGACCTGGTTGCCAAGCCTGCCAATATGACTAATGACAACCCCCTCCAATTCGCATAGATAACATTTTTCCGCTTCTACAATCACCTCCAGTCTCTAGTTGTGTAGCTCTCCTCCCTTCAGAGCCCCAATGACCAACTTGGAGTCGCCTTCAATCCAAATTTTTCGCCATCCTTTTTCCCTGGCTAACATCAGACCCCACAACACAACTCTAGCTTCAGCTTGATTATTAGAGTCAATGCCTAAATCTAAGGCATATACCAATATTGTCTTCCCCACAACATCCCTAAAGACACCACCACTACCGGCTTTGCCAGGGTTACCTTTGGCTGCACCATCGAAGTTCAACTTGAACCACCCTTGTTTAGGAGCCTCCCACCTAGGTTGCTTCATGGTGCTAGGATCAAGCATCGAGACTTGAACCATCCCCTTAAAGTTGGGCCAATCATTAGCCTAATTCACTTAGGTAAATTAGGAATGCATATTTTTTCTTAGATTTTTTTTTCAAATCACAAGTGCTACACCTTTATTTTGATTAACTTAGCATTGCCAAACTTTTCTTCCATAGAATGACATCTATTATTATTGTAGAAGGATGGTTTTTTCATGACAACAATAGAAAATAATTAATAATTTCCATATTTGTCTTCTATTTATCACTATGGTATGAACTACCTCTCAATTATAAATTTTACTTGTAACCTCAAGATACAATTCTTCATTTTCATATTTAGGGATTTCTTCCCTTTGATATTCTCATATATATATATATATATATAAACAAAGATTTTGGCACCCAAAGGCTTTCTAGCACTTCTAGGGTTTTTCACCTAAAAGGAGAAAGATGGGCCAAAATGGGAAATGTCTACACTCAAAATCAATGCAAGGATGTATGCAATATGCCTAAATATAATGTCTAAATGCAACAAACTGATAAAATGAATTACTTATTAATGCAATACCTAAGAAATGCAATTTTTTTGAAAACATGGTGATGTATGGAAAATAACCTAAGAATGCAAGTAAACAATAACAAAATTAAACAAGATTGGAGAGGTGCACCTGGAAATTGAAGTCTAATGCAGAGAAGCTTTGGAATCTTGTATATTTTGATATTGAAGCCAACTAGGTCACTTACACCAAGTTGGGCGACTTAGTCTTGTTTTAGGGAGATTATGCCATAATAGGTTTCTGCCAAATGGGTACTCTGAAATGTAAAAATCATTTTTCATGCTTGTAAGTGGAACTACTTCACCACAGATGGTGACTTAGTCCACCTGGGAATCTCAAAAAAATCAAGATAGGAATCTGTAGCTTTCGGTCTGCACTTCCCTTCCTAATAGGTGTCTAGTTAAGATTTTGTTGAAAATGGGCTGAAAGAGGTCTCCAAGCTTCATTAGGGCTTTGTTGACTTGAATGAATTTGATGGATTTTTGAGCACTTTTTAGCACCTTTCTCTTTGACAAATATGCATACAAGACCTACAAAACACACATACAAAGAGGGGGAAAAGGGTTAAGGGTTAGAGAATAGGGGTTTTCCTTGGTCAAACCTTGATTTTGTAATCAAACCCTATAAAATAAAATGAAATAAAGAGATGAATGATGAATAAATGACATGCAATGTCACAAACTCACCAAACCCTTGATGCTGAAATCTAAAGATATGCAAGAAGATGCTCCAATGGATGCTTGAAAGTACTTAGAATGCTTAGAATGCTTGAGAATGATTAAGTGAATGAATGAATTTCTTGAGTGAATTAATTGGGGTGAAAAATGAGAGAAATCCCTTTATTTATACTTGATTTTCTAATATTTTCTTTAAATAACACATCATAGGCCAACCTTAAGGTTAAGAGAATAAAATCCTGCTAGAAAATTAAAATTATTTTGATTTTTACACCTAGTGTGACTAAGTTTCCCTAGGTGGCGACTTGATCCCACTAGGGCAATTTAAATGGGTATAGTGGATTGAAGTGTATTTAATAAATTTTAACAAGAATATTCTAAAAAATACACTTAAGTATGGTCATAAAGTGCATTAAGGGGTCATTTAAACATAAGAAAGGGTTGAATTAGTGATGACAAGTCTAGAAAAGTATGAGAGTTTGTTACATCTCTTTACAACAGTTTGAAATAAGGCTTGGTAAGTGATAGAAAGTGGTTATTTAAGTAAATTATAGTAAAAGGGTCCTAGAAAAGTGTGAAAGTGGGTCACAACACTTCACAACACTTTTATGAGACATCCTAGAATTCTTAATGATTCTTAAGGGTCCAAGACCTAATGTGAATGTGTTGGCCACATTACAACATTAAATCTAGGAAAAATCAAGCCAAAATCCACTAGGAGGACCTAAACATGAGAAAAAGTAGAAGGGTTACTTTTTTCGTGTCCACAATATATATAGGTAAAAGAACAAGGTGAAGATATGAATCTTGAGGATCATGTAGTTTTTATGGTAGATAAATAAAAACTTGTATTGATAGTAGCCATATACTCTTTGATATCAACAAGGATGCTTGATCCATCACTTGCTCCTACAACTAAGTATAACACAATATACAAATTTATCAACATAAACATGAAATAATTATTCATATATAAAAATCATTAATCTTCTAGTCATGAGTCCATACGACCTAATTCTCCTATTCAACTTTTATGATCTATCCAATCAGATAAGAACATGTATCATTAGTCAAATCAAGTGTTTCCATTGGTAGTCCTAATTGAATTGCCTCACCCATGTTTTTCCATTTAGCCATGTCCATCACATTTTTTCTAATAAACACTAGGATTCATGGTAGTCCTTTTGGTATCCATAATAGTTCGTAAGCTTGATGATTATGCTTTTTAGGTTGATGAAGATTATTCTTGGATAACATATAATTGGTTTGAATGACAAGTAATTATATTTGAAGTGACAATCTCATGTAATAGTGCTTAACCTAGGAGTTATAGTTTTCCTTCATGATTATGAAAAACTTCATAGCTTATGGTTCTCCTCTTCTGATATATAGTAACCCTCCTTTTTCCAAACCAAACACTTACTCCATTTAACAAGGCCTCGTCTTCAATAACATGACAGTTCTTTGAATATTTGATTGTGATTGTTAATGTGGTAGTCCCAAATTAGAGATAAAACACTATTTTGTTTCCCATGACAGTCTTTGTATTGGGATAACAATCCTCTAATTCTAATATGGTAGTCAAGTGAGTTGAATTTTATAAATTTTAAAATGGTAATGATGATCCCTCTTTGACATAATAGTCCTCTAGTCCTACAACATGTTATAGGAGTTTTTAATAGTTTATACAAGCCAAGGTAGTTTATTCTATCCTGTGACTATCCTTTGGATACACTAGGACTCTCTATGATAATGTCCTTACTGATTTTAACAATATCAGTCCTATATTTGATGTTTTTAAGATATTGACTAAAAGTGCATGCATCATACTTAATGGTTCTCTCTTTGTCACAAGTCCACTCCAACACCCTACTTAGTGCATCTCTTGTCAATGATTTATGATAATATGGTTAAGACTATCCACTATGGTACAATAATGCAACATTATGTAAGGTTTGAATTAATAGAAAATGATAGGATAGTGATTCTATGCACATAAAAACCTTGATACTCAATTGTAAGATTCATTATAACATACCCAAGAAACATTAGTATGTGTAAGTATATAAAGCTTCATGAAAATATTCTAAAAAATATAAGAAACCATCTAAAAATTTATTATAATATTGTACATACAATTTTATATGATTCAATATAAACTAAACTTATTGATTTAATGACTAGAATACAAGAAAATAAATAAATATCAGTATCTACACTATTGTAACTTACAGATAACCCTATTTCCACAATAAAATAGCTACTTCATTGAAGAAACATGATCGTAAGACTGAGGACAACAAAGAAAAATATGCTTACAAATTACTAAAAAATTATGCCAAATAATCTGAAAAATAAAATAAAAACAAAATAGACAAAATAAAATAAAATAAATGACAGCAAGCTAGAAACAACTAACTAGACAAATGAAAAATGAACTAATTAGACATGTAACTAATTAGGACTAACTAAAACTATGTGCAAAGACTCAGGACAATACGTATCAATAGTCCCTCTCAAAGGTTTCCTCAATGTAGGCAAGGATAATAGGTATCAACACTCCCTCTCAAAGGTTTCTTAAATGTAGCCAAGGACAAAAAATTTCTCTTCAAGGTCTTAAGCTTAGAAAATTTATTTTTGTATTCTTAAAATTATAAGTTATGAATAGCATAAGCTCATATTTAAGACATAAATCATATAAATCAACAATTGAGGTAACTTACTGTAGAACCTTAAATCTGCATTAGCTCACAAACAGAAACCCTTAGCATTGTTAGTAAACTAAAGCAAATGAAGATTCCCTATAAGATTCATCTAATCACAAGACTAATGCAAAAGAAGCAAGCAAAACATAGAAAACATCATTCTAATAATCAAACTAGCATCTTATAGTGGATTGGTGCTTCTATGGAAATAAGCCCTTTCCCAATCCTTGATTAAGCTCCATGATATGAAAATGATATGTTGATGATCAAGATGATGAATGGACAAAATCAATTCTCAGTTTAAGAGAATGACCTTGCATCAAGTTGTGGAGTTCTGGACAAAATCAGTTCTCAAATGAAGAGAGTGACTTTGCATTAGCTTTGTGGATTTGCGGAGATGATCACATGATTTGCTTGAGGATGAAACCTCTACTTGTAGATTTTCAAATGCTGAGTGTTGAAGAGGGACCAATGTGGGAATAAGAAACGGGCCAATGAAAAGAGGCCACTTGTCATCATGTGAGTGGTTGATGCATGTGCAAGATCTGGGAAATGTGTCCAAGAGGGGGGAAATTTGAATTCAAATTTTGCAATAAATTTAGAGAGGGGACAAGAAAAAGAGCAATAAATGCAATGTTGGAGGGAAAAATCAACTTGTCATATTTTCAAACTTGAGGGCCATGTGGAGTGAAAATATTGGTTTTAATAAATCAATAAATTGATTTATTTGTGCAAGTGGCATAATCTAGAGAATGCAAGTGGGTGAGATTAGCATTTAATCATGGTTAGATTAAATTAATGATGATTAGGTTAGTTTGAATTTTAGGACTTGGATATTTGATTTATTTAAATCAAAAAAGGAGAAATATGAATTGGATTTCAATTAAATAAAGTCATGATTTATTTAATTAAAGGGATGATGATAGGATCAAGTTTGATTTATTTGATTTAAGCTGATGACTTTAGGAGATTGATAAATAAACCTGATTTATTTTCCAAATGGATGAATATGACCTATTCGAATGCATGATGTCAATTTCTCGTGTCTACATTTTTCCCCTATTTTAAGCAATGTACTTGTTGCGTTGGTTCAAAGAATAAACTTGCCGCGATCAAAATTAAAAAAATTCTTGGTTTTTCGGATGCCCTAACGGAAAGAAGTACACTGGTACACTTACGATGATCATAATTATTCCATACATACATCATCTTACTTCAATCATCATACTTAAATTGATAATCATCATTACTTAGTAAAAAGGTCTTGGATATAACCTAGTTTATTGTGTTACATGTTGAAACTACATAGTCACCATCAATTGGTATGCCATTTGATGATATCTCACTTTTAGGAGGTCTCAACTTATGTTGTATCATTCCTCATGCCTCATGTACAAGCAAATCACATGAATTTACTTATTCATTAGCAAATCATTAAAACAATTATAAATAGGTAAATCAATCATATCATTGTAAGATTCATCATTATAGTATTAAAAATATGATATTTTTTATCTTCTACAAACTCAACATATGTCTAATACAAAAATAAATGTATACTCCCGCAAATAGATCAACACAATCAATCATGAGTGTATATCACAAAGTATATGAGCTATTAGTATCTTCAATCAACATATTGAACAAATCTTGTCCTTCAAAGAAACACATTCATCATCAAATTTTCATTCTAATGTAATATCCATGTACCAAAATGAAATCATGACAATCCGTCTTAGGATGTGGATCAATAGGGTATACCATACAAACATCTTGCAAAAAGGTCTATTATACTAGCTGAATACCCAAGGATTGGCATGCCTTCACTTACCTTTAATATCATGTCCATCCTATAGTTAGTTTCCTCAATTGAAAGGCATAGTAAGAAATCAAAATACTCTTCACCTAGATCATAATTATTGATTTAAATACTTTCTACTCCATTTTCACATATTATGCTACTATTCTCACCCTTTTCATACATTTTAGAATTATTTACATAGGAATCAGCATCATTGTGCATATTAACAAGACTAGAATTGTCAAAACGTGATATACATGAATCTACTCTAAACAGAACGATCACATAATGAACAAACAGGCAGAGCTGATGACCCTCCATGTGCAGACGGCTAATCTTCCGTCCTTACTCTCGTTATTCTACAAATCAAAAGAAGATAGCACAACCCACCGAAAGTGACCGACAATATAACGAAAACCATGAATACACTTGTTCTCAGATGAAATGGAGTGTCTAATGCTGCGGGAATCACGCTCGACATAGACACCAAATGGTGTTATTTTCTTATAGAAAGGGAAAACAATGCTCTGTCAGAGAGGACACGAAAGCTTGTGAAGACAGTTCATTTCTAAAGAGACGAGGGTGAGACGCGTCCGCCGTCTAGAATATGTTTTTAACCAAAATTTACAGTGGCGTGTTATAGGACTCTGAGCTTTGTCTTAAGTGGACCATTCGAGGACTAAGGGCCCACGGTTTGAAATTCGTTTCTTTTAGTCTTGTCTTAAGTGGGTCGTGTTGCTTCCCACTTCAAATCTCAATGGCGGATGGATTCCCACTTGAACATATTTTTTTCCACCCTCTTTCTCTTTTTCTCTCTGCCTTTTGTATTCGTGTGGTGCTACTTGTTCCTTCACTTGAGCCCCACATTTCAAGCGAATGACATTATAGCTTATCTTGTTTTTCAGTTTGTCGATGCGCCGAAAGGCATATTAAGTTTATCTATATCAATATACACTTCTTTTGGTATGCTTATGTGTCGAATTTCTCGTATAAAAATTAATGTACAGTATTTTATTATTTCAAAATGCATGCTACACTTAAGGACTAACTCTAATTTTTGTGGATCACCTAAGCAAATCGAGGATCTATAGAAGATAATTATCTATTAAGTATATCTAGAGAATGTATTACATCATCATGTTAGGAGCATATTACATGACTACCTATTATTCAATCTTTCTTTATTGTCATTGAATTAGTTTATCTAGGGGCTTGATCAAATGATAATAAATCCTAGGGTAGCAAGTCCCAAAATAATGTTTGTCAACATCATTTTAAATAAATAGATGCATTTTAAACAAATAGGTACATTAGATTGATAAGAACGTTTTCTAGTCAACATTTTTTGTCATATTAATTATGTAGTTTGAGTCCAAATCCACATGATAGGTTCAGTTATGAAGATGTGATGTTCACTTTCACAAGCATGAAGATTAGATCCTTAATCTTGACTTTGAACTTGACAATTGATAAATAATTTTATTATTTCAAAGTTGTTTCCTAATGGATCCAAATTTTCTAGAATAATAGCAAATCGATTTGTGACACTATGATAGTTTTTCTTCACCAGATTGAGAGCTAAGTATATTTTAATTATTTATTTAACTCCCATGTTAGTTGCAATATTTATTTCATTGCTAATTATTAGTCCAAGCTCTAAAATGCTAAAACCATGCTCTCGTTATAGTTAATTTATTTTGGTTGAAGGTCCCTTAGAAAATGGTCCCAATGATCTCAATGTATATTAATGGTTTTTATATTATTTTTTTATGGATTCCATTGATGAAAATTTAGTTTTTCAATAAAAAAATTATTGGATTGCATAATGGGCATGTCTTTATGTTTGAAAGATAAAATCAATAGATTCTATTATTCTCACAATAAATATTGCACCCCATCATGTATTAATATTACAAAAATCCATTTATATGATTGTAATGGTGAAAATATGTATACCTATGCCATTCTCTTATTTTCATGACCATGTTAACATTATAATTAATGCAATAGAATATCTATAGGTGACATAGACTTCTATTAATATTGACGCATGGCTTGATTCATATCCAAATCTATTTTATCCTTATTCATAATGATTTCTATAGACACCTAAATTTGTCCATAATTGACCATATTTGACTTTACCTTATCTTAGTTAATTAAATAAATAATTGGTAATTAATTAATCCATCATTCACTTTATCCCTCACCCTTAATTAAATAGATTTAGATTTATTAATTAAGTCTAACCTTATCCCCCAAATCCTTCAACTAAATTAGTTATTTAATACCTGCTTAATTAATTGATTTAGGCTAATTAATCTTCATTTCCATTTTTCTAATATATTTAAATCCATATTATCCTCAATCCATGTAATTTAATTATAACCATTAAATCCATCTACACAGATCAAAATATAAACTTGTCATTACTTGAAAAGTGTCCCTACCCTACTTCTTGCTCACACATGCATAACCTTCCTACCTCTTACACATGTCATAAACTAGTCGCCCTATTCATTTCACTTATCCTTTTGATAAGACACCCTATTCCTTACACATGGTGTGCTCGCACATGTATGAGAACACCTAGTTCTTACACTTCTATTACTCTTTTGACACTTTTCATTGGGCTAAGCCTTTAATCCATCTCTTCATCTTCCTAAAATCCTATCCCCCTATTAACAAATGTGTCTTGCCCCTTGAATTTACTCATGGAAAATCTATAAATTGGAGGCCTTTCATCCCATTTGATCATCCACTTTCATCATATCCTTATGTTACCATTTTCTTTGATCTATCTATCCTAATCCTAATATCATGTTGCTAATTTATTAAACAACCGAATTCTACCCATCAACACATCAAAAAGAGCACATGAAATGGAGCAAGGGCACACTCTAAGTTTTCTCAATCAAAGGAGAAAGAGATTAAAAAAGGTAAAAATTTCCATTTTTACTTTATAATATTTATGTTCTTATTGTTATTTACTTTTATAGCTTCATTTTGACACACTTGGTCTTCTAACCCCTTCATTTTTTTTGAGTTTTTGTGAGTTTCACATCCTAGGTTCTAGATTAGCACATGCAACCTATGTTTTAGCACTTTCATTTTGGATTAGTCCTGTGCTATGTTCTTTTGCATCTACACTTTAGGATCAAATCCCACACTCTATGGTTTAGCACTTTCATTTCTTATTTTTTTTCCATGTTTTTTATTTTATTTCTCACTTGTAATTTTTATCATATTTTATAATTTTTTGTGTAGGTACTTAGCCTTATTTCATCCCTTTTCATCATTTTCTAACCTCTTGTTTCAAGATAATCTATTTTTCTTATAGGTTTTTTCCCAACATGGTAAATATCACTTCCACTCTATGAAGTTGTCCTTCCACTCTATGAATGAATGCATTCAAAAATAAAAACCTATGTAGATCGATGCTTTGACTATGACAATCAATGCTTCCATAAATTAATGCATACACATATTAGATCTTCTTCTCTATCATTCATTGTTTCCAAAATTGAGATTTTTATTCTTATTTTATATCATTTTCTATGTCTATGTTTTCAAAATTTTACTTTTTATCATTTCCACTAGTTCTAACATTTTGTTCTACAAGTCTTTACTCTTTTCTAGGGAAAATGATTAACATCTATCGTTTGTTCTATGCTAGTTTATAAATCAACACTTCTAACTTGTAAATCATCGCTTGCACATGTTCAAGTATAATCTTTTTCTATTTTATTTCTTCCATATGTATGTTAATGCTTGTTTTGTTTAGTCCTTTTATACTATATGTTAGCACATTTAAATTGATAATCATGATTACTTACTAAAAAGGTCTTAGGTATAACCTATTTTATTGTGTTATGTGTTGAAACTATATATTCATCATCAATTGGTATGTCATTTTATGAAATCTCACCTTTAGGAGGTCTTGACTTATGTTGTATCATTTCTCATGCCTCATGTGCATGTAAATCACAAGAAAATTTATTTATTAAAAATTAATTACGATAATTATATGTAGGAAAATCAATCATATCATTGCAAGATTCATCATTATTAGTATTAAAAATATGATATATGTTATCTGTCAAAAAATCAACATATGTCTAATACAAAAATTTATTGTGTACTCCCTCAACTAGATCATGAGTGTATCTCACAAAGGATATGAGCTATTAGTATCTTCAATCCACACCTTTCTAGTCTTATCCTTCAAAGAAATAGTTTCATTCTCAATTTTCATACCAGTGTAGTATCCATGCCAAAAATCAATCATGATAATCCATCCTAGGATGTGGATTAGTAGGTTGTACCATAAATTTTTTTTGTAAAGAAATGTCTATCATGTTGATAAATACCCAAGGATTGACATGTCTTCACTTAGCTTTGATATAATGTCCATCCTATTGTTGGTTTGCTCCATTGGAGGGTATAGTAAGAAAGTGACATATTCTTTACCTAGATCATAATTTTTGATTTAGATGTCTTCTTGACCTCTATTTTCATATATTATGCTACAATCCTAAACATTTTCCTATATTTTATAATAATTTACATATAAATAATCATCATTATGCATATTAACAAGACTAAAATTGTCAAAACATGATACATATGAATCTACTCTAAATAGACTGGTCAAATTAAACACACTAAAATCATCAAATTCATATTTATATTCCTTTGATTTGTCTTTTTGTTTTTGTTGAAGTTATCCATGACCTTAGACAACAACATCATGACATTGATGACCTCCTTGTACTTGCTTAACTTGATCCATGTCATGCATCTCTTAATTTAGCAATCTCTTATTTTCACCTCGTTAAATGAAACTCATCATTGTTTACACCAAAAGTATAATATAAATAGGCCCCATTGAGCAATAGGTTATCATCAACATCCTCATGACAATTTCTCTTTATCAAATTAGTATAAAGCTCACTCACTTGATTTATACTTGAGAAATTCTTTGCTATCCCAATATCCTCTATAATTTTAAAGTTTTTATCACTTCATTTCAGCAAGATACTAGACTGATAATTTTGCATAAAACACTCTATTTTGTCTCTTGTCGTCATGAAACTCCAAAGGATTTTCAATAGGTACTTCATTAAATTAATCTTTTTTGCTAATTTTGAATACTATTTTGATCATCTAAAGTGGTAGATCCATCCTCAACTTGTTCTTTGTATTCATTATGATTCTTCTCAAATATTATACCATTTAATGATGTAATATCATATGACACTTTGTCTTTACATTTTTCAAACATATCCATTAAGATAAACAATCTTGAAAATCAATTACCATATGATTACTAATCAAACAAGTACACTCAATCTTGATTTTCTAGAGCTACACTATGATTAGCATCACATAAAAGACTTAGAATATTATAAATTTCATCATATTAACAATTCCCTTCGTGACAAAGAGAATGTAGGTACAAATTGCAATCATTCATTCCATCATCATGAAGGATATCAAAATCGTGTGTTGGACTCACCTTATAAGGAAAGGTCTATTCATTTGCAATTTCAGTAGTAGAATATGAATCACTCACCTCATGCTTACGCGTTTTATTATTCTGCCATAAATCACACATCCTGCAGACTTCGAAGCTCACGAGTGGGAATGGATAGAACGTGGTGAGATGGAAGCGTTACCCAAAAAATGTTTTCATACCACGACATCACGGTGACAGTACTCATCTATCTTTGTGTGAACATAGATTTCTTCTCTTGATTAAATATTCGACCTAGTCAACTTGAAGATAATTGTGTTTTGAGGTTCCCACTGTTTTTCCCAGCCGTCTATAAAAATAAACAATCAGCAACTTCGAAGAGAAACGTGAGTTCTGCAGCTTGCTTTTTGCACCGAAAGTTATATGCTAAGTGGTTTCCTTGAAATTCTCTTGAAGGTCGCGACAGAATAGTTCTTGGATGGAAACAAAAAAGGCAAGCTACTCAAGCTCGGTCATTGTTTTATGTTCCAAATTCGGTGTATCAAATTCAGTGACAAATGAAAATGTTTATATGCTTTTAAATTTGTTTAGTTTGATTAGTGATCTTGTGTTCCTCATCCTTCTTTATTAAATATGTATAGATGAATTGAGGCGGAAGTGGGAAGCCATGGGCAACTCCATGCGCCGCTTGTAAGATTCTCAGAAGAAGGTGTGGAGAGAAATGCATACTTGCTCCCTGCTTTCCTCCAAACATTCCACGCAAGTATTCTACCGCTCACTATATTTTCGGAGAAAATAACATAATCAAGTTGTTTATGGCACTGTAATTTTCAAATGAAATGGAGTGCGTAATGCTGTGGGAACCAAATTGTGTTCTATCAGAGAACACGAAAGGTGGTGAGAACGCTTCAGTTTTGAAGAGTCGAGGGTGAGACGTGTTTGAAATTGGACTGTGAGCTTTGTCTTAAGTGTACCCACAGTTTGAAATTGGTATTTTTTAGTCTTGTCTCAAGGGCGTTTGGATTCCCACCTGAAAAGATTTTTTCCCACCTGCTTTCTCTTCTTCTTTTTGCCTTGTGTATTAGTGCATTGTCCCTAGGCAGGCACTTCAGCCCCACTTTTCAAGCAAATGTCATTATAGCTTATCTTGTTTCTCACTTTGTCGATGCGCCGAAAGGTGTATTAAGTTTATCTATGTCCATTATCTTTATGTGTGGAATGCCAAAGTATATATATCTGATGGGATAAAATGTAGTGATTAAGTTTAACTTAGTAAATCTCTCGGGTGGTTTCTTTTCCGTATCGGGTAGTTTTACATCTATTGCTTTTTTTATGCTTTTAAAAGGTTGTATAGTATGTATTTTATTGCATCTCAATTCATTTTGTTTTCATTCCTAGTGAAATAGCTTCTCCTGTTGCTTCTCTCGTTCGTGTGAAGGTTTTTTTCTGGTTTGCAGTTGCTCCTGGATGCTTTTCTTTAACATGGTATTAGAGCTTGTCTTCTATAACCACCTTCCATGCTGAGAGTTTTCTCCAAGCGTGAATTGAGATGTGTATTTCCTCCAATCGAAGCCGTGAAAATTGTTCTGTTGATTTCTTTGTTGCAGGTGTTCGTTGGTGGCTGCAATAAGAGAGTGGAGGCCTTTTTTTCTTCATTTTGTTTGGGAAAGGTGACAACCATTTGGAGGCCCGTGATTCTGCTCAAGAAGACAGTTTTTTAAGCCCAAATTGATTGAGAGGGCATGATTTTACCAAGAGAGGCACACCATATTTCTGCACAGAGAAAAGGCATTTCAAATCCTTGAGATTCAGCGATTGAGAAGGTAGTTTGGAAGTGTCATTTTCTGGCATTGTTTTGGAGCCGATTGTCAAATTGGAGAAGGCTGCAGATTGACTGCTACAAAGGGGGCATAGTTTTTCCTTCAAGAGGCCCATTTTTTTGTTGCTCCAGAAAGTGCAAATAAATTGAAGCAGCCATTATTTGGAGGCATCTGAAATCTCATTTGCAAGCCATGAATCTAATTGGGGGCTGTGATTTTGTCACCCTGCTCATTACCCACGATTCGGAGAAGGCCAAGTTTGGGTGGTATAACACTAGGCATGTTTTCTCTTGCGTGTGAAGATCCTAAATGAATATTTAGGGTTTCCTTTTTGTTGGGCGTGCAAAAATTTCACCTTTTTTAAAACTTGGCTGCACAATATTATCCCACATTGGTGACAATCAATATTTTTATATTCTGGCGCTTTCATTCTTATATGAGCTAAGGCTCAGGTTGGTTATCTCACGCAGATGTATCTCTCTGGTGGGTGTATCGCTCTGGTGTGGATCAACTGTTTTGCTTGTTTTGATAGTCTGGCATGCAAAGTTGGTGCTTGTGTGTTGGTGATGTGGACATTGTTGTGATTGGAAGCTTGGTTGAGGTATTTTTTTGAAAAAAATTGCCAATTTATGCCATTATTTTTTGCATTATTTTTGCAAAGTAATTTCTTAGTAAATTTGGTGGTTGGGAATTGGAAAAACTTCTTGTATCCATTTTGGGGGGTGTGTAGGGCCTTTTAGTCCTTTGTGTATATCCTTATAAATCATGTCAGACCCAAGGATTGAATTGCTCACTCCACACAACTATGACACGTGGAAGCTTAAGATGACACAATTGTTGCAATCTCTAGGTCTTTGGCAGATGTTGGATGTTGAACAACTCAAGTTCACTAAGGAATTTGAGAAATTTGTCCATCACAACAAAATGGATGAGGCGAGAGGACTCTTATGTCTCCATGTGTCTAATAATTTGTTGTTTCATATTGCAGAGTGTACAACAGCTAGAGAGGTGTGGGATAAGCTTGCTAAGTTGTATGGTAAGGTCAATCGGTTCAAAATCTTGCAACTTGAAGCCGATCTCACCTCTCTCTCCCTAGATGCCTTTCCCACTATTCAAGATTTCAATGGACAATTCAAGTTGATTTTGTCACAATTGAAAGGATGTGGTCATGCCAAAAATGATCAAGAGTGTATTTTCTTGATCTTGTCAAAACTGAGAGGTCCCTTTCAAGTTTTTTCCTTTACCTTCTATTCTACTATGGATGCCATGGGATAAGATCATAAGATTCCTTCATTTGATTATTTTTGTGATAGATTGATTAGGGAACATGCCAAGTTGATTCAGATAGATGCTCTCCCTAAGAGTCGTGCCTTGATGGCTCAATCTTCAAGTGGCAAGAACAAGAAACAAAATAAGGATTCTAAGTCTAATGAGAAAGTTAAGGATCCTACTCCTGAGATGAAAACCTCTTCTAAAGAGGAACCATCACAAAAGAAGAAGATCAAATGTGCTTATTGTAAGAGATCTGGACATGATGAGCATAGGTGTTATACTAAGAAAATTTATGAGCTTACTCACCTTCTTTAGAAGAACAATATCTCACTGCCCTCATCAAAGCCTCCTTCTTCTTTTGCATCTCCATTTGCATCATCATCCAAACCTACACAATTAGGAAATATAGGATTTACTAATGGGATGAAAGGTAAAGCACTCTTGGCTTCCATTATTCCTAAAAATGGGAAATGACTTCTTGATTCAGGTACATCTCATCACATGACATCTTCTATGGATATGTTCTTTTCTTTTGAGCCTTGTAGTTCACCTAACATTTTGATGGGTAACAATACTTACATGAAAGTTTGTGGAAAAGGTTGTATTGATATGGGTGAAGGATCTTTTAATGATGTTCTTTATGTACTCTCCTTGACAACTAATCTTCTTTGAGCTTATCAAATTACTCATGATGCACAAGGTAAGACAGTTCACTACTGATCATGTATACATTCAGGACATACAAACTAAAGATATCATTGCTACAGGGGTGGTGGATCATGCATCTTGCTTATATTATTTTCCTCATTTTATTCTTGGTGATGATGTTTCTTTGGCTAATGTTCATACCCTTCCATCAAGGGTGAACCATGTTTGTAAGAAGTTTGGTCACTCGAATCTTCGTACATTCTTAAGACTAGTGTTGAAATTCCTCCTCCTTCACCTCTAGCTTCTTCAAATTTGAGTTCTTCTCTTGAGTAGGGGTCATAGTTTTTCAAATCTTGCTTTATTGGATGAGTATTTGGTAGGCATCTCAGATTTGTTTGTGGTCTCATCTTACAGATTTGGGAGACATACTTGAGGGAATTTCTCTGATCTTTGATGACAATTTCCATGTGGTTGTTGATACATCCAAATTGTCTTTGGAGATTGATTAGCCTTCACTTGATTTGTCACATTTCTTGGTTGTTTTAGATCATGATTATGTGGTGGATTATTCATGCTTGGAGACTCCTCACTCTTTAGAGATTTCTATTTCGAGACTTCCTCTTTTCAGTTAGACATAGAGTGGCTTCATCATTTTGTGGACTTGTTTCTTCCTAAGGGGAGAGGAGTTGCTTGTAGGCCTGTATCATCTTTTGTTTTCAGGCATATTTCATCAACGTTGGAGCTTCTTCATTATGTGGGGGATATAATATCTCTTTTGTTTCTTCCTATCCGGGGATCATTTATTGTATATACATGATGTATGTAGTCCTTAGGTAGTGTGATTGAGTCCTCCATCCATGCATCATTTTTGTTTTGTTTTCTCTCTTTTGGAGGGTAAGTGCAAAAAGATGGGGGCCCAAAAGGGGGCTTAAGTGGCCACTTTTTTTCTTTTTTTTAAATTCAAGAAATACTGACCTTGGACTTGAAATTGAGGATAGTTACACTCAAAATTTTGAGATACAACAAAAAAAGGATTTTAGTGCTCTGAGTCTACTTTCTAAACTACTAATTTATTTTGAAAATGGTTGAGATTAAGAGGTTCAAAAAAGGGATCTACAAAAATTGGTGTTGTTTTTGTCAGAAAAACATAGCATAGTAACTTTTGTAGGAATGTAGCATGGTGACATTTTTTTTAGTATTTTTAAAATCACTTCACTGAGAAATTAGATAATAGTATGTAATTGATGCATGATTTTTTTGATAATTTTTTAATGAATAGTTGAATTTTTACTAATTTTGAAAGTGGACACTTCCTAAAAAATAGAATTTTGGTCATGCTACCCCTAAAAATTTTGGAAACTAATTGATTTTTTTTTATAAAATTTGTAGAATGGAGTCTAGTTTCTAAAAAATTAACTCATTTGAAATTTTGATGAATGGTTAATTTATAACAAAAAAAACACCAAACACTACTGTTTTGCAAAAAGGAGACACACAAACAAAAGAAGTTATAGATCAAAGGCTTAACATTGTCAAAAAGTGAAAAAAATTACATCATTGGATAGCATATTAAGCATATTATATAGATAATGTAAACCAAAAACCAATTTTTTTTGCATAGGGTCATTTTTTGCAACTTTTTCTCCCTCACTTGAATTGTAAACCACTTTTGTGGGTTTACCCATCAACGAAATGGGGTCTCTTGGTGATGTGCCTTTTATCAAACAACTAATTGCATTGTATATGCTACCAAATTTTCCATACATATCTCCACAAAATTGGAATATAATCCTCTCACATTGATAGATCTTTGAAACTATTTTGGTTTTCATCTCTATTGACAAAATACTAGCTTGTCAATGCGGTAGGGTTGACAAGGTAGGGGCAGCGTGAGAAAATTCCTCGTAGAAATGGGGTCTCGTGGTGTACCACGAGACCCCATTTCACGAGGCATTTTCTCACGCCGCTCCCTACCTTTGTCACCTTGGTCGGGACTGGCGTTTGAAGTGAGCTCACTAGCTTACCAATGCTACCACATTTTGCATACATGTCTACAAAAACATTATTGTCAAAAATTTCACATGCCTTGTCCATGCTTCCATTTTGAAACTATCTTGCAATCAAGGCATGCCACATGACCACATTTCTTTAAGGCATTCTATCCAAAAAAACATATTGAGCATTGACAAGCTAGTGAGCTCACTAGCTTACCAATTTGGTAGGGTTGACAAGGTAGGGGCAACATGAGAAAATGCCCCATAGAAATGGGGTCTCATGGTGATGTATAGGTAGGGGCATACATTGACATTATTTATTTTGCATTTTTCTTGGTTCTTAGTGTAGCCTTCTTGTTCCATATGATGCGTTTGTCACTTTGTGGATGACATTGGGTGTGATGTCCTTCATAAGTGTGATCTATCTAAGCATATTACTTTCCTCTTAGTGGCTTGATGTGACACACTGCATCCCCTAAGTTGTGAATATTCTATTCTTTGATTGGTTCTCTCTTGGAGACATTAGACACAATGTTCCCTAAGTAATAAACCTCGCATGAACTAAAAAAGACTCCTTTGAACATCTTTTGCATTTTTCATTTTACATTTATATGACCACCTTGCATAACACAACTTGCATACCTGTGGTGCCATTTTGTTTGTTCATGAGTTCTAAGCATACGAAGCTTTTCTTGTCTCATGAAGCATGAAACAACATTTTCCTTTGTGGCGCTTTATTAAAGTTATTAGGAGGTATACCTTTGATATGGTTGAGTGGGAAGCCCATTTTGAGGCACAAATTTCCCCATATAGCCACCTATGAGTTTGTGAGTACATACTAGCCAAACACATGTTTCTCACCTTTTGGGCCTTCTCACCCAGCAGACAACCATGAGTTCTATCACCCTAGAGTGAGTATGTATTTTTCTTTTCAGATAAACAACCTAGATTTGATCTACAACTAGCTAGACAAATGATCGAAGCTTGATCTGGCTCTCCCTTTTGGGTATGTGTAGGATCATCATGGAAAAAATAGGCCCTTAAGTGGCAATATTTTTAAAAAAATTAGAGTTAGAAAACTTGATGTAAAAATTTGAATAAGTTGTCTATATTATTTCAAAAATATGTAAGAATAGAATTTATAGCAAATTGAATGTAGTTTCTAAACTACTAGGTTTATTTAAAAACAAAAAATCTATTTGGTGAAAATTTGAAATTTCAATGTAGTAGTACTTAAATTTCAAAGGAAAAAAATAAGAAGTAGGTGTCTGTCTGACCACCCTAACCACAATAAAATGATAAAAAAAATTTATAAGATTTTACATATAAGTAGAGGACTCGTCCAGATGTGATCCATATTTTTTTGTAATTTTTTTCTAAGAAAATAATTAATTATGAATTTTTTATTACAACTTTTCAAAAATATAAAAACTCGTATGTCTAATCACCTTAACTTGCTCAAAAATTTATGAAATTAAATATTTTTTTAATCTTATAGTATGCAAAGCATAGAATGTGACACATGTTTCAGATTCAAAAAATGTGAGACCGTTTGAAAGCTATAAATATTTTTCAATCATCTTATTAATCGGGACTTTAAGTCGTAATTCAAATAGAAAATGAATAATAATTATTTATTAAATTCAAAGTAAAGCATAATTTACATTAGTGGAAAGCTAAGAATCTCCTATAAAAACCTTTTTAGTTTCATCAATTTTGGGTTGAAAAAAAGTCATCAGCCACATACCCTACACATACCCATCATATCGCCACTTTTTGGCCCATCATGATCCTGCACATACCCTTAAATTCTTTTTCTTTTTCACATGTGTGTTCCTTTGTTCTTATGTTTAGTTTTCCATGGGATCTTCATCCTGGGGGCTTGATCATCCCTCTTGATCATTGTTATCTCATCTTGCTAGCATAAGTGCATTTGGATCCTTCTCGATATGCATGGCTACTTTAGTGTGAGTTTGAAGCAAGTTCATCCTCTCACTAAAGTGGGGGCTAAATGTACTATAGAAAAATGGATCTTTGGAAATTTTCATGGCCATTTAGGTCTTTTTCCTATGATGCTTGGCTTATTTTGCTTAGATTTAATGTTGCAATGTAACTTATACATTCACATTAAGTCTTTAATATTCAAATTATTAAGAATTTATGATGTCTTGTGAAGGTGTTTTGAAGTTTTGTAACACATTTCTACACATTTCTAGACTCTTCTTATTATAATTCATCTAAATATTCCCTTTTTATCCCTTACCAAGTCTTATTTTGAAGTATTGTAAAGTTTTCTAACAAAATTTCACGCTTTTCTAGGCTTTCATCACCAAATACACCTTTCTTATGTTTTATTTGGCCCCTTTATGGGTATTTGTAGGATCATCATGAAAAAAAGGCCCTTAAATGGTGATGGAAATTCATAAAATTTAGAGTTACGCAACTTGACGTAAAAATTTGAATAAGTTATCTATATTATTTAAAAAATATGTAAGAATAGAATATTAGCAAATTGAATGTAGTTTCTAAACTAATAGGTTTATTTTTGGGCATGTGCAAGATCATCATGGAAAAAAAAGACCCTTAAGTGGCAAAAAATTCAGAAAAATCAGAGTTAGGCAACTTGACGTAAAAAATTGAATAAGTTATCTATATTATTTCAAAAATATGTAAGAATAGAATCTGTAGCAAAATGAATGTATTTTCTAAACTACTAGGTTTTTTTTTTCTTTTTAAAATTCTATTTGGTGAAAATTTGAAATTTCAATGTAGTAGTACTTAAATTTTAGGGAAAAAATGAGAAGTAGGTGTTTGTCTGACCACCCTAACCACAATAAAATGATAATATATTTTTATAAGATTTTAGATATAAGTAGGGGATTCATGTCCTGATGTGATGCAGATTTTTTTGTAATTTTTTTCAAAGTAAATAATTAATTATGAATTTTTTTATTACAATTTTTAAAAAATAAAAAAACTCGTATGTCTAACCACCTTAACTTGGTCAAAAGTTTATGAAATTTAATTTTTCTTTTTTTAATCCAATAGTATGCGAAGCATAGAATGTGATGCATGTTTTGGATTAAAAAAATGTGATCACCATTTGAAAGCTATAGATGTTTTTCAATAAGCCTATCAATCATGACTTTAGTCGTAATTCAAATAGAAAATGAATAATAATTACTTATTAAATTCAAAGTAAGGCATAATTTATATTGGTGGAAAGATGAGAATCTCATTTAAAAACCCTTTTTGTTTCATCAATTTTTGATAAAAATAATGTTGTCAACCACATACCCATCATATTGCCACTTTTTGGCCCATCATGATCCTGCACATACCTTTTTTAGAAAATTTATTTGGTGAAAATTTGAAATTTCAATGTAGTAGTACTTAAATTTCAGGGAAAAAATAAGAAGTAGTCATCTTTTTGACCACCCTAATCATAATAAAATGATAATATTTTCTTATGAGATTTTAGATATAAGTAGAGGACTCATGCCCCGATGTGATGCATAGTTTTTGTAATTTTTTTCTAAGTAAATAATTAATTATGAATTTTTTATTACAAATTTTAAAAAATATAAAACCTCGTATGTCCGACCACCTTAGCTTGGTCAAAACTTCATGAAATTCATTTTTTTTAATCCTATAGTATGCAAAGCATAGAGTGTGACACATGTTTCAGATTCAAAAAATGTGATACCATTTAAAAGCTATAGATGTTTTTTAATCAACCTATTAATTAGGACTTTAGTCATAATTCTTGAATAGAAAATGAATAATAATTATTTATTAAATTCAAAGCAAAGCATAATTTATATTGATGGAAAGCTGAGAATCTCCTTTAAAAACCCTTTTCATTTCATCAATTTTGGGTAAGAAAAAGGTTGTCAGCCACATACCCTAACATACCTATCATATCGCCACTTTTTGGCCCATCATGGTCCTGTACATACCCTTATGCACTTACAGGCCTTAATTAAGTGTATTTTTGAATATAAACCCAACAAACATCATTAAATACAACTTAATCATTGACACCAACTTGCATGCCTTGAGTGGGACCCATTCACCGTGGGTGGCAAATGAGTTCCTCTTGGCACAAAATTCAAAATAATTTCAAATTTCTTTTAGGTTTTTATTCATTAAGACCTTAGGTCTACCTATGATGCATTTTTGGGAAATTAGGGCATAAGTGCATATAAATAAGTGTTTTTCTATCCATTTCAACCCCCATTCATTCACCTATTCATTCACACATTCAATCAAGCAATTATCAAGCATCTTGGAGCAACCATTGACATATCTTCAGACTTCAACAATAAGGGTTTGGTCTTGTAGGTATAATTGTCAAAGAGATAGGTGTTGAAAGGTGGTCAGCAAGTAATCAAAGCTATTTGGTGTAAGTGTTCCTTGGTTTGCTGGCACAACTAGCTAGGGAGAATTTTCCCTGTCTTCCTCAAGGAACCTGATAGCTTCTAGGTTTTGGTTAGGCTTAGATCATTAACTAAGCACTGTTCCAACTCCTCTCCAAGATTTTCTCACTTGTGCTTCACCTTGGAAGACTGACACCACTTTGAACTGGTAAACTATCTCCTCCACTTAGAAGTCTCTAACTGCCAACATCACACAAAACATTGAATTTCTTACAGGGGTATCCAAGATACTGAAAACATGCCATACACATCCATTTGGATCCATCTTGGATGGTCTCCAATCTTCTTTCTTACCGATTCCAAGATTTTGTCCTAATGATGCCTAATTCCTTGTAGCCCTTGATAGTGATCTTTTTGTCATTCTTGACCAAACTTTTCAAACAACCTAGAAAAAAAACTTCACATTTAGATACCCTTTTTGATCCTTTAAAAGATTCACAGGGTTTCAGACCCCTGACTCCTCCGTACACTGATCTCCTAGGTCAAATAGGGCTAATAGGCCTAATTACTAGGAATTTTCTGATCTCTTGCTCCTCTCTCACACAAATGGATTGACTGGACCTCAATCCTTCTAGCATGTGAAGATTTGATCATACCCTACCTAGAACCGTACTTTTTTCGTACTGTACTTCTAACCCCTGCCTATATTCTTCAGTTCTTCCCTGTCAAACCTCTAACCGGGCACCTCAAGCTCGCCTAGGGTTTGTTAATGCACTCTATTGATCGACTCTTCAGGACTCCTAATGCTAAGTATATATAAATCATTGGCTCCCCTAACATATCCATCTAATCTCAGGAAGATCCCATGGCTAGATTGTATGGGGGAGCCATTAAAAGACTGACTAGTCAGAACAGAACAATAAAACCCTCTAAACCTTAACTTATGAATTCAGAGCACTAAACTAACTCAAAGTAACTTGCTTACAAAAAGAAAAACACTCAAATCTACCCTATAAACACAAATGTAATGTCAAATCAATACATCTAACTCATCTAATAGCACTGTCACTCAAAAACATTCGGTATTCATAGAAAATGGAGAGTTCTTCTATTACAACCAAAAGCCAAAACTTGATTACAACTCTACCTCCATGAAATTCGAGCCACACACTCTCTTAGATGCCATTTACCACCGTTTAAGGGTCTGTTGGTCGATTCCCCACTCCTATCTTTTAGGGGATCCAAGGTAACTGAGTTGCATCCAACATGGCAAATGTTGTCATGACAACTTTGCAACAACTTTTTGCAACTTACCATTATGCCATCATCCTAACTCTTAGGACCTCTACCTCCTTGATTTCAAGCATCCAACTCCCTTAACTGTGAGCATCCAACTCCCTTAACTGCCTCATGGAATCCTCCTAACAACATTGATGTGTTTAGAACACATTTAAGACTCAAAATTCCAAATTAAGCTAAACAAAACAAAACTAGTAATAATGAGTAAAATTTGGTGAATCTTAGTCCTAATGACTAATTCACCCAACCAAAACAATGACCTTCTAAGGTCCAAATCAACACACACAATTACTCTAACTTGGCTAAGGTCAGATACAAGCCAAAATTTCTTAAACTATCAAGGTTAGCCTAGGTGCTCCTGCACCATCCTCCCCAAAACAAAAGAGTTCAATCCATCCTTGGATTGAGTAAGTTGAGATCAATGCCCAACTTCTTGAACTTTGATTCTTTGATCCACACTGCATCAGCATCATATTTACCATGCCTTTTAATCAGATGTTCCTTGTATTCCTTGGTTCTAGTCTTCTTGTAGACCCTGGTATCCAGTATACTGTCAGCTTGTTTGACTGTAGCAGAAGGTAGTTTGAGCTCCTCCACATCTTGGATGACTTCATTGAGACTTTTATCCATGTTTGGTGGTGGTCCTTTGTAATGAACCAGGTCTGCAATGTTGAAAATAGGGGATAGTCCACTGTCTTCCAGTAGCTCCACTCTAAAGGTATTGTTTCCATACTTTGCTAAGATAGGACAGGGACCTATCCTCTTCATCTGCAACTTGTGAGGAACCCCTTTTTGTAACCTGGACTTGTTGAGATGCACCATCACCAAGTCTCCAACATTGAACTGAACTTCTCTTCTATGCTCATCCACCTTGGTCTTATGCTTCATGTTGTTTTCTGTCAATGTCTTCCAGACTATATCATGAATCTCCTGCATTGCATAGGAAAAATCATCAGCATATCCACTTCCCTTGACTCCATCCTTTAAGTGTCTTAGCTCATAGACTCCTCTAGGATGTACTCCATAGACAATTTCAAAGGGACTATTCCCTGTTGACCTGTTCACAGTGTCATTATAAGCATATTCAACTTGTCCAATCAACTGATCCCATTGTTGACCATACTCCTTGGTCAAGCACCTTAATAGATTTCCAAGAGTTCTATTAACAACTTCGGTCTGACCATCAGTTTGGGGATGGTATGTAGATCCAAAAGATAAATTAGTTCCCAATCTCTGCCAAAGAGTCTTCCAAAAATGGCTCATGAACTTGGTGTCTCTATCTGACACAATGCTTAGAGGTAACCCATGTATCCTTACTATCTCTTTAAAGAAGAGAGAGGCTATTTGACTGGCATCATTTGTTGTTTTACATGGCACAAAGTGAGCCATCTTGCTGAATCTGTCCACAACTACATAAACATAGTCCATGCCTTGTCTTGTCTTGGGTAACCCAACTACAAAATCCATACTCAAGCATTCCCATGGCCTGTTAGGAGTAGGCAGTGGTTGGTATATGCCTACATTTGAAGAAGTACCCTTGGCCTTTTGACACACTATACAACTCTCCACATACCTCCTAACATCTAGGTTCATCCTTGGCCAATAATAGAATCTTTGAACAAGTTCTTGAGTCTTTGTGATCCCAAAGTGACCACTCAATGCACCATTATGCTTTTCTTGTATCAAATTCTCTCTAATGGAGCCTCTAGGGACACATAACTGATTCCCTTTAAACAAAATATCACTTTGCAAAGTGTATTCAGCATATTTACTATGAAAATGATTCTTGTATTCAACACATACCTTATAAATGTCTGCAAAATCTTCATCATCTGCATATAGATCCTTGAAATGATCTATTCCCATGCTTTTCAACTGAATTTCTTGTATGGTGAGGACTCTTCTACTCAAGGCATCTGCCACCTTGTTGAGTACTCCTTTCTTGTGCTTGATATTGAAGGTGTAGGCTTGCAGGTATTCAACCCATTTCATGTGTCTGTGACTCAATTTCTCTTGTGAATTCAGGAAACTAAGTGCTTGGTTGTCTAAATACACTATGAATTCCTTGGGAAGCAAGAAGTGCCTCCATTTCCTTAAAGCCTGGAGCAATGCATACATCTCAAGGTCATAAGAAGAATACTTCTTCTTGGCTTCACTTAACTTTTCTGAATGGAAAGCCACCGGTCTGCCCTCTTGGCTGAGAATAGCTCCAATAGCCACATTGCTTGCATCACACTCAATAGTAAATAGCTTTTCAAAGCTTGGTAACACCAAAACAGGCTGGATAGCTATCCTTTCTTTTAGCAACTCAAAACTTTTGTTAGCTTGCTCATTCCATACAAACTTAGTCTTCATCCCTCCTTTAATGGTATCCAACATAGGGGCACAAATAGCACTAAATTGTCTTATGAACTTCTTATAGTATTGAGCAAGGCCATGAAAACTTCTTACCTCTATTGCTGTCTTTGGAGTAGGCCAATTGAGGATGGCTTCCACTTTGCTGCTGTCCATCTTCAAGTTACCATGTGATAGTACAAATCCAAGGTACACCAGCTCTGTCTTGATGAATTCACATTTTTCTAAATTGATCATCAATTTCTCCTCCTGCAGCTTCTTGAAAATCAACTCTATCTGTTGGAGGTGCTCTTCTCTTGTTTTGCTATAAATCAGTATATCATCAAGATACACTACTACAAATTTTCCAATGTAGTCTTTGAGGATTTCATTCACGAGTCTCATGAATGTGGAGGAGGCATTAGACAACCCAAATGGCATAACCAGCCACTCATATAAACCCTCATTGGTTTTGAAAGCTGTTTTCCACTCATCTCTCTCATGTATTCTAATTTGGTGATAACCACTCTTTAAGTCTATCTTGGTATAGTACCTAGCTTCACCTAGACAATCCATGAGGTCTTCAATCCTAGGGATAGGGAACTTATACCTAATGGTTATCTTATTTATGGCCCTTGAATCAGTACAAAGCCTCCATTCTCCTCCCTTTTTAGGTGCTAAGATAGTGGGTACTGCACATGGGCTGATGCTCTTTCTAATGAGACCTTGGTTTAGGAGTTCTTTTATTTTCCTAGCTATTTCCTCATTTTGTTGAGGGGTCATCTTGTAGGCTGCCTTATTTGGTAGGGTAGCCCCTGGTATCAAGTCTATCCCATGACTTATGGCTCTCTTAGGGGGTAATGCTGCTGGTTGTCCACTACTTACAATGCCTTCATAGGTCTGCAACATTTTCTGTATTTCTTTAGGTAACTCTGGCTTCTTAGCTATTTTCTCATTACTTACCTCTCTTGGCCTTAACATTACTACATAACCAACTCCTTCCCCTTCTTCCAAGGCTTCTAATAACTCTTTTTCACCAACCATGAGAAATTTAGGACCTGCTGTCTGCACTCCTGCATCTTCTAACAGTGACTGAATTCTAAATGTTACCTTATCCTTCTTGAAAGTATAAGAGTTCTTCACTCCATCATGCATAGCTTGGCGATCAAATTGCCATGGTCTACCTAGGAGCAAGTGACATGCATCCATAGGTAACACATCACACAAGACTTTGTCTTTGTACCTTCCAATTGAGAACTCCACCCATGCTTGTTCATTTACCAAGACATGTTGGCCTTTATTGAGCCAATTTGACCTTGTAAGGAATAGTGTGGGGTATCCTTGTCAACTTCAGCTTGCTGACTGTCTCCTCTGACACAATATTGTCAGTAGACCCTGAGTCAATGATGACTCTACATACTTTCCCCATCATCTTACACTTTATCCTAAACAGGGACCTCCTTTGGCTTGGTTCTTCTTTAACCGGCTCCTTGATCAAAGTTCTCCTCATCATGAGGTTCTCACCTTCCTCTGAATTTAATGGTACCTCAGGATGTTTCTCTGCTGCATTTGTCTCATCATGAACTAGATTAGTTCTCTTATCACCTCCATGAGAAGTACTACCTTTCTCTGGACACCTATAAGCCGGGTGTCCCATTTGATTGCAGTGGTAACACTTCATATTGGTAAAGTAACTACCTCTTCCTTGTCCACCACTTCTTCCTCTAGAGCTAGAGCCTCTTCCTCTACCACCTCTACTAGAGCTTCCTTCTTGCTACTCAGAGTACCTGACTTCTCCTTGAGCCCTTGATTCTGAACTCCTTCCACCATAGCCACCTCTTTGTCCTCTACTGTCTTTTCTCTTACCTCTACTCTTGGAGGTTTTCTCTTGCTTCTTTTTTCCTTTCTCCTCTATCTTTAAGGCCATTTGATAACATTGGCAGATGGTTTTTAAGTTCACTAGGCTCATGTCTTCTTGAATAGACCATTTAAGCCCATTCAAATACCTTGCTAGCTTGATGCTTTCATCTTCAACCACCTTTGATCTGAGGCACACCTTTGGAACTTCTCGGTGTATGTTTGGACATCCATATATTTTTGTCTAAGATTATGTCTCCTCCTATGCAACTGGACTTCATAGTCATCAGGTAAGTAGGTCTTCTTGATCTTGGTTACCATGCCTCTCCATGTAACTATAGGACCCTTTCCTTCTTTCTCTCTTTCACCTTGCACAAACTTCCACCATGTGAGAGCTGAGCCTTTCAACCTTGACTTGGCAACCTTAACTTTTTGGGCTTCTGTTATACCATCACATTCAAAGTGATTCTCTATACTTTCAATCTAGTCCATGACTGAATCAGGATCCATTTGTCCACTAAATAGTGGCACACCTTCCAAAGCTTTGCCACTTAAGGCCTGCAGTGCATTCAAGAAGGGTTCTTCAGCAAGGACAGGGTCAGGTTTTGGAGCTTCCTCCTCCAAGTCCAATTCCTTTTCCTTTGCTTCTTGCTCTTCCTTTAGTTCTATCTTATCCTTTACTTTGTCTGCCTTTTCTTGGACTTCATCCAAGAGCTTCTCCATTCGGGACAGCCTTTCTCTTAGCATCCGGTTATCCTCTTCTTGCTCTTCTACTTTCTTGGCTAACTCAGCATTAGTCACCATGGTTCTTTCTTCCTCTGGTGTATTCTCTCCTACTGATTTAGTGGGTTGCAACATCAATCACAAGCTTGATCAAACTTTGCTCTGATACCAATATGGTGTAAGTGTTCCTTGGTTTGCTGGCACAACTAGCTAGGGAGACTTTTCCCTGTCTTCCTCCAGGAACCTGATAGCTTCTAGGTTTTGGTTAGGCTTAGATCATTAACTAAGCACTATTCCAACTCCTCTCCAAGAGTTTCTCACTTGTGCTTCACCTTGGAAGACTGACACCACTTTGAACTGGTAAACTATCTCCTCCACTTAGAAGTCTCTAAGTGCCAACATCACACAAAACATTGAACTGCTTGCAAGGGTATCCAAGATACTAAAAACATGCCATACACATCCATTTGGATCCATCTTGGATGGTCTCCAATCTTCTTTCTTACCGATTCCAAGATTTTGTCCTAATGAGGCCTAATTCCTTGTAGCCCTTGACAGTGACCTTTTTGTCATTCTTGACCAAAATTTCCAAACAACCTAGAAAACAAAATTCACATTCAAATACCCTTTTTGATCCTTTAGAAGATTCATAGGGTTTCAGACCCTTGACTCCTTCGTACACTGATCTCCTAAAATCTAGGTCAAATAGGGCTTATAGGCCTAATTACTAGGAATTTTCTGATCTCTTGCTCCTCTCTCACACAAATGGATTGACTGGACCTCAATCCTTCTAGCATGTGAAGATTTGATCATACCCTACCTGGAACCGTACTTTTTCCATTCTGTACTTCTAACCCCTGCCTATATTCTTCAGTTCTTCCCTGTCAAACCTCTAACCGGGCACCTCAAGCTCGCCTAGGGTTTGTTAATGCACTCTATTGCTCAACTCTTCAAGACTCCTAATGCTAAGTATATATAGATCATTGGCTCCCCTAACATATCCATCTAATCTTAGGAAGATCCCATGGCTAGATTGTATGGGGGAGCCATTAAAAGACTGACTAGTCAGAACAGAACAATAAAACCCTCTAAACCTTAACTTATGAATTCAGAGCACTAAACTAACTCAAAGTAACTTGCTTACAAAAAGAAAAACACTCAAATCTACCCTGTAAACACAAATCTAATATCAAATCAATACATCTAACTCATCTAATAGCACTGTCACTCAAAAACATTCGGTATTCACAGAAAATGCAAAGTTCTTCTATTACAACCAAAAGCCAAAACTTGATTACAACTCTACCTCCATGAAATTCGAGCCACACACTCTCTTATATGCCATTTACCACCGTTTAAGGCTCTGTTGGTCGATTCCCCACTCCTATCTTTTAGGGGATCCAAGGTAACCGAGTTGCATGCAACATGGCAAATGTTGTCATGACAACTTTGCAACAACTTTTTGCAACTTACCATTATGCCATCATCCTAACTCTTAGGACCTCTACCTCCTTGATTTCGAGCATCCAACTCCCTTAACTGCGAGCATCCAACTCCCTTAACTGCCTCATGGCATCCTCCTAACAACATCGATGTGTTTAGAACACATTTAAGACTCAAAATTCCAAATTAAGCTAAACAAAGCAAAACTAGTAATAATGACTAAAATTTAGTGAATCTTAGTCCTAATGACTAATTCACCCAACCACAACAATGACCTTCTAAGGTCCAAATCAACACACACAATTACTCTGACTTGGCTAAGGTCAGATACAAGCCAAAATTTCTTAAACTATGGAGGTTAGCCTAGGTGCTCCTGCACCACTATTCAAGTCAATAAAGACCTAATTCAAGCTTGGAGACAACAGTCAACCCATTTTTTGCAGTTTCAGTTTTGTCAACCCAATAAGAAGACAAGTGTAGATTTGGACCCACAGAGTTGACATTAGAATTTGCATATTTCTTTAGGTAGACTAATTCACCATTAGTGGTGAATGAATCCCACCGTTAGGCTAGAAAAGCTGATTTCTTCATATTTCAGTTCCCGACAATCCAAAACCTATTTCAACAAAGTTTACCAGAAGTAGGATTTATTCACCATCAGTGGCGAGTGAGTCCTAGTGCTAATCAAAAGTGATTTCTGAAACATTCTAGAACCTTCCAACATCAACATTCTGCCTCTAGGTGCACCCCTTTCAGTTTCATCAAGTTCTATTTGCATTTGTTTATGTTTCTAGTTCATTTTTGCATATCACAATGTGTTTTCCAACAAGTTGCATTTCAATAGTTTTCACTTAATGATCAATAGATTTTATCAGTTATTTGCATTTATTTTGTCTCATCTAGGCACATTTCATTCATATTTCTATTATACTTGCATTAGTTTGAGTGAACCACAGATTTTGTATAGGATCTATCTCTCTTCCTTTAGGTGAAAAGCCCTAATTGAGCAAGAGAGTCATAGCATCCTTAACACCCTAAAATCTATAGTTCATGTATAGAGATGGGGTCTCATGGTGATGTATGTCACCATGAGACCCCATTTCTATGATCTTGTCAAAAATTAGATTGTCAATGCGGTAGGGCTGACAAGGTAGGGGCAGCATGAAAAAATGCCTCATAGAAATGGGGTCTCATAGTCATAAGACCCCATTTCTATGAGGCAATTTTTTCATGCCACCCCTACCTTGTCAACCCTTTGTGAGATCCCACTTCTATGAGGCATTTTTTCATGCCACCCCTACCTTGTCAACCCTATCAAATTGACAAGCTAGTGAGCTCACTAGTTTGCCAATGCTCACATGATTTTTTGGATGGAATGCCTTAAAGAATTGTGGTCATGTGGCATGCCTTGATTACAAGATAGGCTCAAAATGGAAGCATGGAAAAGGCATTTGAATTGTTTGACAATAATTTTTTTGTAGAAATGTATGCAAAATTTGTAGCATTGACAAGCTAGTGAGCTCACTAGCTTGCCAATGTAGTAGGGTGGACAAGGTAGGGGCAGTGTATGCCTCATCGAAATGGGGTATCATGGTCATTTATATCATTGTGACATCACCACAAGACCCCATTTCAATGAGGCATATGTTTCCCTTACCTTGTCAACCCTAGTACATCACATGTGGGTGATCCCACAATAGTGGTTTACAATTTTTGGCCAAACTGGACATTGAAATATATTTTTTAACTAAATCTTTGCTTTTGAGCACCTATAATAGCTAAACCATGAGGAATTTGAAGATGATGCAAACTAGAGTTTCATGAAATTTTGTTTGTAGATTCTAAATATATTTTTTTCAAAATTTTTGGAATCAGTTTGCACTTATTTTTCCATCTCCCTCAGAAACTAGTTTTTTTTAGAAAACAACATTTTAAAAAAGTGACGCTCACCGTATAATGCATAAATTTTTTTCCATGAAGGATAAAATTCTAATTCTTTCTAATTTAGATTTGTATCTCTCATATCTAGTGCTTCCACTTGGTTAGATAGTTTTTTATTGAATATTTTTTCTTTAATAATCAGGTTTCAAAGTCAAACCAATTACAATTCAGACATAGTGTGACCATATAATGCCTAACTTTTTTTGTATGTATCAATTTTTATTTTTTTTTGTTGGATCAGGGACTTCAATATCTAGTGCACTTATATTTTTCATTTTTTTTTATAATCTACTATTTTTCTACATGTGCAGAACAAAGAGCTTGATTTTCGATGAAAAACCTATGTTTAATAAAACTATAAAAAAAATACATAATAAAACCAAAACATATTAAAATTATATTCGTTGGATAGCTCGTTTTGAGGAATACCCGATTCTAGTTGGTTTTGTGAAGTATTTGCCATTTTCATCTTCAACCCGAGCTCCGAAGTGCAAAAAATTAGATTTTTTTTGTGTTTGAGGGGGAGAATGAGGGATAAGGGGGGTTTGAACGAACCCCTAGGGGTTTGAGTGAATCCCTAGGGGTTCACTCGAACCAAGGTTCGCTTGAACCCTAGTTCAAGTGAACCACCTTTTAATTTTCATTTTCCTTCATTTTTTGGGTTTGAAATGGGGGGAAAACATTTAAGTGGGTTCACTCGAACTTGTAGGTTCATTCGAACCCCTAAAACCAATTTTTTTTCCATGGGCTCATTTTTTGTGAGTTTTCCTTCCTCCATCAAATTATAAACCACTATTGTGGCTTCACCCATGTACATCACTGTGAGACCCTATTTCTATTAGGCATATGATGCCCCTTCCTTGTCAACCCTAGTACATCACTGTGAGACCCCATTTCTATGAGGCATATGCTACTCCCACCTTGTCAACCCTACCACATTGGCAAGCTAGTGAGCTTACTAGCTTGCCAATTCTCACATGATTTTTTGGATGGAATGCCTTAAAGAAATGTGGTAATGTGGCATGCCATGATTGCAAGATAGACTCAAAATGGAAGCATGGACAAGGCATTTGAATTGTTTGGCAATAATTTTTTTGTAGAAAAGTATGCAAAATGTGGTAGCATTGACTTGAGCTAGTGACCTCACTAGATTGCCAATGCGGTAGGGTTGACAAGGCAGGGGCAGCGTATGCCTCATAGAAATTTCTATGAGGCATATGCTTCCCCTACCTTGTCAACCCTACTACATTGGCAAGCTAGTGAGGTCACTAGCTTGTCAATGATACCACATTTTGCATATAGTTTTACAAAAACATTATTGTCAAACAATTCAAATGCCTTGTCCATGCTTCCATTTTGCGCCTATCTTGCAATCATGGCATGCCACATTACCACATTTCTTTAAGGAATTCCACCCAAAAAATCATGTTAGAATTGGAAAGGTAGTGAGCTCACAAGCTTGCCAATGTGGTAGGGTTGAAAATGTAGGGGCATCATGAATAAATGCCTCATAGAAATGGGGTCTCATTGACAAGCTAGTGAGCTCACTAGCTTGCCAATGCAATAGGGTTCATAATGTAGGGGTAGTGTGAAAAAATGCCTCATAGAAATGGGATGAGGGCTCTCACGATGATGTACATCACTATGAGACCCCATTTCTATGAGGCATTTGTTCACGCTGCCCCTACCTTGTCAACCCTACTGCATTGGAGAGATAGTGAGCTCACTAGCTTGTCAATGCTACCACATTTTGCATACATTTCTACGAAAACATTATTGTCAAAAAATTCAAATGCCTTGTCCATGCTTCCATTTTGAACCTATCTTGCAATCATGGAATGCCACATGACCACATTTCTATAGGATGAGTGTAAGTAGTTTGTATGAAGTCTTGAATGACATATATTTTATTTATTTGTATGGATTCATTTTTTAGGAACTAATATTTTTCTCATTACCATGCTACAGGTGAAATTATCTGCCATGCCGAGGAAACAAATAAGGAATAAACAAATAGATGAAGAGTATGAAACAAATAAAGAAAAAGATAGAGAATGGATGAGGGAATGTCGTGAGAAGAAGAAATTGGATACAATTGATGAAAAAAATTCAATTGAAGAGGAACCTCAACCATTAAAAAGAGAAAAGGAACTGACAACACAAAATGAATGAATGTGAAAGGATTATGCTAAGATAGATTCAATTATCATGTTCAGAGACACACCCTCTACTGCAAGTGAACATGAAGAGACACCATTAAGAACAAGTGAATATGGAGGGACACCATCTATCACAAGTGAATATGGAGGGACACCATCTACTGCAAGTGAATATGGAAGGACACCATCTATTGCAAGTGAATATGAAGGGACACCATCCACCACATCTCAAGTTGAGAGTACATCATCACTTAGACTTGACAAAGAAGGTAAACCATCATCCCCATGTCAAACTCAAGGTATTTCATCTATTCCACCCTCGATCGAAGGCACAAAATCTAGCCCAACTCACTTAAATATTGATGAAATTCCTAATGTTGAAATGTATGTACCTAGGAGAACACCACCTAGAATTTTGCGTAGAAAGCCAAAGTATTTGATTAATATTGATCAGGATATTTTGCAGCACATGGAAGGTAAGATTCCAACACGCTCTTGTAGAATATATGTTGATAAGATTTGGAAATTGTTCTTTGAAAGGCTAAATGAGATTGCAAGATGTCAATTATTTATCAAGAAATGATGCGAGGTATAAAGTATAGAAATATTGTGAAGATTCTTGGGTTGAGAACATCGAATGCTTCAAGTGAAAACAATATTGTGAAGAATCTAATGGATGCTAATTTTTTTTTGTTTGACCACCATAACATGGTCTAAAATTTATGAAATTCAATTTTTTTTTAATTCTATAGTATGGGAAGCATAGAATGTGCTACATCTTTCAGATTAAAAAATGTGAAATCTTTTAAGAATTATATATTTTTTTCAATCAACCTATTGATCAGGACTTTGGTCAGAATGTATGTATAAAATAAATAATAATTATTTATATAATTCCAAATAAGGTGTATCTTATATATTTTGGAAAGCTAACAATTTTTTCAATAAACCCTTTTCGTTTCATCAAATTTGGATAAAAAAGGTCATCAACCATTTTTGGTCATGTCATGGGTATGTGTAGGATCATGATGGGCCAGAAAGTGGCAATATGATGGGTATGTGGCTGACGACTTTTTTTTACCTAAAATTGATGAAACAAAAAAGGTTTTTAAAGGAGATTCTCAACTTTCCACCAATATAAATTATGCATTACTTTGAATTTAATAAGAATTATTATTCATTTTCTATTTGAATTACAACTAAAGTCCTAATTGATAGGCTGATTGAAAAACATCTATAGCTTTCAAAAATTATCACATTTTTTGAATCAAAACATGTGTCACATTCTATGGTTTGCATACTATAGAGAAAAAAATTTCATGAAGTTTTGACCAAGTTAAGTGGTCGACACTCTGAGAAGTTTTTATATTCTTTTAAAGTTGTAATAAAATCCATAATTAATTATTTACTTGGAAAAAATTACAAAAAATATGCATCACATCGGGACATGATTCCCTCTACTTATATCTAAAATATTATAAAAATATTATCATTTATTGTGGTTATGGTGGTTAGACGTGACACCTACTTATTTTTCCTAAAATTTAAAGTACTATTGCATTGAAATTTCAAATTTTCACCAAATAGATTTTTTTTTTAAACAAACCTAGTAGTTTAGAAACTACATTCAATTTTCTACAGATTCTATTCTTACATATTTTTGAAATAATATAGATAACTTATTCAAATTTTTACATCAAATTGCCTAACTCTAATTTTTTTGAATTTTTTGCAACTTAAGGGTCTGTTTTTTTCATGATGATCCTACACATACCCTCACCACTTTTTGGACCCCCATGATCTTGCACTCACCCTCCAGTAAAGGTAAGAATATTCCAGAAGAAAAGAAAAAGAAGTTTTCTCCTCCAACAAGAAAACATTGTCCTATGAAGTCCAAAGCCTTGGTAAGCAACATTGTTGAATATGGTAATCTTTAGAAGACTGTTGCTTTATCCCTAGATGTAGATGATATAGATAAATTAACTATTGAGGAAGCAATTGTCAAGTACATGATAGCTTTATATGTAAACATTAAAGATATAGAAGATCAACTTATTGAGGACTTGAAAGGATTATTATATGCAAGGAGACAAAAGAAATTTAATGATGATGCTAGAATGAAGGCATCCACCTTAGTAGAGATCAATGCTCCCCTCTCTCAAGAAAAAATAGAAATATTGGCTCAATTATACAACAAGGAATTTTGAAACAAGGAAAGGGGAACCACCCTCATGAGTAGAGATTAAAATAATCTTGAGAGGCTCTAGAAAGAGACTGTTGAGAAGATTACCAATCTAGCAAAGGAATTAGGCATGGGTTTAGAAGAAGAGGAACAAGAAAATGTTGATATGCCAGCTCCAAGAGTTAATGTGGTAGATGAAGCACAACATGGTGATGCTCAATATGAGCATACTGAAGAGGAAGAAAATGCACAAAAGGATATTGATGACACCCTTCTAGATTCAAAAGAAAACATTGCCAAAGAAGGTCGTGTAGGTGGCACGCCTACAGTAGAAGAGAACATGGTTGAAGGTGATAAAGATATCCAAAAGTAGAAGGAGGATGCACTTACAAGTAACATTCCCCCTCCAAAAATAGAGAAGAATGCAGAATAGGTTGTACAAGATAACCTAGAGATAAATGAGGCATAAAACATAGATCTCATGCCTCATCTGAATACCAATGCCAAATCAGTTGAACAGGTATCCAATGTTGTTGACATAGAAAAGAAAGATGAAAATGAAGAAGTTTGCAGTGGTGACAAGGAAAATTTCAAGGTTGGAGAAAGCATAAAATTGGTTGGAGAGTCTTCTAGAGCCTCTGGAGACTCCTTGAAGAGTTTTTTGAGCATACAATTACAATTTCAACCTATTATTTTTCCACAACTATTATAGATATCAATGCAACAAGGTCAACTAGATATGGATAGGATATCTCCACTTCACAAGCTACAACTGGGAGATGCATTTCATGCCTATGTAAGAAAATAAATCTTGCAGAAACATTAGAAGAGTTTGGAGCTCATAGACGAAGTAGTGAAGGTTCTGCAGGAGAACATTCTTGGAGTAAGTATAGATAACTCCTTATTTAACATTCAAAATTTGAAGCTTTTACTTGATTCCTTTAAGGAATATATTGGAAGAATAGAGTAGAAATTGGAGAAGGAAGTGAGTAAGAGAATAGATGACAAGAATTTTTTAGAGATGATGGATAAATGTGCCACTACACATGGGAAATCTTAGAAAAATCTTAAGGATTTGCAAGAGTGTGTAGAAGAAGAAAAATCCTTATTTTAGTTCTACTTAAAAAGGCCGAGATCAACAAAAAGTATAAAGGATCCATTGAGTCCCAGATTGACATAGCATTCAATTTTTACAACCCGAAAAATGATGTAGATGGATCAACATGGGTGGCAATTGAAAACCTACATGAAAATTTCTTCTAGTTATAGGTAGAAAATGAAAAGATAATAGCACGGTTCAAACACATTAGAGACCTAGTAAATACAAAGTTTACATATGTATCAAGTGCTCTAACAAATGTGGAGAAAGCTACAAAAATTAATTTGGTACCTAATAGTTTGGATGATGTAGACGATCTCCTCTTGGAGTTTTAAACCCAGAGCCACATGCTTGGCATAGCCAAGAAAGAGTGGGATAATGGAAAGAAGGATTGGGAGACACATCTTGCAAAATTATAGGGGTCAACCAATAGAAATGTGCTCTCCACCAATTAATATGTATTTATTTCTATTTCCTTTTATGCATCTCATAATTCATTGCATATATGAGGATATTAGAGGATGATGTTTCAATGCCAATTTTGATCTAGTTTGGTGAATAGCTATGATAGGGGGAGTTGTTTAGCATTTTGGAATTTGTTAATCTAGTGAAAGATATGTAACAAAGTGGGATAACATAGTAGTACTCTATGTGAACATGTCTTGCACTCTTTTTCCTTGATGTCAAAGTGGGTGAGTAGTTCTGGGAAAATAGTTGAAGCATGTTTCCAACAATGACAAAGGGGGAGATTGTTGGAAGAATAAGAAGTTTTTCATTGATGTGTTTACTAGCAACATGAGCATGATAATGGGTTGAACCAGTATTGTCATTGATGTCAACAATGTGATCTAGTATGAAAACCATTGTGTAGACTATTTTGTATAGCTTGGGCATGTTTGAAGATGGTTATTCAGTGCATATTTTCAAGAAGGTTTGATTTGGTGAAGACATATGAAATGGAAAATTGGTTAAGTGTTAGATCAGGTACTTCAATATATAGGACATTCGATATTTTGGCCCACATTGGTCTATTGTGTAGAATCTTTCTCTACGGTTTTGGTGCAATTTTATTGAATGTTAGGAGAGTGTAAATCCAAACTTTCACATTGTTTTGGTCTCTAGAGTAGAAGTTATGAATGATAGAAGTTCAGGTCTAGCAATGATAGTGGTTACCAGTATAGTGTAGTGTAGGAAAAATTATTCCTTTTCCTTACTTAATTTGGGAATAAATAATAATAAATGAGCTAAATGATGCCTTAATTTAGTGTTGTAATATGTTTTACATATTCACATTAAGTTTAGGGATTATTAATTAAAATGGACTTAATTGTGCCTTATTCTTGGTGTTATAAGATGTACCTTTTTCACTTTCACACTAATCTAGGGATTTATTAATTAATTGAGGTTAATTTTCCTTAATTGACCCTTTTAATTCAAATCCAAGCCTAATTAATTACATTTTTTGAGGGATAAAACCTAACATTCATAAATGCCATAACATAATGTTTATCATTGAGAAATGTGTGTCCTAGGTAAGTGACCTAGGACCCATTTGCCATAGGGTGAATGGGTCCTCACTTAAGCCCAGGATCTAAAATTAAACTATGTTTTTGGAAAAATTTTAGTGATTTCAAAAGTATATTTAGATGTCGGCTTCTAATATTTGAATTTTGGGAATTAATCTTAACATATGTATAAATAAGAGGTCATTTCACTATGTTCCACTTAAGATTTTTGTTAGGAAGTTTGATTCAAGCATCCTAAGATTTCACAAGAGAATTATCAAGAGTATTTAAGAGCATTTTCAAGGCATTCAAGGGAAGAATTATTGAATATTATTGAAACAATCAAGATATTATTATCATGTCAAATTCATGTTGCATCATGCATGTTGTTTGAGCTAATATGGTGATGTAGAGTTCAAGATCTATTCAAGCATATCAAAGGCATTATTTCAAACCAAGTTTTATGATCATGATCCACATCCATTCAAGCCACTTCATGCTAGTTGTAGATTTATAATCCACAGTTTAATCAAGGTCTGGTGAGTGGTGACATTGCATTTTTCATTCTTCATTTCCTTCATTCTATTTAATTTCATTTCAAAGTTTAAATAGTCAAATAAGGTTTGACCAAGGAAAACACCCCATCACCAAAAACAACATTTTTCTCCTTTTGTGTTTTTGTTTGTAGGTTTTAGGTGGAAGATCCTTTGAAGAGAAAATTTGAAGAAAGTTGCAAAGTTGTCAAAGTTGCAAGGAAAGTTGTCATCTCACGAAAACTCTTCTACAAGATTTATTTTTGGCTATTTGATAGTGAAAATCAAGAATCTGGGAGTGTAGACACAACAAAAGAGAACCCAAAAATAATTTTTATAGATCCCTAACTAGAGTCCTTAGTGAGCTTCAAAAAGGAACTTTTGGTGACTGGTACACATTAATCTCCCCTTTCCAGATATTCCTTTTGATTTCAATGTTTCCATCAATTTTAAGTACAGTCTTTCATTTGCATTTTATAGCTTAAATTTTGGAGTTTTTTTGATGGTTTTAATCATTCTCCTCAAAGTACTATTTGACTCATCCTTGTCCTTGCATAGAAAGGAAATTTTCTGATTCATACCTTGATTTGACTCATCTTTTGGTTGTTAGTCATTTAATTGTTTTGATCTCATTTCCTTGAATGAATTAACGAAAGGTAGGATCCTTTGTCCCTCTTTGAATCCACATTTCCATTTAGGGACCCTTATATCCTATTTTTCTTTCTTTTCATACAATATGCATGTGTTGGTGAATTTGCATCTCTTTGCGAATTGGTATCTAGCTTTATGAATTTGTGGAGAAGTTGACAGGTGTAAGTAGCACCTATATTCCAAGTTCCATGAATTTGGGAGGTCCACATGCCAATTTTTTATTGAAAAGTTGGTGAAATTTGATGTTAGGTCATTACCGGTGTCGACCTAATATATTTTGAGTATTGCGGGGTTTTGAGATGTATTGATCTATTATGTGGGACCTATTATAGGTCCATGCCGACCTATTTGGATGTGTTAGAAGTTTAGATCCATGGATTCAAGTGTGTATGTGTGTATGTTGAAATGATAAAATAAGAATTTTTATATTTTATATGATATATTTGCACCGTAGAAAATTGGACCCTCTTGAGAAAAGAGACAATTTAAGGCATAATTTCTCCCAATTTTGAGTCCCTTTGCATCATTTATCAGGTTCATAACAACATTTATATTCCTCTAAGACCCATTATTTTTGATCTAGAGGCTTGTTTCACCTGATAAATCACCTAAAACCCGACAAACAACATTTAATTCTTTCATATCCTAAAAGCCCATGCATGTGTGCAGGATCATCATGGAAAAAGCAAGCCCTTAAGTGGCAAACATTTCAGAGAAATCAAAGTTAGGCAACTTCACGTAAAAAATTGAAAAGTTATCTATATTATTTCAAAAATATGTAAGAATAGAATATGTAGCAAATTGAATGTAGTTTTTAAACTACTAGGTTTATTTAAAAATATATATATATATTTGGTAAAAATTTGAAATTTCAATGTAGTAGTACTTAAATTTCAGGGAAAAAACAAGTAGGTGTCTATCTAACCACGCTAACCACAATAAAATGATAATATTTTTTATAATATTTTAATAATAAGTATATGACTCATGTCCCGATGTGATGCATATTTTTTTAAAAAAAATTTCCAAGAAAATAATTAATTATAATTTTTTTATTACAACTTTTAAAAAATATAAAAATCTCATATGTCTAACCACCTTAGGTTGGTAGAAACTTCATGAATTTTTTTATTTTTTTAATCCTATAGTATGCAAATCATAGAATGTTATGCATGTTTTAGATTCAAAACATGTGATACTATTTGAAATCTATAGATTTTTTTCAATCAGCCTATCAATTAGGACTTTAGTTGTAATTCAAATAGAAAATGAATAATAATTATTTATTAAATTCAAAGTAAAGCATAATTTATATTGGTGGAAAGATGAGAATCTCCTTTAAAAACCCTTTTCATTTCATCAATTTTGGGTAAAAAAAAGTCGTTAGCCACATACCCTACACATACCCATCATATCGCTACTTTTTGCCCTATCATGGTCCTGCACATACCCCCACCTTCAAAAATCAGTAGTGGGACCTATTTTCCACCTTGGGTGAATGAGTCCCCTCTGGTGGGAGCCATTCACCAAGATGGCGAATGAGTCCCTTTTGAGGGAAAATTCAATTTTGACCAGGAATTTAATTAATCCAACTTAAATTTCCAATGAATGTCAGCCTCTTAGGTCTAAATAACATGAAAATTAGGTGTTGTTGCTTATAAATACTCATTTTAAGTCATTTTACGCATCTTTTAAGTCATTTTTACAAAAGGCGATTTCTAAAGTCAAGTCTTTTGCAACAAGTTTAATTAGCAAAGTTAAAGTTTTAGGGCAGCAAACTAGGGTTTTTGCAATTCTTGAAGCTCACTCTTTAGGTCAAGATTCAAAATTACAAAGGGCTGATCATGGATGCCTATGGTGAATCATGGAGAAATATAGATTGAGGAGATGCAACTAGCCATCAAATCACACCTAAAGATTTGGTTTTAAAGTGATTCCATCTTCCATTTTCACTCTATCTTTAGATTAAGGTTTGCATTTCATCTACATTTCATTTGCATGAAATTTTATCTCCATTTTTGATGTGTTGTACGATTTATAGGGTTGAGATCTTGCATCATTCAAATCACATTTGCATTTCTTATTCTTGCACAATAGAATAGGGTTTTTTGACATACTTCAGACTTTCCTAGTCTTTAACACATCTAAGGCTAGGATTTTATGCAAATTTTTCTCCATTCAATGTTTAATTACCCAACTAGGGGTTTGAATAAGGAAAAAATCCCATTAGAAAAAAAATTTAAAGTTGTTTTGTAGGAATTTTCTAAGACCCCGACTTGGGTTTTCGTTAGAAATTGTTGTACAGGTGTCAAGGTGCAAAACAAAGATTTGGAATTTTAGAAATTTGAAAGTGGACTGATTCACCATGCATTGCGAATGAGTCCCTCTTGAGATGCAATTTTGAGTTAGATGCAGATCTTGATACCCAGTTGACAAAAAACAACTTTTGTGTAAAAAATCCTAACCTTGGACTAATTCACCCAGGTTGGCAAATGAGTCCCAGTCAGCTCAATATCAGATTTTATCAGTTTTCTAGATTGCTCTCTAGTCCTTTTCAGCTTCTCAAGTGCACACAATCTAAATTCCTGCTTTTTGGTTAGTTTAATCTGCATTTTCTTTCATTAATTCATGGCTTTTGCAAACAACATTGTGTTTTAAAATATTGTATAAATAATAGGTTTTGAATTGAAAATCAGTCACATAGATCATCTAATTGCACTTAGTTCATTCCATTTAGTCTAAATAACATCATACATTGCATAATTCAAGTGAACCTAGCTAGATCTTTTGCTTGGGGTTTATCTCTCTCCTTTTAGGTGAAACATCCTAAGAGTGCAAGAGAAGCCTATAAGCCCTACCCAAAAATCTATGGTTCATTTTGGTGAACCTGCATATTGAACATCATATCATTCTAATTTTCATTTCTACTTGCATCTTAGGACTTAAGTTCCTTGCTATTTTGCATTGTTTTGCATCTTAGGGCTTCTTAAAATTGCATTCGTGAAAGTATCATTTAGAGTTCATTATTGCATTTCATTTCATTACACCATTCCAAAAATCCACATTTTTAATATGTATTTGCATTATACAGACCTAAAAATCTTTAGAAAACTCAAAAAAAAAAAAATACATAAAAATACCTCCCCTAGGACTCATTCGCCACCCTAGGAAAATGAGTCCCATGCAATTTCTGAATAAGAATTTCCAGATTTTAGTTTATTGCATTGCACATTTCTATTTTCCATAGTTTCTTTTCTATATAGTTCAGTTATTTTTTGTTTCCTTAACATAAACTTTATTCTTTTTCATGGTATTTATGGATAGTTTTAGATTTTTGTAAATTTCCTTTTCAGTATTTGTTCCTAGTTCTTTTAGATCAACTTCATCGATACCAAAAACACAAAAATAGAGACATCAAACCAACCCTTCAAACAAATGATTCAAGCTACAAACAACATCTCATCCAAGCCTCTTAGTAGTGATGATGTTGACAAGTTAGATGAAGCTCTTTAGGACTTCCTCTCACTCACTTTATCCTCTAATGCTTGCAATGAGAAATCTAAATTTCTTAACGATAAAGTATCCCTCAAACCTTTTGCTTGTCATGACTTTGATTTGTTAGATAAAGCCCTCCAAGACTTCATCTCACATAAGTCATCCACTAAGGTTTGTTGTAACAAACTCATGATAATGAACATTAACACCTCTAATTCTTCTCCTAAATAGCTTAAACCAATTGATGATAACTCACCCCTCAAACCTTTTAGTCATGATGATTTGGACTTGTTAGATGAATCCCTTCAGGACTTCATCTCAATCAAATCACCCCCTAAGGTTTGTTGTAAGAAATCTAAAACTAAGGATGTTAATGTGATTCAACCTCAACTCATTCTTTACCCACCCTCACATAAAATTCATCCCTCTAATAAACCATAGTACACCCTTTACCCACCTAAAACCAATGTGTTGCAACAATCAAGTAATGTTACTATTGCTCATACATATAATACCTGAAACAACCCGCAACTGCCACAACCAACCCCACCCTCTTTACCTTTAGACAATCCGCCTAGTGCTCCTCGTTACCTACCACACACAAAGGAGTATGATCTTGTTGAAAAATTAAAGCATACTCCTGCCAATATTTCCCTTTGGGATTTACTTCAAAACTCACAAAATTATCACAACATTTTTCAAATAGCCTTAAAAAAATTGTAGTTCCTCCTAGTACCACTCTGAATGATGTGACAACTCTAATCCATAAAACAAATCAAACTAATCTTGACATTACTTTCCATCAACATGAGCTCCCTCCTTTAGAGCTACACAAAAAAATGAAGCCTTTATGATAATTGCTCAATTCAATTGCATAGGTATCAAATGAACCCTCATTGATAATGGTTCTACTCTTAATGTGTGTACTGTGAATCTCCTTGACCGATTGCGTGTTGAAAAGTAAAAAATAATACCTAATTTCGTATCCATTCAAGGATTTGACAATACAACAAAGAAGCCACTTGGGATAATTACTTTACCTATTATGGTTGGGGTGGCTACTTTGCAAACTCCTATTCATGTCATGCCTTATGATCTTTCGTATAATCTTATTTTAGGCAGACCATGGATTCATGAGATAAATGTAGTGCCTTTGACCCTTCATCATATCATGAAATATGTCCATAACAATCACATTTATCAAGTTGAAATAGATCCTGAGCTTGAAAGTTGCTTGCGCTTTGAAAAAGGAGTTATGAGTCCTCTGAAAACATTAATTCCAACATCGAACATAGACCCTCTTGAAATTGAACAAAATGATGAGGAATAAATATCTAAATTATTTGGAAATGATTGGGGATCCTTAGAATTCACACCTTTTTTTATGGGTGAACACATAATCACACAAAAGAAAGATGAAAAATAAGAACAACCAACAATCATGTCAACTCCAAATTTTGAACAATCTTCTCAAACATCTATCTCCTATACTTTGGATGAAAATGCAACATACACAACAAATTTTGATAAGATAGATTATCAATCCCCACCTAATTAGATAGAAATGGAAATACTTTATGGAAAAGGCTATGACTTGTAAAACAATTAGGATATACTGGAAAAGGGTGTGGAAAACATGAACAAGGTAATTGTGTTCCTATTGAACCTAATACACAAGAGACAAAAATTGGATTGGGATATTCTTTTGCTAAAATGACAAAAGCTACTCAATGACCATCTTTGAACATCAACATTATTACATGTCAACCAAACAACCAACTCATAATTAAACATCTTGAATTGCTTGATATGAACTTACCACCATCATGGAAGTAAGTTGATAGTGATGAAACTTTGAAACAAATGTTAGGAGTTTATGATAGCACATCCTTTCCTACTTCCATGAAATGACTTCCTCATGCTATGATTGTTGGAATATGGCTTCTAGTGTTGTCATGTATGGCAACTAAAGTCATCTTCATTGTCCGCAGATTTGTATCTAGTCATAGTAGTAGATAAAGTGAAATAGTGTGTGTTACCGAAAAAATATTTGAAGAACAGGGTATCTGATCAATCAGTCAATTGGTCTACTTTACCAGATCATCATTTTCTATTGTATACCCTTGGGATTGCTTGTTGAGCATGTATTCTATCTTATTATTCTGTGGTGATGCATTAGTTGCAGTACGAGCTTGGAGGTTCGGTAGGATGTTTTCTGTCTATTTGCTCGTTGTGGATGTGTAAAGTGGAATTATTTAAAATGTTTTTATATTCAAATATTTAATTATGGGTCCCAGCTATAGTCTAGCTGACTTGTTTGGGTGCACATCAAAATTGTTCATATTTTGGGCTGATAGTTGATAATATTTCCAAGTTTTATTAAGGCCGACCTATAACAACTTGATCTCTAGATGCAGATATATAAGAGATTTGATATAACATTTGAGATATGGAAAAGGGAAGTGTGGTGGTGTGTTGCGATCATCAGGAACAACAATTAGGTGATTATGCATAGTTTCACTCATGCATTAATATTTTTGCAGTGTGTTTTTATGCAGAGTAGAGTAGGATTGTTGAATCAGTTAGAAGGACAAAAGATTATTTACAGAGCTTAATTGGGACTGCAATCAGGCATTGTTGATGCTATTTCATTAGTTCATTCTTTTGGATCTATTCCAAATCATTGTAGGGTAGTGAGCCCATCCTTTTTGAGTAGTGAGCTCTAGGAAGTGAGTCTAAATGCAAGTGCATTCCCATTGGGTAAACCCATAAAAATGGTTTACAATTAAAATGAGGAAGGAAAACTTGTCAAAAATGACCCTATGCCATAAAATTTCATTCTGGGGGTTCGAATGAACTCATTGGTTCGAACAAACCAAAAAATGGTTCGCTCGAACCAGGGTTTGAGCGAACCCATTTAATGCATGCACGAACAAAAAACAAATGAAAACCCCTTTTGGGAAGGGGGTTCAAATCAATTAAGGTTCGAATGAACCTTGGTTCGCTTGAACCCTTGGGGGTTCGCTAGAACCCCCTGGCTCTAGCGAACCCCCCTTTTCCCTAATTTTTGACATTGTTCACAAAAAAAAACCTAAATTTTTACACTTCAAAGCTTGGTTTGAGGATGAAAATAGAGGAATCTTCACAAACCCAACTAGAATCAGGTAGTCCTCGAAACAAGGTATCCAACAAATATAATTTTAATATGTTTTGGTTTTATTATGTATTTGTTTTTTTAGTTTTATTAAACATAGGTTTTTCACGAAAATGAAGGTCTCTGTTCTGCACATGTGGAAAAATAGTAGATTATAAAAAAAAATTGAAAAATATGAGTGCACCAGATATTGAAGTCCTTGATCCAACAAAAAGAATAAAATTGAATTTCGTTATATAAAAAAAAAGTTACGCGTTATACAATTGCGCTATTTCTGAATTGTAATTTGTTTGACTTCGAAACTTGATTAAAGAAAAGGCATTCAATAAAAAACTATCTAACCAAGTGGAAGCACAAGATATTAGAGTTACAAATCTAAATTTTAAAGAATTAGAATTTGATCCTTCATAGAAAAAAAGTTGTGTTATACGATGTGCGTCACTTTTTAAAAATGTTGTTTTCTAAAAATAACCATTTTCATGGGAGATGGAAAAAGAAGTGCAATCTAATTCCAAAATTTTTGACAAAAATATTTATAGAATCTACAGACAAAATGTGATGAGACTCTAGTTTTTGTCATCTTCAAATTCCTCATGGTTTAGTCACTATAGGTGCTTGAATGTGAATATTTAGTTAAAAATAATAATTTCAGTGTCCACTTTGGCCAAAAATTGTAAAGCACTATTGTGTGATCACCCCATTTTGTACTTTTCATTTTGGGTATACTCAAACTATATTGTGGATTGGCCACCCACCATGGTTTTTCCCCTAGTAGGGTTTCCAAGTAAAGTTCTAGTGCTATGGTGTTGTGATTACTTTATTTCTATTTCTTTTGTTGAATGATTAAGTTAAATGACAGAATAATTAAGTTGAATTTTTGCACAACACTGATTCACCCCTATTTCCAACAATTGGTATCAGAGTGGATTCCTTGAAAGATGTCTTATAGCTTGAGGAGATCTTGGAAAGTGTTTCTCAATGGATACAAGCAGTAGTCAACAACAACGTATGGTGGCCCTAGATGATCTTGACTAGATAAAATCTAAGAATCGAGAACTACAAGAAAATATTGAGAATGAAGAAATGTTCATTCAGTCACTAAAATACAAGATGAATGAATCAAGGGAGAAAAGAAAGGAATTATGTGGTCAACTTAAACAAAAGAAAAAAATCATGGAAGATGAACAACTCAGTCTGGCCCTGAAAGAGAAAACAAAAGAATTTGAAAATTTTTCCAAAGAGAATGTTGCCTTGAAGTAAGAGATGGAATCCATCATGATGAAAATTACCAAGGAGATTGAGGATAGGAAGAAGAATGAAGAAAAGCTTGCATAGTCTTTGAAAGAAAAGTCTAAACTATGCAGACGACTAGATAATGAATTGGAGCAATCTAAGAATAATGAAGAAGTGATCAAAAAGCAACTTGATGATCTCAGAGATGAACTTGCCATTGCAAATGAGTATAAGAAAAAATTCAAAGCAAGTTCAACCAAACTTGATGAACTAATTAAAGGATAGAGGGCTGATGGTGATAGATGAGGTCTTGGATATGAAGAAGGAGAAAGTTCTGGATCTGGACAAAGGAATTTTAGACAAGTAAGATTCAGACAAGGAAGTTAGATGAAAGGAGCCAGAAGAGATCTAGTAAGGAAATGAAATGCTCAAAGATTTAATGGCTATTGTTATGTTTGCAACAAATTTGGTCATATGGATTTTGAGTGTAGGAGTAGAATGAATACAAGTAGATCATCATTCTCGGGTCAGTGTTTCAATTGCTATAAGTATGGTCATAAGTCAAGTGAATGCAGAATTGTGATGAAAAAATTTCATAGAGATGTTAGATGCTATGCATGCAATAGATTTAGAAATATTGCTAACCAATGCAGATCAAGACAAAGTCAGTGGAATAGTTAGTTTGGATAGAGAAATGTTGTGTGCTACAACTCACTAACTCATTTGACTAAAAAATCTAATGAAAATGTACGACGGAATATGTATAATTTGATGTATCATCGGTTGCTTGTAAAATTTGATGTGTAATTTTCAATTTTTTGTAAGTTTATCCCCGACGTTCGTCAAAATTTCGATGAACCTGGGTTTCATCAAAATGTCGACTATTAGTTTCATCAAAATTTTGACAAACATGAAAAATACAAAAAAAAAAAATTGTGGCCGACATAAAGAAAAGTGAGTTCGCACCTGATTTATTGCGATAGTGTTTTTCTCTACTTGAGACAGTTTGTGAAGAACTAAGGACAATTTTCTTGGGAAAATCAAAAATTCAAGAAGATATCGCCAGGTTGAGGGTAGTCATTGTATTTTTGTAGAATTCAGTTGTGAAGTCAAATTTGTAGTTCTAGGTTTGAAAATCATATTTTAAAGCAACATCTCATCAAATTTCATTTTTAGAGGTTTAGGGTTTTGAGAATTTCATGTCTAGATTTTGTTGTGTGGAATCGCCATAAGATCACAACCAAAGAACAAATTCTTGTGACTATAAAATTTTATGTGATCCATAACTCTATTGGTTATGTGGCATAGTTGTGCTATAACAAATACATGATGCATTCATGTGTGACCCAAGTTTAATGTGGCTATGTTGTGATAGAAATGGAGGAACTCATATAATGTAGTTAATTTAGGTTGTATAATGTAGGTGTCAATCATCATTGGGTGCATTCAGGTTGTCTCAAGTTTAACAGGTTAGGATGTAATTATAGCATGATCGAAGAGTGATTACCTCTTGCTGCAATAAAGAGCCTATAACTCTGGTTGATATATAGAGTGGTTGTGTTATATCAATTATATAGTGCATTCAAGCACAACCCATGTTTAATGGAATATTCTAGAGAGTGATCAAGATTTTCTAAACCTTATGAATGTTTACTTAAAAGTGTATAGCTTAAACTACAAACCAAGTTTGTTACATACTTGAATGCAATCTTGGGTTACTGCAAACTATAATAATGTGATATGCTAATAACCAATATGGAAAGTATTAAAGGAAGACCCATGATATATAGGATACATTTCCCTGATCAGGTTTATATACCTTAATAATCAAACACAAGCTTCCCACACACTCTAGGATACAATCCAAGATCATACCACAACTTTTTCAAGAAAACTAATTTTTTGACCCAAGATTTAAGGTTGTTTTTTAATACCAACATAAGTATTTGTAAGATCATGATTAGGGTAAAAACCCTAGGCCTTCGTAGAAACATAAACAATAACTATAGTGGATTAGTGAGGTTGCAATACCAGAAAGATTGAGACATTGTAGGTAATAACAAAATCTTGCAATCTAAAGATTGTAGCCAATAACAAGCACACTATGCAGCTTAGTGACATTTGTAAATGCAATCTACGGTAAGAAGAATGACAGTCACTTGAGATGTGGAGTCAAAAAGAGGCTGAGCAATGACAAGATAATAAAGCTCAAACCTTGCATAGTAAAGTGGAGATTTTAACAGTGAGTTTCCTTACCCCCTTGCTGACCTTAAGGGTTTTTCAAATGCTTTTGGTAGTGTTAGACAAGGAAAATGCAATCAGGGAATGACTGTCCAAATGAAGTAAAAGTGGTAATCATAGGTTCAATGTTTCTTCTTAGCCATTAATGTATAATGGAGGTAGTGGATTGCATGTTTGAGCAGTGTTTTGAGACTCATCAAAGATGGGTGAATAGTGAATAATACCTTGTGGATTATGAAGTAGTGTCAATAAGGTTGAAGGATCTTAAGAACTACAATACCATGAAACAATGAGTCCCCTGTAGTAAGTAGGCAGTCTATAGGGCATAGTTTGATTTTATAGAAGGATGCTCATAAAATGAATCTTCAAGTGATAGTGAGTGAACTGTTTGAGATTGTAGCTGAGGGTGCAATACCCAGTCTTAAAGGAAGTTAGCAAAGCAGTAAATGTGCAAGAAAATAAAATCATACACAACAAACAATTCACAATGTTATCTTGCATAATTCCTTGAGTTTGAAGACAAAAATCTCATTGTTTCTTCATGATGAAAGTGGTGACCTTAATGGTCAATCACTGGCAACCATGATTTTAAAACATGCGATTGTGCTTATGGAGGCAACATTTTAAGCAAGGCAGTGAGTGGTGGTTTGGAACAATGGCAGGTATGAAGGACTTGCTTTATATGCATACTATGCAATCTAGCTTAAGACACTATTTGTAGAAGAGATTGAAGGTGGATTATGGAACTCAAGGGTTACCATGAAAAGGATTAAAGCAAAGACTAAGATCTATTTAAAAGCCATGGTCATGAAGATATTAAAGATGTCACATGCAAAATTCTAGTACCTGGAGTAATGAATATAGTGCCAAAGAGGATAGTGTGCTAGGGCAGATTTAGGAGAACTCAACATTATCTAATTACAGAGAAATACATCATTTATTTATTTTTTTAATTAAAAGAAATCATTCTAAACCCTATATAGGATACATTGATACTTCGAAAGCCTCTGAAGGAATTTGAGATTATGCAAATATATGTCAAGTAAATACTTAGATTACAAATAGTAGTGGGAACAATGTAAGATTTGTTGAGCAGAGTAGGAATGAGATAAGCAACAATGAATCCTATGCCTCCTTTCATGCACATCTCCTCATTGTTCTTTGTCATTCTTTATGGAAACACTTCTCCATTTTGGCGGTCTATGCTTGAAAATAATGTTTTAATGAAGGTTTTTGAGTGTGTTTATTAAAATGAAAACTTCATTCTAGTGGGCTATGCCTAAAAATAATATTTTGACAAAAGTTTTAAGGTATGTTTATTAAATTTTTAGAGTATTTTGGCAGGCTATATTCTTTATTCCTTAAATGATTTATTCAAATGGATTGTGACTAAATAAATGACTAACTATTTAGTCATTTTTATTTGTGTGACTAAATAATTTTTAATCAATGACCAAACTAGTAATTTATTTACTCATTTATAGCTAAGTTGCAAAAAATGAGCAGAATTTAGTCATTTTTAGTTGTTGTGACTAAAAGTTTTAGTCACCTAGTAATTTATTTGCCAAATTCTACTAGTGTGTGCTTCCTTGTGTGATTAGGGCTCTCTCAATGTTGAGGGCCCTAGGGATAAGCTCATCATAAGAAGTGACACATTGCATCTTTAACTAAAAGGATAAATTTGTATTGGCATTAGCAATGATGATTCTGACTTGTTGCTCCTTAGGAATGGGTCACTTGCTCTTACTAGCTTGCTACCTCCATTGTTGTAGGAAGTTTGTGATCAAGTTCAATATTCTAATTTTAGGAGTCTTAATGGTTGGAAATCATAGTAAAATTAGAATTTAATAAGTTTTGGAATTATCATTTTAAAGTGTTTTTTGGGGTCATTAACTTCAAACTATCTTCTCTTTTGCAGGGGTGGTTGCATGCCTTTTTTTTTGGTGTAAAATATCTGAATTATTATATTTTGTTACCTGTCTACGAATAAAAATTATTGGAGTGTGAGTTTGATATTTTTTGAAGGTCTAAATAGTCAAGCTTGGTAAAGAAAAATCATGTTAGATAATATTAGTCCAAAACAAAATGAAGAGACACTTGATAGATTGTGGGCTAGATTGAAAAGAAAGGGTGATGGGAAATGTTATTGTCCTTGCAATAATTGCAAAGGCTTAAAGATGAGATGACTTTAATCACAACAGCTAAGAAACACAGGTAGCATGGTCACATTGAAGGGGCATGATTATCATCCATTGGTAAGTTGTTCATTATATGTGCTTATATTTCGATTGAATCTCTGTAAATGTTTAATCATTTTAACATTATATATATATATATATAATCACTCTGATCATGATCATAGCCATTTTGTGTCTATCATTATTATAAAGGTGGGGCAACCTAGGGCAGATGATATGGATTATCATAGCTTGGAGAATGTGGTTTTGCAAGCGGACGAACATGGAGCTGTGAATATAAAAGTTGAAGTTAATGATCCTATGGAAGAAGATCATGCAAACAAAAACACGCTTGAAGATGATGGTACAAATACATTGATCCATGACACATTTATGGTAGAGTTGATCATGATGATCAAGATGACTTTGATGATGTCTCTGGTGATTTACTCAGATTTCTGACAAGGCATACGAGCCCCTTTATGAAGGCTCTGAAACAACTCTTCTCTCTGCTGTATTGTTGCTGTTGAACTTTAAGGTTATGAATGGTTTATCAAACATAACAATCTCATGAATGTTAAGGTATGTCATATATGTCATCTTTTTTCATCTATTTTAATTGTTGTTAGTTCATCACTAGTAAATAAAGGATGAAATATGTACCATTAATATTCTTTATATTAACAAAAAAAAAAAATTTGTAGATTGATTGGTGAATTTTTGTTACCACCATCAAATATTTTACCTTGCTCATACCAAGATTTATCTAGCATTATGAAAGATATCAGAATGGAGTATCAAGCAATAGATACATGTCCCAATAATCATATTATATATCATAAATAACAAGAATTTGCAACAGAATGCCCGGAATGTCATATCAGTAGATATCGAACAGGTCAACTAACAAAAAAGGTGCTTCGCAAGGTTCTTCATTATATTCCCATTATTCCACGTATGCAACAATTATTTAGGTGCGAAAGCTTAGCACAATTTATGGATTACAATGCACAGAATAGAAGTGGAGATGACATTCTTCGAATGCCTGTGGATGGTTATACATTTAGCGACATGGAGGAAAAATGGCCACACTTTAAAGAAGAACCTCATAATCTCAGGCTTTCATTGAGAGCAGACGGTGTCAATCCATTTGGAGAGCTAAGATCTATTTACTCAGTGTGGCCTATGTTTGTTATCAACAATAACATTCCTCCATGGATGTCAATAAAGAGGGAGCACATAATATTTTCAATGATTGTTCCAGGTATTTGTTTACATCAATTTTCTTTAACATAGTCTAGCATCTCATTTGTCTTATTTTTTGCATAATGACTTATATTTTTTTCATTCAATAGTCATGTACATTAATTTATATATATTGCAGTAAAATGGTTATAATAATTATGTAATGTTTGTGTTCATTCAACTAGGTAAGTACTGAGTTAAAGATATGAATGTATATATCGAGCCTCTTATTGACAAGTTACTAAAGTTATGGAATGGTGTCACTATGTATGACGTCTCTAGACCAATAGGACAAAGGCAATTTCAATTCCATGCAATGCTTGTATGGACACAATTCATGATGCCCTAGGGCTAACACATTTTTGTGGTATGTTATAACGTTTGACTACACTTTAACAATATTTAATTTGATGAAGTAGATATCATGCATGTTTGTAAAATAATCTATTCATTATATATAATTATAAAAATTGACATATTTAATCCAATTATATATGATAGATTGCAGGTTTTCAAACAAAGGGAAAATTTGCATGTCCAATGTGTGGTCCCAAGATGAAATCTCATCATTCAACAAGTTTAGGAAAGTAGGTGTTTGATGAGTATAGGCACTTCCTCCATAGAAATCATAAGTATTGAACTACTGAAAAAAACATTTTCAATGGAAAAGAGGAGACTACATCAAAACCACAAATAATGACACCTCGCATATGGAAGTTGGAATATAATAGAATTAATCGTCAAGGTTATACATCAGATCAAATTGTTTATCTATCATATATGATATGTTTTGAATTTATATTTTTTTATTGTGTTGTGTTTACTCATGTTGTAATTGACAATGATTGTCGTTGTTAATTTTTTTAACTTATATGCTTCATGAAGGTCGTCAAGGCATTAATGGCCGGCTTCCATAGGGACTGAAAAGTTATCCCAAAAAATTTAGTAGGTTTCCCTAATATGAGCAGCTAAAAATTGTGTATTTGTTTGATACAATGCATATCAGAAAGAATATAACAGAAACGTTATGAAAAATATTGGATGGAAGACATGGCAAAGAAAAAATTTTCAAATTTGTAGTGACATTCAGGAAGCCAATCATGCAATGAAAAATGTCATTCAATTAAATAACGATGGAGACCAAATTAATATAAGTGCCCTTCCTTGGTTATTAACAGAGTAGCAAAGCAATGCTATAAAAGAAGTCATACGAAAAATTTGATTTCCCATAGGATTTGCTGCGAACATAAACAATATAATAACAAAGAAAGGTGAATTTGGGTTAGGGATGAAAACGCATGATTGGCATACCTTCATTAAGGTAATTATTCTGGTATATTATAAACACTTGTATAATGCATGTACTTTTCAGTGTATTGTGTTTACTACTTTTAGAAAAATAATGAAAATATCATTTTATAATTGTTGCAGTACGTTCTACCTCTATCTCTCCCAGACAACTTTGACAACAATGTCAAGCAAGTTATATACGATCTTGGAAAATACATGAGGTAAGTAGTGATATTTGTTCAATTCATTGTATACATCTTATAATTGCCATTTTTTTTACTTGTTATGTAATATACTATATATTTTTGTTAAATCTCGTTAATATATTTGAGCCTTGAATCACTTGTAGATGGTTGTCATCTAAAGAAATCCATAAAGAAGATATAAATTATTGGAAGAGAAAAATTCCTCGTCTAATGTGTGAAATGAGAAAGTGTCTACCTTCGACATTTTTCAATGCACAAGAACACTACCTCATAGACCAAGTTGAGAAGATTGAACTGTGTGGACCTATACACACAATGTCAATCTAGATAGTTGAGAGGAACTTGAAATTTTTGAAGGATTTGGTTAGAAAAAGAGCACATCCTGAGAGTTCTATGGTGGAGGGATATATGGTATACTAAACCATGGTATACATTAGTGAATATCTTCCTAAATTTGCAACAAAGATCCACGTAGATCACATTTGGGATCCCAACTCCATTAACAAATTTGAAGGGGAGCACCTGATGGGGAAAGGTAGATTGAGGAAAGTGAGAGGTAATTATAAGATGGTCATGGAGATTAATTGGAATACATTTTACATATGGTTTTTATGTATATTGTACTTATTTAATTTTTAATCTTCAATATACATCAATTATAAATTAAGGTCGTATACTGTAGTATTTAACTAATTATACGCCGTTTGTGAATTTCAATTTTTTTTGATACAGTTGGTTGAGAGTGGGCTGCACTACATTTGTATGTTGCCAACAATATTGATTGGATGACGGTATGGGTTGAACGATGTCAACAATCTGGTTATGCATTAACATGGGAAGGTGTGGCTTCATTGGTTAAAGAAGCTCATCGTAATGGAGATTCCAATGTTACACAAAGGGAAATTGATTTAGCATGTGGTTTAAGAGATAAACAGGTACGTATAAATATATTAATCACACATATTATTTAATTATTTTCAATTATATTGATGTATATATATGTTGAGATTGTTTTCTTTGCATACATTCGGCCAATAATAAATATGTTTATCAACTGATGATATTGCAATAATTTTTACATGTTTGACATATTGCAGGTGAAACACCACAAGGCTATGTGGTGCAATGGTCATAAATTTTGAATCAAAATGTTGGATGACATGAAGAAAACTTGTGATTCTGGTATAACTGTAGTCTTTCAGGTGACTAATGTTTCATCTAGAAGTGACATACATCTAGAAGTCTCAGAAAATCGATACTATAGGATTTTGGATGATATACTTGAGTGTGACTTTAGGTCCTTCAGATTAATTCTATTCGTCGTCCTATGGTACATGCTATGATTCAATGAAAATGATCCCAAGAGAATTGTTATTGAACATGATAATGGATTTACCACGGTTAATACAAGGTTGATCGAGCGAGCTAGAAATGAGCACTATGTTCTTCCAAGTCAATGTGAGTAAGTATTTTACTCAGAGGTTCCAGGTAAACTGGGTTGGTCATTTGTTATTAGACATGATCCAAGAGGAAGGATGGTAAAGTATAATGTGGTGGAAGAAGAAGATACCGAAGAACTAGAAGATGATGTAGATGATGATTGGGATCAACAGTTAGTTGATGATGTCCCTGACGAAGAAGTCGAAGAGGAGGAACTAGATCATGATGATGTAGGAGTTAATGTTCATGAAGATGATATCTGTGTGGATGATGACATTATCGAAACTAATATCAATGATGATGATGATGATGATGATATGACCAATCCTTACAATGTCAAATCTGGATCGAATGATACAGACAAAAAGTTGGATGAAGAAGAAGATCAATGACATTGAAATGTTTGAGTTATACGATTATATTATCCCTTTGATATTAATTTATTGATAGAATTGTATTTGACCTATGTGGTTACATAATTAATTCTTATTCCATTACATAATTAATTTGATGATGTACTTTTTAATGTTTGAAAGGTCAAAAAGTTAAAACATTTCAATAGTGATGTTAACAACCTTGAAATTAGTGTGTTTTATGTTTCATGTGATCATAAAAGATTAAAAGGTTAGTTGTAGAGGTGGTTGTTCAGTGGTTGACATGTAAAGGCCATTAAAAGGCATAAAGTGATTATTGTAATGGTTGTTGATAGTTGAGGATTTAAAATACAAGCTCTTGACATTCAAAAATTTGTGTTTTTCTTCAAAATTTATGTATTTTTCCTATTATGTAGCACTGTACGGTCACATGCAGCCATATTTTGATTTGAAATCAATTCCAGGTTGTGAAGATATGTGTTAGCTTTGATTTGAATCTACTTTGAGAGCTTAAGGCATTGATTTGAGTTAGAAAGCTTCATTTCTTTGCATACAGCCTGGTTACCCTGTTTTTGAGGGTTTTGTAGTACAAACATGATATAAAGGGGCTCTTACACTTTTTTTGATTACTATAGCTTGTGTAAGAGGCCCCACGAATATTTTTGTAATTGTAGGATGCATGAATAGGGCATAGGATGAGAAATAAAGAAGGTATCTAGTTGTTGTCCTCAAGAGTTTTGTGAAGAAAAGTATGTGAAATGAGAGGTTCAAGCCTAGGTTTCAACAAAACATGTATGGGATATCTTATTTTATGAATTTTTATCCATGTGCATACCTAATGGGTTGTTTCCGAACACTAAATATAAATGATATACGTAAACACACACACACATATGTATGTATGTATGTATATGTATTTTTAAATGTAAATGTAAATGCAATTACTGGATGCTTTCCTTGAACAATAAATGCAACATATCATTAAAGAAATCTATATCTATGTATATAAATGTGTATTTCTAAATGCAAGTGTAAATGAAAAGAGCATATGATTTTGTAGTGTTATAGATACAACATATCCATAAATTAATGTAATTGAAATTCTAAAGTCTTCAACACATATAATATGAAATCGATCAAACTATTAAACTACATGAGAAATAAATGAAAATAGTAAATGCATATGTATGTGTATTTGTAAATGTAAGTGTAAAATAAATAAGAATAATGAAAATTATAAAAGAATACAATGAAAGGTTTAGAGTTTAGAGTGGGAAAGAGATAGAGGGTAGAGGGTTTAAGGGTTTAGAGTTTAAGGGTTAATGGTTTAGGGTTTAGGGTTAAAGGTAGATGGTGTTGGTTTGTTTTTTACACTGTAACTAGGTTGGTCTTCTAATCTACCTATGGGATTTCCAATTCCAATCAAGGGCAACTCAAAGGACCTGGACCAACTAACGAGGACTTTAAAAAGCCTCCTACACTTTGGGCTCTGCAAGACCTGGGATGGTGATCCCTTAATGTGTTTACAACCTCTACACCAATATCATAAAAAACATTAACACATAACAGATAATCCCATTGAATTTAGCTCAACACAATAGGATAATATCGAATAAAATTGGATGTTCATCGATAATATCAACTATGTGGAGAATGAGATAACTACAACACAATCCATAGTAAAATATAGTCATTAATTTGCAATTTGTAGCAAGCTCTAGGCAAAGACAAACAATTATTGAACTACACAAATAAGTACAACTTAGATCAGTGCCATATATCCATTGCAGGAGTCAAATTCATAAGCATCTAAAATCTTATGACATATTTAATACATAACATATAACTTATAAGATCCCTGACAATATTGCATTACAATTTCATTAGTATGCATTCTCACCCAATACTTCTTATTGTTGGTGTAATTAATTATTAATTACACTTTACATAAGTTTACTTAGGTAATTATTTAATTCCTAGGTTAAAATTTAGTTGTCATCCTTATCTTGTTGAGCTATCTTGTTGCTCAAGATAAGATTAGGGTTATGCATCTTTGCTTTTATAAAAGTAAATCATTATCTTGTAATTATTGAATTCTCAAATATATCAATTTGCACATCTTCTTGCAAATCTCTACTTTTTTGTTTTTCTCTTCTGTGGAAGGTCTATTCTAGTTTGCAAATCTGATCTTGGTTTCTAACATGGTATCAAAGCTTTGATTTGTAGCCCCTTCTCAGATTTCTGGAGAGATTCATTGCAGAGTTCATTTGGGATTCCTCAAGGGTTTCATACCTTGAGTTTGTCTTTATATTTGGGTGCTCTTGCATGGTTACTTTCGGCGCCTGTTGGAGGAAATTTGAGCTCATTTTCAAGTCTAGGGCTATCGAAAAAGTCAAGATTGACTTTTGTTTTACCTGAATCTGACATTTTATGCTAGAGTTATGAGGGTCTGAAGATTTGTTAGATCTGGGAGTTGCAACACTTATGGTAAATTTTGAGGCAGATCGGACCTCACCATGAGATCCAGAGCATCCGAGAGATGAAAAATGACATATAAATTGACCTATTTTGGCATCAGCTGTTCGCGAGCAAAAATGTTTTTATCCGTATGACCCTATTCGCCGCCAACACGCAGATCGAGGAAAAAAAATCAGCCCCGTTTTGCTGCGACGGCCGTATGACCGTCAAATTTAATGGCGCACTGTGTTTTCCCCATTTTGGAGCTGTTTTCTTCCAGAGGCCGTAACTTGGGAATACAGTATCGAAATCAGGCAAACGAGATACCGTTGGAAAGCTTATTCTGATGCCGATCTAGTGATGTAGGTGTTTTTACCAGATTTTGCTCCAAATTTATTTTTTAGGCCTTTGAACTTAGATTTTTTTTCACTCCAGAGGGCATATCTTTTGACTCGGTGATCCATTTTTCGTCATTCTTGCGGCGTTGGAAAGCTGATTCAGTCCTCTACATAGATCTGAGGTCTATTTTATTTTTCTTTTTATGCATGTTTAGTATGCTCTCCTTTTACAATCATTGGGTTATTGTAATAAATGAACTGAGATAAAGTTCCATTTAGGGGGGTTTCTTGCATAATAATCTGATTAGAGTGTAGTTTTCACTTTGATCTTCATATCCATCTTGTTTTGATGGAAACTCGCATGAGTCTATTTGGTTTCTTAGTTTCTTTTGGCCACATTCTTGCTTTAGCTTGACACATATCAAATTCATTGGTTCACACTTCAATTGAGAGATTATGTTTCTTGATCCTCATTGGTTCAGTTTCTTCTCAGTTTGAGGGCCATGTTTTTATGGTTAATGTTCTAGAGTCTATTTTTGATACTCCTTCCCATGGAAGAGTTTCAATCATAGTTTGGCATTGGCATCGAGATACACAGCTACTAGATTCTGTCATCATCTCATCTACTGTTGCTTCACATATTCTAGGGTTGTTCCAGTTTGTGAGTTTTTCCAATGTTCCGTGGCATCGAGTCTGCTGTAACATTATCATGATTTTGGTTTTGGTTTCAGTTGTAGACATAAGTATCTTTCCTTTCTTTTCAGATTGTGGTTCCAGTGTTACTCCACAGTGTTCTTCCAGTGCTTCTCTGCAGCAGTCATCTCATTGTAGGGGGGTTTTGTCCCACTGGCTTTTCCTTCTCTACTTCATCTTTGCATTTGTACATGAGTACCTAATCAGGCCTTATTTTTGGGACTCATATTTGCATAATAATCTGCTTCTCCCTAAGTTGCACTTATGGGGGGTGTTGGTGTAATTAATTATTAATTACACTTTACATAAGTTTACTTAGGTAATTATTTAATTCCTAGGTTAATTAGTTGTCATCTTATCTTGTTGAGCTATCTTGTTGCTCAAGATAAGATTAGGGTTATGCATATTTTCTTTTATAAAGCAAATCATTATCTTGTAATTATTGAATTCTCAAATATATCAATTTGCACATCTTCTTGCAAATCTCTGCTTTTTTTTTTTCTCTTCTGTAGAAGGTCTATTCTGGTTTGCAAATCTGATCTTGGTTTCTAACACTTATCAAATCCTTGAACATATTTGCCTATAATCATGTTCAATCATTTTAATTAATTCCTTGAATTAAAGCTAAAATAAGGATTATAAACACCACATGTTCAGTGAGATGAATGAGACAACCCTTAGTCATCTTATTCAAAATTTGGATATGCATGTACAATGGAGAGACATGAGTTTGAATTTATCATTTCAACTCAAATGCATCATGCTAGTATTGTTATACAACATTAAATCCCCATGAATTCAAAACCGATTACAAAATAACTCAGAACCTAAATTGTATTTCTCTCTAAAACCATCAGACTTTACAATTTTCTCTGCAACTTCATCTAGACTCCACCAAAATTATCTAACTTGCTAACCCGTACTTCTGGCCTTGAAATCCTTCTTATAGAAAATGAAGGAGCAAACAAGCATCGGGCCAAAAAGTACACATGTAACTAGCCAAATGAAGCATTTGGTGATATTCCAAAAATCGTTACAACAAAAATCACCCTGGAGAATATTCCCATTCATCATGTCAGCTGAGGAAAATTGAGAAAAAAACAAAAAACCACAAGAAACCCACACCAAGACTGCAATCAAAGCAAAACTAGAGGCTGTTGTAACCGCAACATCTAATTTACCACCTGTTAGTAATTCATTCTTTTATTCCTCCTGAGTCAAATATTTATCTACCCACTTCTGATATTCTTCATCAGTCGGCTAGTCAAAATTAATTACCTCATTCACCTTGGCATTATAAGGTGTGTATTTTACTGCTACTTGATTTGCATCTCTTTCAAAAGATTCCAAAAATGAGCTGGTACTAATGATTTTATCCATACAACTCACCAACAAGCCATAATTTGAGTCATCACAAATTAATTTAATTTTATCATTGATGACCTCAACTTCCTGGCCCTACCACTGTTAGAATGACCAGATTTTCCCCTGCTCATCAATTATATCAAGTAACAATGTCTTACCCCAATCATTGAAATTCTTCACCAACTCCCTAATCTTCCTACTGAAGTCATCTGGTAAGGTCTGAAAACCTTGCAACGATTTTACTAACACATGAGTAGGCTTTAATGATTGGGGCCTATTGTTTGTATCAAACCTTGAGCCCTTATACATGACATCCAGATCACTGGCCCTAGGGATCCAATTTTCAATCAATGGTATTACTAGCTCCTGATCCCTATCAATATTCTTTATTGCATCTAATAACAAAGAATATAAAGAATGTATAGATAGCAATTTATTATTAACCTTTTCATTCAAATGCCTTAAAACAGTAGTAACAATCTCTATTTGCTTTGAAAGAGATCCCTCGTCACTTATCCTCAAAGATGCCTATAACTCATCAATTCTTTGCAAGAGCTTCTTCTTTGTAGGATCAACAGAGAACTCTGTTTCTTCATCAATTTCCTCTAAAGAAGGGGTGAAGGCAAGATTCTGACTGGGAGACCCTGGTGTGGGAACAATTGGAGAAACAAGTGACCCTGCTGTGGAAGGTAATGTACTGGTCCCTGGAGCACTTGATGTCTCCCCAATCTGTCTATACCTAAACCTTTCCACCTTAGTTTGCAACTCAACATTCCTCTGTTGCATCTTGTTGTATTCTTCAATTAAAAGGTTATACTTCTCCATCAGGATTTTCTTTTCATCCTCCTCCCTTTCAATAGTCTTTTGGGCCAATTTGGCCACATTCACAGTTAAACTAGTGGCCTTGGTGGTTGAGGTCTCTGAAGCTCTCTTTATTATTAATCCCCCTCTAAAACTTGGATTAATTTCTATAATATTTGGCTTTCTCCCTTGTGGGGCCAATGCCCAAATTGCCAAGGTTTCATACTCTTCACTGAAAGCATAATCTTGAAGTGCTGCTTTGACTTCTTCAGATTCTTGCAAGGGATGCTTGTACTTCATAATAGAATTAAAGGCCATTGCATCTACAATGTCCCATTCACGTGGAATCAATACACCAGCCTGACTCACCAATTTTATGCCTTCCTCATGAGTGATGTTCTTAAATTATTTCATTAATTCAGCTTTCACTTCCTCATCATTCTCCTGGTCTGACCTGCTAGGTCTTAGTTCTCTTCTTTCCTTACATTTATTTTGATATTCTTCAAACTTCATCCTCCATACCAATTGCAAGAATACAAGAGTCTTTACAAATGCATTGTCATCTAGAAACTCCTTATATGCTTCCATTCTTGCATCTTGTACACTTTTTCCTTTCATATCTAAATCAGATAAAACTAATTCAGCTACCCTAGGAGGGGAAGGCATATCAACCTGCATGTCCTGGTCAGTAACAATAATTTCATCCATCAAACTCTCTTGTGGTTGATCAGTTCTTTTCCTTTTAGGGCTTGGTTCAGATGGTGGTGATGGGGGACTATCTTCTGGTGATGACTCTAAATAAATGATCTTAATTTCCCTAGGAACTTTGAATTTTAGACCTAGTTGTGAAGAAAACTTCATAATTTGCTTCCCCTTTCTATCCACTTCTTCCTCATCACTGCTGCTATCCTTTTTTCTCCTATAAATGGGCCACTTTTCTGTAGGCCAGTATGCTGGCCTTGTTTCACATGGTCTAGCACCTTGTTCTTGTACATCCAGACTCAGCTCTAAGTTTACTTTTTTGGTTCTCAAAGTGCCCATAATCTCTTTGAAGTTCTCCATTAGAAAATCAATTTTCTTATGGTGGGAACTAAACTCCAACATTGGATTATATTTTAGATCCATTTTGTCCACAATATCTAATAGCTTATCATAAGCTATCCATTTCTCCTTGTTCAACTCTTGCTTATTTAGGTCAAACTCATTTCTGATTAGGTCCTTAGGAAAGTTGAACTCATGCACAAACTTTCTAGCCTTTATTCTTTGTCTAAAATGGGTAAAGAAACCCTCAGGATCATGCTGCCGCTTTGGACCACATCTCAAATGATAATCCTCAAAGAATTTCTCAAAGTGCACCCAACCTCCTTTTGAAAAGGAAAAATTAGATACCACTGTATAATCAGGGAAAAATGTTTCCTTACCCCTCCCTGTGAGGTTGTCCTCATGGATGCAACCTATCTACCACATAAATTCTGCAAACCCCACTCTTGGTGGCACATTGTATGGCAGTATATGAGGGGCTCCTTGAAAACCATATACCCTCAAAACAGTATTGACTAGGTATGGGATAGTGTCACCCCAGTTATGGCTGAATTTTAATTCTAGCTTCCTCCCCTTTGGCCTGAGGAAATCATTTGATTCCTCAGGAATCCTAGGTACATTCACCATCAATCTAGCCCTCAATCTGGAAGCAAAACAATTATGTAGTGCTTTCCTTATTACAAGATAAATCTGCAACCCATATTTGTATTGACAATCTTTCTCCATCAACCGATTGCCTTAATTTCATATTCTCAGAGAAGAAGTCAACATTCTTGAATAAAAACATATGCATCAGCATAGAATACCAAAATAATTGAGTGTCGGTATGATTTTTCTATAGCTTTGATAGCCCCTCATGTATCCTCTCAACCAAGAAAGAAGCAAAGTCATAGATGACAGAGAAGTTAGGGTGTTGTATTTGCACCCCCATGAACATGTATGCAATGGCCATCACCACACCAGGACTGAAACCCAAAATATGACATAATGAATAAAAAGTGGCCAAGAAATGATTTGCAAAACAATTTAATCTTAAAGGTTCCTAGTCACTAGGGCTGATATGAAATTTTGAACCTCCTGCCCTAGCCGGAAGAGGTGGAAGCAATTTAGCTATGAAAAGAGACTTCAAATTTGCATTTTCCTACTTCATTTCCTCAAGGTTGATAGGCACCAAGTCCTCACTTGGTTCACTCAAGTCAAAAATATGTTGAATATCATCTCTGTTAATGCTTAAAAAAACCTTTCCATCATTATCCCCAATTACCCGTGTGACAGGGTCATATCTTGCAGCTACTGCCCTAAGCAGGTCTACATCAGGGAAAACATTTGGTACCACCAGCTTCCCCATATCATACATCCATCCATTTGAAAAAGGGTGAGGAAAATTCCTCTATCCATACCACAATCTAAACATTTCCAAACCTGTGAGATGAACGCTAGCATCGGCTATGTTGGAACAATTGTATACTAACCCCTCCCTTGGGATTTTCCCTCGCATCAGAACCAATCCCTTCTTTCTATCATTCATTGACAAGGGCAATTGATCCAGGAAATCATCATACAGGTTTCTTTTTAAATAGTCAATCTGGCTAGAATGTTGCTTGGGTGGTGTCATCTCAGACAAACTAGGGCTTCTTATAACTTCACACTTTAAATAACTAGGACTAACCAAAGATATGAAATTATAGAACAACATATTGCAATTTCTCACAATTTAAATAAACTATAGCCCTAAAACGTTTATCAACAAGCCCTATGATAAGTAGAACAAATCTTTTCCTTAATTCAAGCATAGAGTGACCGGGAAACACATAAATTAACTCACGACTCTTTTCGCAGAAATCCCAAATTATGGCTGTCAGGGTTCACAACCTTGCTCTCGGCTCTGAAACTGCTTTGCAAAATACCTGAATGCTTTGTGACACACATAAAATAGGAGAATTGATTTTATTTCAATCAAATTTTTCCAGTAAATGTCTCATCCACCATTAAAGCTCACTCGCGCGCTGCACGAACGACTCCAACCATATTTGATGCAGATTTAAATTTGAGCTGTCGATCCTTCATTTTGATCAAATCATCAATGGCTACCTTCAAAATAGGCTGAAAAAATCGCCAACATGGCCATAAGGGGCCCACCATACCATATGCTGGGAAGGAAGTCCACGTGGTAGTTTCCCATGATATCGCAATCGGTAAAAATCTTGCAACTTCGGATCACGTGATGGCGGGCAACCGTAGATCTTAAGCATCAATGATCTCATTCCTTCAACAAAGTCATCGGCCCTATCATTAAACCTCAAGAAAATTTTCCATCAAGATTATAACACATCTGTCGATTTGAATCATGTGAATCTTAAGAGCACTTTAGTAACTCGCCTTTTAATGTATTAAAGGCCAGATTAATGTTCCACTGTATTTCCTTTATTCTTTCGGCTTCATCAGATGAGACACGTGGTGACTACCCGTGATATCACGATCGACCAAAGCACTATGGTGGGGCCATCACGGGATGGTGGGGAATGACTGAGATCAAACGGTAGTTGATCAACGGTCACACAATTTCATCCCCCAGAAAGACACGTGGCAACCGCCCGCAATATGACAATCGGTAAAAATCCTGTAGCTTCTGATCATGTGATGGTGGGCAATCGTTGATATCCGAAGGAAATTTGATGAATGGTAGCGTGAATTTGATCCCTTCTAAAAAATAAAACATTCATTAAAAAGGATGAGGGGATACCACTAGGCCAACGGTAAACAACGACATAAGTTATTTTTTAAAAGATGAAACACGTGGCCAACCAAGACTTAGGAAATAAAACCCTGTAGAGGAAATAAAGTATTAAAATCAAAGGGACTCAACCTAGATGAACCAATATGACATAAGTTGTTTTAAAACCCCATCAAAAGTAACAACGAAATAGAACCTAGCCAAAGCGTGAAATAAGCATTAGGGTTTTACATGAAGACAAAGCTAAAACCCCAACCCTTAGAAAACTCAAACACCATGAAAGACCAGAGACATAAGGCAAGGCATGAGTGAAAAACAAGGAGAAAAATCCTAAAGTTCCATCAGTGGCTCCAGTTGGGGACATTCATTCCATTGGAATGAAGTGAGAATACAAAATCTTAGGTAGAGCAAACCAAGATGCAGAGATGACCAAAAAGGGACTATTCAGACAAAACAACCCCAACTATGTACAAAATATACAAACCTAAACTACTGTTCATGGAAAAGAATACTTCAAGTGAAGTATAACTTCAATAAATATCCATGAACTGACAGTTCCAAAAGATCTTTTGTGATATCTTGGAGGAATCTCTCAAGGATCTTATATGTTATGATTTAAATCTATCATAAACCCTTAGATGTTTATGAATTTGACTCCCTCAATGGATATATGGCACTGATGTAAGTTGTACTAATTTGTATGGTTCAGTATTTTGTTTTTCTTAACCTAGCATTTGCTACAAATTGTAAATCAATGTCTATTTTACACTGTGGAATGTGTTGTAGTTATCTCATGCTCCAAATAGTTGATATTACTGATGAACAACCAATTCTATTTAGTATTATGCTATTATGTTGAGCTATTAAATGAAATTATCTATTGTTGTTAATGTTGTTTATGATAATGCTGCAGAGGTTGTAAATGCATTAAGGGATCGCCCTCCTAGGTCTTGGAGAGCCCAAAGTGTAGGAGGTCTTTAAAATCCTTGTCAGTTGGTCTAGGTCCTTCGAGCTACCCTTGATTGGAATTGGGAATTCCATAGGTAAATTAGAAGATCAACCTGGTTATAGTAAAAACAACCAATGGGTAGAGGGGGGAGAGATAGAGTTTAAGGGTTAAGGGTTTAGGGTTAAAGGTAGAGGGGAGAGAGATAGAGGGAGTGAGTGAGAGAGAGAGATAGAGGGTAGAGGATTTAAGGATTTAAGGGTTAAGGGTAGAGTGGAGATACTTTAGGGAGAGAGAGAGAGAGATAGGAGGGAAGGAGAGGAAGAGGAGGAAGGAGAGAGAGAGAGGAAAGAGGAGAGAGGGAAAGAGAGGAGGAGTGGAGTAAGGTGGTTGGTGGACAGAGGGCTGCCTTAGGAAAGGAAAGGGGTGGAGAGAGGAAGGGGTGGAGGGAGAGATGGAAGAGGAGTGAGAAAGAGAAGAGACGGGATGGAGGGAGGGATGAGAGAGGGAGTGGAAGAGAGAGAGAGAAGAAGGAAGGAAGGAGAGAGAAGAGGGAAGGGGTGGATGAGACGGAGAGAGAGAGAGGGGAGTGAGGAGAGGAGGGCAGAGTAGGGCCGGAAGGGTTCTGGTTGGCGGTAAGGGAATTCCAACAACCAAGCTGGTCTTCTAATCTACCCATGGAATGGAATGGCCAATCAAGGGCAGCTTGAAGGACTTGGATCAATTGACAAGGACTTTAAAAAAGCCTCCTACACTTCGGGCTCTGCAAGACCCAAGAGGGTGATCCCTTAATGTGTTTACAACCTCTACACCAATATCATAAACAACATTAACAATAACAGATAATCTCATTTAATAGCTCAACATAATAGGATAATATCGAATAGAATTGGCTATTCATCAACATTATCAACTATTTGGAGCATGAGATAACTACAACACAATCCCAAGATAAAATAGGTCATTGATTTGAAATTTTTAGTAAGCTTTAGGTAAAGAAGAACAAATACTGAATCATACAACATAGCCTGATGGAACACTGGATCTTTGCTCATGCTTGGGAAACCTTTCCCCAAAAGATGCCATGAATGCACCTTACCCAAAGTATGATTTAGGACCTCCATGCATACAAACACAAGGATTGTCATTTATCATCTTGTAGCAGTGGTACCTAAGATGATGGTACTACCCCTCCCTTGGAAATTGCTCTCTTCTTACAATTGGATACATCAATCCTCCTTTTTATTTTGTCAAAAAGATATGAAATTATTTCTAAGCAATTCCTTATTGGGTCAATGAGATCACCAAAAGTGTAGGACTTGTCAAATGAAGGTATATTATTGACACCTATCCCTTTGCTATTCACTTGTTAGGACTTAGTAATGACTATCCAAAGAGAAAATGAGATAGTGGAAACAACCATTTATATTATTTATCTCACTGCAATCCATTTCATGGCTATAGTCATGTTGTCACCTACTGTAGATTTATTTTTTCAAATTCATAGATAACATGAAGACAAACCTATAGACTTTAATGGTACTGCTCTTATTCATGACTATGCTCTGTTCCCTTGAAGCACCATGATTTATGATGGTTTTTATGTTGATATCTTCATTAAAACACCCCTGTGAAAGGATATTCCTTCACTATTATAGCCTATTGCTAGAATGGATGATCAATGGTATCAAAAGGTAAAAATACAACTATGCTTTGCTTCCTTCACTACTTGTTGTTGATTGTTGATTGTTGTTCATATGCACTTGTACCATTGTAATGCTTGATGTCCTACATGAACCTGCATGGATGTATTGTAGCATAACCTCATAGTTGTTGTTCATATACACTTGTACTATGGCCTTGGATTCCAACATGAGACCTCTCCTGAATCATAACTGCTTAATTGTCATTTGTAACCTTTTGTTTCTTGTATGCAATCATGATCCATGTTGGATCAATCATGATGACCAAAACCCCTACATGAAAGGTTATGAGCATAGAAATTGCATCTTTATCACATGATATGAGGGTTCCATTGCTGTCATAAACCTCTTGTAATGACATGTTTTCAATAGGCATATTATTTGTGTCAACTAGAGTTGATGTTTCTTGAATGTCTTTTCCTTTTATGCCTTTAATCCTTAAAACATCATGCATTGAATGTTATCTGGCAACTTGTTCGCCTAATGTTTGATTGTGAAGGCCTTGAATAAAGCCTTGTGCAACTTTAGATTTGTTTTTTGTTGTTGTCCTTCATGAGACCATTGTAGCATGCATTGTTGGTTGTTCTTATCAAGGAAAATGACCTTTACCTATTGCATTCACTTTCACCAATACACCCATGAATGAATAACATCAATCCACTTTGCCTCTTGTAGCTAGCTCTTGCAAAGGTGTTGTCCTTGTACTTGTATCATGACCTTGATTCAACCATTGCTCTTCTTTTTTTATGTGTAATAAATAAACATTGTATCCTCATTTTATCTTTATTGGACAACCACGTGTCACATATGTGGGTGACCTAACAACTCACCTTCCTATGATGTGTGACTACCCAATAGGGTTATGGTGAGAGGGGCTTGACAATAACTTGAAATGCTTCCTCATTGTTTAAAATATGCATAATTGAACTTGATGCATCTATGAAGTCACTTCCTTTATAAAGAGATCATGGATCTTTTAAACAAGATTGAAGGACATATCAACACAATATGTTGCATCTTTTGAATATGTCCTTTCCTATCCTATCTTATGTTCCTTTCCTATCCTATCTTATGTTACTGGTCTTTTATGGTATTGGGAAAATCCTAAGGTTGGGG
>VDFB02353493.1:112774076-112849498 GCA_007258455.2 Sequoia sempervirens
CTATTCCTCTCCCCTCTACCCATAACCCTAAACCCTAAACCCTTTATCGACCTGGAATCCCTGAATCTTGACGGATTTTTGTTCTCTTGATTCGACTTCTTTCGACGGACGATCTTTGATGATTTCTCTTTGAACTCGGACCAGAATTCGGACCCGGAACTGAACCTGAACTCCGGATTGTCGAGATTTCGACTTTCTTTGTCTTTATTCTTCATCTTTCCTTTCTCTTTTGACGATCCTGAATCGATCTTTAGGGACGACTTTTGACCCGGACGGGATTTTGACCGGAGCGATGATTTTTCGATTTTAGTCGATGACTTTGACTTTTATCGACCCTGAACTCGGACCTTTTTATTTCTGATCGAATCCGGATGACGGATTTCTTCTGATTTTGACTGGATGACTTTTTTCGATTTTTGACGGATCCCTTTCCTGAATCCCGGACGATCTCGAACTGACCCCGGATCTGACCTGACCGAACTTGAACTGATTTTGATTTTTCTTGATTTTGACGGATTTTGATGATTTCGATTTCTGCGCGATTGAATCTGATTTGAATGGATCCGACCGAATCCCTGACCTGGATCTGACGATCCGGATCTCTCTCTCTGATTCTCTTCCTCCTCTACACCCTCTCCCTCTCTCAGGTCTGATCTCACTCACCTGGATCTGGATCTGATCTGGATCCTCTACTGCTAACCCTTAACCAAACTCTAAACCCTCTGACTTCCTACTTCTCTAACCCCTAATATTAGGTGTGTGTGTGTATTAAAACATTAGTATAAAGTATAAATTTTGGAGTTCTATTAGGAATTGAATGATAAATGATGATGAATGGGAAAATCTAAGGCACTTTAATATTTTCAACAAAAAAGTTAGAGTTCAATTAGGATTAGTGTTCACTTAGGGTTAAGTTTAGGGTTCAATTAATGTTCAATTTGGGTTAGGATTGAGGATGAGGTTGGGGTTTAATTAAGGTTATGAATTCAATAAGAGTTCAAATAGGGTCAAGGTTAAGGTTAGGGTTGGGGTTAAGGTTCAATTAGGATAAGAATTAGTGTTAGGGTTAGGATTAGAGTTCAACTGTAGTTCAAAGTTAGGGTTATGGTAAATTAGGACTACTATTCAATAAGTGTTCAATTAGGGATAATACTTAATTAAGGTTAGTTTTAAAGTTCAATTAGGGTTAATACTTAATTATGGTTAGTTTTAAAGTTCAATTAGGGTTTGGGTTAGAGTTGGGATTATGAATCAAGTAGGTTTGGGTTAGGGTTTGATTAGAGTTAGGTTTAGGGTTTAGTTAGAGTTAGGGTTAGGGTTAGGGGTAGAATTCAATTATGCTTAGTGGTCAATTACAATTAGATTTAGTGTTCAATTAGAGTAAGGGTTAGAGTCCAAATATGGTTAGGGTTTAACTAGGGTTAGGATTAGAATAGAATAAAGTTTTGTGTTTAATTATGATATCTATAATTTAGTATAATTTTAGAAAATGAAATGATTTGGACACAAAGAAAAAAATAGAAAAGTTGATTTTATATAGATCTGATTTCTTAATTTATTCTAAAATTCTAATTAATAATTGTTTAATTAATTTAAAATGAATATTTAATTGTATTGTATTAGATAATTAGTAAAACTAAATAGATAATAAATATTTTATGGATTTTAAAAATTGGAAGGGTTAGGATTATAATTATAGATAGACTTAGGGTTGGGATTAACATTAGGGTTAAGGTTAGGTTAGGTTTACCATTTAATTAGAGTTGAGGTTCTAGGATAAAGCCTGGGTTCAATGATAGGGTTAGGGTTGGGGTTAGAGTTAAAGTTCAATTACAAATAGGGTTAGGGTTCAATTAGGTTTAAGGTTAAGGTTAGATTAATGATTCAATTTCAACAATAATTCTCACTCTAACTCTAACCCTAAACTTAATCATAAAACTAACACTGACACTATTTTTAACGCCAACCCTAACTGAATATATATCTAACGCTAACCTTAATTCTATAACTAAAAGTAATTCTAATCTTGTCTTTCATGTTGTGTTGCAAATGCTACTAGCATATATATATATTATTTATTAATAAATACAAAATATGCCAAGAGATATCTTTATCGAGGCACCTATTTTATAATATTACAATAGACGCATCAAAAGGATATCTCTCGACATATTTTATATATATTATTAATAAATAATATTTATGATAGTAAGTATTTAATAAATAAAATAAAATAAATATATCATTTTTTTACCATACTAATCGTTGCCAAGGAGATCCATGTGGCACCCGCCCGTGATATCGCAATCAATAAAGAACTCACAACTTTTGATCACGCGATGGTGGGTGACCATGGATCTCAACCATCAAAAATCCTATTCATTCAACACAATCGCTAGCCTTTTTATTAACCATCGAGCACCTTTCTACCGAGATTATAACATTTATGTTGATTTAAAACATGTGCATCTTATAACTGCTTTAGTAACCCACGACATAATATATTAAAGATGCATCAAAGTATTTATCATTCCTTCAGCTTCACGGATGAGACATGTGGCACTCTCCCATGATATCATAATCAATAAAGACTTCACAAATTTTGATCACGTGATGGCAGGAAACCGTGGATCTCAACCATCGACAATCATGTTCATTCAACACAGTCGCCAGCCTTGTTATTAACCATCAAGCACCTTTCTACCAAGATTATAACATCTCCATTGATTTAAAAGATGTGCATCTTATAACTGCTTTATTAACCTACGACATAATGTATTAAAGACACATCAAAGTATTTATCATTCCTTCAGCTTCACCGGATGAGACACGTGGTGCTCGCCCATGATATCACGATGAACAAAGATAGTGTGGTGGGGTCATTGTGGGATGGCGGGGAATGACTGAGATCACAGGACGATTGATCTATGACCATGTGAACTTGTCCCTTTGCAAAATAAAAATATTTATTAGGGGAGAGGACCCAGTACACATGGTGCTTGCCCATGATATCGCGATGAACTAGTGGGGTCATCGTGGGATGGCGAGGAACGACTGAGATCACACGATGATTGATCTACGGCCATGCGAACTTGTCCCTCTGCAAAATAAAAACATTTATTAGGGGAGAGGGCGCACTCAATCGTCATGATATTACCCAGTCTTACCACATATTTATACTATATATTGTAAATAAACAGTCCAAATGTAAATATAGAAAAAACCAAATATTGATAAAAAAATGGACCCATACTTGAACACGTGAGAACCTCTAAATGTTATATGAAAAAAACATTAATACATTCATGAAGAAGTGAAATAAGTATTTTTTTGTTTCAAATAAAATAACACAACTATCCACTATAAGTATATCATTTAAAAAATAAAATGCTCATTTAATAAAATAAGACACTCATTGAAACAAGTATTGTTATCATAGTGAAAATATATTGTTCTTATGTGTACAATGATTGGGGTAGCAATGTACAAGAATTGGATAATTTTATATTAATAGTTTGTCCTATCACAAATATAAAAGGTGAGCACAATAAATAACATGTATTTTTCCATTAAATGTGAAGGATTTTCAAAAAGTTTTAGTGTTCAACTATTGGTCCATTTTTGTTCAATATAAGTTGTATTTTAAATCATTATGTGTTGTTTTTATAACAACAAATATATATTTTTTGTTCAACTATTAGTCAATATGTGTTGAATATAAAAGGTAGATATATTAAATATTTATGGTTGGATATGTGCAGGATCATCATGGAAAAAATAGGCCCTTAAGTGGCAAAAAAAAAAGAAAAATTAGAGTTAGGCAACTTGATGTAAAAATTTGAATAAGTTATCTATATTATTTCAAAAATATGTAAGAATAGAATTTGTAGCAAATTGAATGTAGTTTCTAAACTACTAGGTTTGTTTAAAAGAAAAAAAATCTATTTGGTGAAAATTTGAAATTTCAATGCAGTAATACTTAAATTTCAAGGAAAAAATAAGAAGTAGGTGTTTGTCTGACCACCCTAACCACAATAAAATGATAATATTTTAGATATAAGTAGAGGACTCATGTCCTGATGTGATGCATATTTTTTGTAATTTTTTTCCAAGTAAATAATTAATTATGAATTTTTTATTACAAGTTTAAAAATATATAAAAACTCGTATGTCGACCACCTTAACTTGGTCAAAACTTCATGAAATTCAATTTTTATTTTTTTAATCCTATAGTATGCGAAGCATAGAATGTGGCACATGTTTTGGATTCAAAAAATGTGATACCATTTGAAATCTATAGATGTTTTTCAATCAGTCTATCAATGAGGACTTTGGTCATAATTTGAATAGAAAATGAATAATAATTACTTATTAAATTAAAAGTAAAGCATAATTTATATTGGTGGACAACCGAGAATCTCCTTTAAAAACCCTTTTTGTTTCATCAATTTTGGGTAAAAAAAAAGTTGTCAACCACATACCCATCATATTGCCACTTTTTGGCCCATCATGATCCTGCACATACCTGGTTATCAATAAGTATTTGGTACACTTAGCTTGTATATTAATTTTAATTTAAATAAAAATATCATATTCTACAAGCAACAAATGATGTTTTTTTGGTTCAACTATTGGGGGTTCCATGATTAAGTTTTGGTCAAACCTTTAAAAAGTCAAATTTTAGACACTTCTCAAAAGATCTGTCGATGTGGCGAGTTGCATGATGTGTCACACCTCCAAACCTTAGTTATAGATAAATAAGAGACCAGTCTACATTTCAAAAAAAAAATGAAGGTTCTATGATATTTCAGTCAATTGCTAGATGTTGAGAAAGTTAGCCTGCATGACTACTAGGTCCTCTCCCCTAAAGGAATAAGGGGGCATCACTAGGTCGACGACAAACAATGACATAAGTTGTTTTAACAAGGGAACACGAGACCAACAAAAGACTTAGGAAAAAAAAAGTTAGGTGAAGGAAATAAAACAATAAAACAAAAGGGGGACCAGCCTAGACAAAGCGATGGAGCTTAAGTTGTTTTAAAGCCTTCCCAAAAAGTAACAGCCAAATAGATCCCATCCAACGTGTAAGATGAACACTAGGGTTTTACATGAAGATGAAGGTAAAACACCAAACTTAGGCTTTTCCCAAACACCATAGATGACCAAAGACACAAGGTAGGATAAAATAGAACACAGAGAACAAAACTTTGAAGTTCCATCACTACCCATAACCCTAAACCCTAAACCATTAACACTTAACCCTTAAACCCCAAAATCTTAAACCCTCTACCCTCTCTCTCTCTCTCTCAAGTCTCTCCCTCCTACCCCCTCTCCATCTCTCACTCTCTCAGGTCTCTCTCTCTCTCTCACTCCCACCCTTAACCCTAAACCCTTAAACCATCTACCCTGTACCCTTAACCCTCCCTCCCTCTATCTCTCTCCCACTCCATCCCTCTCTCTCTCAAGTATTTTCAATATCCACCACCCCTCTCCCTCTCTTAGGTCTCTCTCTCTCACTCCTCCTCCCTCTATCTCTCTCCCCTTAGCCTAAAACCCTAAACCCTAGCCCCTTACCGCCAAACCTCTACCCTCTACCCTCTACCCTCCTTCCATCTCTCCCTCTCCTCCCTCTCTCTCTCTCAAGTCTCTCCTCCACCCCTCATCCTAAACCATCAACCATAAACCCTTGACCTTCTATCCTCTACCCTCAGCCTCTTCCCTCCTCCCCCTCCTATTATCTCTCTCTCTCTCTCTCTCTCTCTCTACCACTCCCTCTCTGGGGTCTCTCTCTCACTCACTCACTCACTCTATCTCAAGTCTCTCCCTCCTACCATTCTCCCTCTCTTAGGTCTTTCTCTCACTGACTCACTCCCTCTATCTCTATCCCCTCCACCCTTAACCTTAAACCCTTAAACAATCTATCCTCTACCCTTAACCGTCCCTCCCTATTTCTCTCTCCCACTCCCTCCCTCTCTCTCTCTCAAGTATCTTCAATATCCTAGCCCCTCTCCCTCTCGTAGGTCTCTCTCTCACTCACTCACTCCCTCTATCTCTCTCCCCTTAACACTAAAACCTTAACCCTTAAACCCTCTACCCTCTACCCTTAACCCTCCCTTCCTTTATCTCTCTCCCACTCCCTCTGATAGGGCAGGGTTGGATGAGACACTCACTGTCCCATGCTCTGGGTCCTTATTCTCAAGAACTCTTAGGTGACTCTTCCACCTTAACCTTTAGGTCCTATTTCAGGTATAGAAACCCTTGGTCCTTCTGGCCAATCCCACTATCAATGATCTTTCATACTACCAAGCTAATCTTGGTGCTTTGGCACTATCTCACCTTTGACCCTTATTCTTCCCTAAAGTCCAATTACCCTCAACACTCAATTAGGTACTTGCAGGGGTGTGAAAACATTGTCAAAGCTTCAAAGTAACCTATTTAGGGTTCTTATACCATCACAAGGCTCCAATTCCTCATCACTTCCACCAATACCTTTCATAGGGTTAGAAAAAGGCTACAAGCCTAGAGCCCCAATTAGGCCTCCTAACCCGACAAAAATGGAAGTTACTCCAAAACCCACCAAAAGACCTAGGTTCTTTGCTTGGGATTAGTGTTTCCCATGTCCACACCTTGAAGATTTTTAGGGTTTTGAACCAACACTACCCATACACTGCCCATACACAAAAATGGCCAAAACCTAGGGTTTACTAGCCTTTCCCAGGCTGTTTCAAATTGTTAAAGGTTTCACACACCAAATGGGATGATGGAGCCTCCTCCTAACCATAAAAAATTTCCAAGACCATCAGCTAAATTCTCCAAAAATAATTTCTTCACAATCTTAACACCCCTGCAAAATATGAGTCTTTCACTCCTTGTCTTCCCTAGCCGGACTTTTCCTGGCTCACCTAGGGCAAGAATTTGCTAGCCGCTCCTGCACACACACAAGCCCTAGAATCTACCATATGTACAAGCATGGTGTCTAGGCATTGCTCCCAAAGGGCCGTATAATTTGTACTGTGGGAAAGTGCTCTAGCACCCCATTTCCTAAAACCTATCTGGTTCAGACCAGCAACAGGGTAAAATGAAACTATTTACAAAAAGTGCTTACAAATTGAATATAGAAGCTATTTAATGTTATACACTACTAGTAAACTACAAACAATACATTCCACAACCAAAACAATAACAGGTTTAATCCATTAAAGCACTATTTAGTTGCAAAAACCAAAAAAATTCTTCACAGAATGTTGTTTCTTTCAATGTCACAAAATGTCACTACAATATCAGTGCCTCTAACCCTGATCCATGGTCGAAGCATCTCTTAAATAGGCTTCTAAAACAATTAAGTTCCTTTTTTTGAACCTATACAAGACCTAAATATGAAACTTATAAAATCCACTGTGTTTTTCAACCTTTGGCAACTTTTGTCAACTCAACAAGATGAGCTTCTAAACTTATTGAATTCTTGACAACCTCTTTTCCAAAGATCGAAAACACCTCTAAAATCTCCACACAATGGTCTACATGACCTTATGAAAACAAAAGAAAATTATTCCTCTAGGTTTCTTATTTGGTTTCTTATTTACCTAATGAAACTACATGTTCCTTAGGTGCTCCTGCACCACCCTCCCTCTCTCTCTCTCTCTCAAGTCTCTCCCTCCTACCCCTCATCCCTAAACTCTCAACCATAAACCCTTAAACCCTAAACCCTTAAACCTTCTATCCTCTACCCTCAACACTCTTCCCCTCTCCCTTCCCCCTCCTAATTCTCTCTCTCTCTACCTCTCTCTACCACTCCCTCTCTGAGGTCTCTCTCTCACTTACTCCCACTCACTCAATCTCAGTTCTCTCCCTCCTACCCCTTCTCCCTCTCTTGGGTATTTCTCTCACTCCTCCTCCATCTATCTCTCTCCCCTCCACCCTTAACCATAACCCTTAAACCATCTACACATGCCCTTAACCCTCCCTCCCTCTCTCTCTCTCTCAAATTATCTTTAATATCCTACCCCTCTCCCTATCTTGGGTTTCTCGTCACTCACTCACTCCCTCCTCTCTCCCTTAACCCTAAACCTAAACCCTTAAACCCTATACCCTCTACCCTTAACCCTCCCTTCCTTTCTCTCTCCAGCTCCTCCTCTCTCTCTCTCAAGTCTCTCCCTCCTACCCCCTCAGCCATAAACCCTTAAACCCTAGACCCTTAAACCTTCTATCCTCTACCCTCAACACTCTTCCCTCTACCTTCCCCCTCCTAACTATCTCTCTCTCTCTACCTCTCCATTTCTTCCCTCTTCCCCTCTCCCTTCCCCTCCTAATTCTTTCTCTATATATATATCTCTCTCTCCCTTTCCCCTCTCTCTATCTCTCCCTTCCCCTCCTAATTCTCTCTCTCTCTCCATTTCCCTCTCTCTTCCCCCCTCTCTCTCTCTCTCGCCCACCCTCCACCTCCTAATTACTCTTGGGTATATGTGTGCAAAAATCGGATATCCGATTTATAGCACCAAAATATTACATTTTAAAATGTTTTTCAAATTAGATATTAGACACGAATTGGATATCCAAAAACAAATCGGATATCTGATTTGTAGTACTTTGGCTTGGGCATTGCTATGGAGCAATGTACTGACAGCCAACCAAAAAAAAAAGTCAACTCGAGATTTTCTCCTTTTTTCGTGAGTTCAAAAGCTACTTTTTTCATGTTGGACTTTGTGGCCCATCATGATCCTACACATACCAAGGTCGAAATCATGCAGGTTTGTATTATCTACGGTGGATCACTCCTTTCTTTGAAGGCCATACACTTATGATTGGGTCAAGTGTTCTTTTCTTTAGAAAAATCTTATTTCCTTTTTGATAGGTTAATTATGATTTGATTAGATGGGTTATGAAGCACTTATTTCAAACAAATATATTTATGAAAGAAGTATATTGGCATGAAATTAAATATGATTTGTATTCCAATGTAAAAACTACAAAGAATGGAAACAATTCTTTCAACACATAAACTATTATGTAGTAGTCAATTAAAATGAAAAAGCTTACTCTATATTAGTTAGGATACACAACTAAGAAAATGATCTAAAGTGACTTATTTATCCTAGAGGAACTAAGTATATAGTATACAAAGAAAACCAACAAACCGACAACTACCCCTATTTTGAAGGAGTTTAGTTTTCTCCCTTTCCTGATCTCGCTAATATTGCCTAATTATTTTAAAGAGATGAAGGGTCATAACACAACTTTATTCAACCCAGTAAATAGCTTGGTTAATGAAACTTGACAAAAGAAACAAAACAATTGCTACATTTGGAATTTCATGTTGAATGAAGAGTGGTGACAATAATCTACTTATAGTTTAATAAAACACTATTTTTATAAGAAGTTGACATTAGAAAGATAAGTGTTACTTATAGTTTAATAAAACTATTATAGTTTTACCAACATATACTATTGTATGCTTGCATGGCTTCTTAGTTAATATATGGGGAGATAGAGATAGATGGGGAGAGGAAGAGAGAGAGAGATATGGGAAGAGAAAGAGAGATGGAGATATATGGGAAGAGAAAGGAAGAGAGGTGGAGATAGAGAGTCGATGGATAGGGGGGATAGGGAGGGAGAGATGGTGAGAGATAGAGAGGGGGAGATAGAGAGGGGGAGGGAGAGAAAGGGATATAAATAGAAAGAGATAGAGAGAGGAGTGAGAGGGAGATAAAAAGAGAAATAGAGATAGATATATAGAGTAGGAGAGATGGAGGGAGAGATGGAGTTAATGAGAGAGAAAGGGGGGAGAGGGAGAGATAGCTCAATAGATAGAGGGGGGAAGAGGCGAGAGTGACATAGATAGTGGGAGATATAGAGAGCGACAGGGAGAGATATATCAATCACCCTCCTTATATATCTATCTATTCATCCTTATCTCTTTATCTCTCTACCCCTCTCTATCTCTTTGTCTCCCTTTCTATTTCTATGTTTGTCATTATCTCCCTCTCTCTCTATATTTTCTTCCCTATATTTATCTTTGTCTCCTTAAGTGTACAATGCGTATATTGAAGAGGTCTTAAAAGAGAATTATCACATCTTTAATCAAATGGCATGAGCTACCTTGAGCATAACTCCCCAAGGACACATGCCATCCTTGGATTGTTGACATGAAACAACCAATCAAAATTTAGTTTCTCTTTCTCATATTAATATATATTACTATTATATTAAATATATATTATATTAATTATATTTTGTATTATATAAAAATATACTTATTATTAATTATTAATTATAATAATTTGAATAATTATATTATTTATTATGTAAAATATAGCTAATATATATTTAACTATATTGTAGAATATTAAAACCTAGCTAAATGGTGCCAAAATTTTGAACTTAATTAACATACTATAAAACCTAATGAAACCAGGTTGTAGCTCGTCAAATTGGAGAAGTGAAAGGTCAATACCAGCGCCGAGGAAGAGTTTGGAGTAGTGAAAACAAGGTCAATGCCAACACCGAGGGAGAGTTTGGAGTAGTGAAAACAAGGTCAATGCTAGCACAAAGGAAGAGTTTGGAGTAGTGAAAAAAAGGTCAATGCCATCGCCGAGGAAGAGTTTGGAGTTAAAACAAGGTCAATACCAGTGTTGACGAAGAGTTTGGAGGAGTGAAAACAAGGTGAATATCAGCGCCGAGGAAGAGTTTGGAGGAGTGAAAACAAGGTCAATACCAACTTCGAGGAAGAGTTTGGAGTTAAAAAAAGGTCAATACCAGTGCCGACGAAGAGTTTAGAGGAGTGAAAATAAGGTCAATATCAGTGTTGAGGAAGAGTTTGGAGGACTGAAAACAAGGTCAATACTAGCACTGAGGACGAGGTTGAGGGCACTCAGGTGAAATCAATGACCAAGGGTCAATGAGTACTATAAGTTTGGCACCCCCATTCTCTTTAACCTTCAATTTTCATGCATAGTTTCCAAAGATCTTCTCGTACATTGGCACCCCCATTCTCATAAAATGGTATAAGATAAGACAAAAAATAAAATAGCTTAATCTTTCACATTTTTATCTAGCAACCTTAGGTCTTGGAAAAACTCCCATAATCTACCCACATCTTGGTTGAGGTCTAGGATTTCATCACACATAGCCTTCATTGCATGAGTCTGAAGCAATTGTATACTTAGCCCAAGTATATGCTAGGCTAAGGTAGATCTAATGAATGGAAATAGAGGTATACAATTCTTCTTTAATACCTCCACGACAAACATATGCAAGGTGTTGGTTGTTTTTACGGTAAGCAGGTTGATCTTTTAATCTACCTATGTAATTTCCAATTCCAATAAAGGGCAACTCTTAGGACCTGGACCAACTAACGAGGATTTGAAGGACCTCCTACACTTTGGGCTATGCAAGACCTGGGAGGGTGATCCCTTAATCCGTTTACAACCTCTGCACCATCATCATAAACAAAATTAACAAAAACAGATAATCTCATTTAATATCTCAACATAATAGGATAATACCAAATAGAATTGGCTATTTATCAATAATATCAACTATTTGGAGCATGAGATAACTACAACATTTAACAGTATAAGATAGTCATTGATTTGAAATTTGTAGCAAGCTCTAGGTAAAGGCAAACAAATACTGAACCATATGAATAAGTACAACTTAGATCAGTGCCATATATCCATTGGAGGATTCAAATTTATAAGCATCTAAGGGCTTATGACAGATTTAACACATAACATATAAGATCCTTGATAACATTGCTTTACAATCTCATCAATATGTATTCTAACCCAATACTACTTATCAAATTATTATATAGAACATATCCACCTACAATCCCATTCAAACATTTTAATTAATTCCTTGAATTAAACCTAAAACAAGAATCATACACACCACAATAGTGAGATGAACGAAACAACCCTTGATCATTTTATTCAAAATTCAGATATGCTTGTAAAATGGAGAGACATGAGTTTGAATTAATCATATCAATTCAAATGCCAGTACTAACAAAAAACATCAAATCCCCATGAATTCAAAACCTACTACAGAATGACTCAAAACCTAAATTGCATTTTCCCTAAAACCATCAGACTTTAAAATTTTCTCTGCAACTTCATCTAGACTCGACCAAAAATATCTAACTTGATAACCCATACTTCTGGCCTTGAAATCCTTCTTATAGAAAAATAAGGAGCAAACAAGCATCGGGCCAGAAAGCACACATGTCACCAGCCAATTGGACCGCCTTGTGATATTCCAAAAAATTGTTACAACAACAATCTCCATTGAGAATCTTCTTGTTCATCGTGCCCGTTGAGAATGGTTGATGCAACAACAAAAAAATTCAAGAATTATGTGCCTAAACTATCACCAAAAAACAAAAATGGAATCTGTTGTAACTACAACAGCTGATTTTTCAACCGTTAGCAGCCTACTCCTTTTCACTCTTCCTCAGTTAAATATACATTTACCCATTTCTGGTACTCTTCATCAGTTGGCCAATCAAAATTGATCACCTCATTCACCTTGACACTATAAGGTTTGTACTTAACTTCCACCTGATTCACTTCTCTTTCAAAAGACTCCAAGAATGAGTTGGTGGTAATGATTTTTTCCATACAGCTCACCAACAAATCATAATCTGAGTTACCCTTTTTTTGAGGGTTTTGTAGTCCAAACATGATATAAAGGGGCTCTTACACTTTTTTTTATTATTGTAGCTTGTGTAAGAGGCCCCATGGATACTGTTGTAATTGTAGGATGCATAAATAGGGCGTAGGATGAGAAATAAAGAAGGTATAGCTGCTATCCTCAATAGTTTTGTGAAGAAAAGCATGTGAAATGAGAGGTTCAAGCCTAGGTTTCAACAAAAAATGTATGGTAGATCTGATTTTATGATTTTTTATCCATGTGCAGACCTATTGGATTGTTTCTGAACACTAAATATAAATGATATACATACACACACACACACACAGACATATATATATGTATGTGTGTGTGTGTATATGTATGCATGTATGTATGTATGTATGTATGTATGTATGTATATGTATTTTTAAATGTAAATGTAAATGCAATTACTGGATGGTCTCCTAGAACAACAAATGCAACATATCATTAAAGAAATCTATATCTATGTATATAAATGTGTATTTTTAAATGCAAGTGTAAATGCAAAGAGCATATGGTTTTGTAGTGTTATAGATACAACATATCCATAAATTAATGTAATTGAAATTCTAAAGTCTTCAACACATATAATATGAAATCGATAAAACTATTAAACTACATGCATATGTATGTGTATTTGTAAATGTAAGTGTAAAATAAATAAGAATAATGAAAATTATAAAAGAATACAAGCAAAGGTCTCCTCCATTCTTGGTAGTGATAACCTCCTCCACACACAACCCTTAAAATTATGAATAGAGGAATATACAATCTTGAAGAACTCAAAATGATTGGTTCCACCGATGTAATTAGTCATTTTATCCTTACAAACATTTATAGTGATTTCAAGCTAGATATAATGCACTTCAATTTTCATGTTATAATTGATCACTTTTCCATTGATGGAATTATGAGAAAACCTTAGGTTAAATGAATACTTCCTAGCTAAGTTATTTAAATCATGTCAAACCGTATAAGAGAAGACCACTGCTATGTGTACCTGAATACCATGGAGAAAGGCTAGTATTTGGGCTCTTTCATCAATCATCATGCCTTAAAACATACCAAAAATATCCTAGCAATTAGACATAAGAATATTTAATATGACTTAAAAATAAATTATTTCCAAAGCATAAACTTATGATGACTTAAACATGCCTAGTACACACTCTCCCCGCTAACTACCAGACATATAGAAATTAAATGTAAATTTTCTGCTATTTTTAGTCATGTAGGTGTCCAATAAACCACTTGGTGGTGTTTCCCTTCAAGTTTATTTACTTGAATGAAGATCAAAAGTCCTTTGATTACAATTAGAGAATACATTTGAGGCCTTGGTTGTGTAACTGGTGGACCATAGTCACATTTAACACTTGCTACAAAGTTTGGGAGTTAAAACGCTAAGTAGATTTGATTTGTGATGGACACATTTGGACGGTAGTAACAATAGCTTGCAATCTATCAAGACTTGATTACCTTATAACCTATGAAATTCTAGCGATGAAATGATAGATTAATCATAATGTCACCTTGGGATCACATCACCATGAAAGAACTCCATCCAACATCCTTATGAGTGCAGGTACCACCAAATAGGTATTTGTCAGATCTTTCTTCCTCGACTGAGGGAAATTAAGGAAGAGAAGAGGAAAGTGAGACATGTAGTATGTCTAAAAGAGGGAGATCAACTAGAGGTCAAAAGATTAGAAATAAAAATTTTGTAAACCATGAATTTTTTTCTGTCAAGGGGTCATGTTCTTTTGGCGATGATGAGAGCATAAAGCTATGTCGAAAGTCTTGAGAGGTACAAAAAACATCTACTACGGAAACAAGAATGGCAACCCAAGGAAATCCTCCGATAAACACTGATTTTTGTGTCAACGAGGATATATCGCGATAGCACCATCATCATTACATGGTTTTAAATTATTTTGCATGGATGACATGTAAACCTCAAAGCTATTACGATAAAAGTTACTAAATCTTCGATGGAGTATATCGGACCTCGTTACAATTACAAAGACGGATGCAACTCATTGATATATACACGTATATGCGCAGTATGCACTGCCAAGAAATTATATACAATTAAAAAGATAAAAGTGATCAAAAATAAAGGAGGGTTGCAGTATATTGACGGAAGGCAAAAGCATCGCAGAATATACAGGTTTATAAATAGTACATGACCTGGTTCAACAAATAAGCAACCCAATTTCATATTCGAGTTGCGCGAGGGAAACCGTGTATTCGTATGTGAGATAAAATCAATAACTATAGGGGAAGAGTTACTAATTGATAACAATTTGAATTGCATAGATACAAAAATAGTTATTATGGGGGTGGTACATACTATATACCATTTACCCACCTCCAATTAATATTCAATATACCATTTTATTATTATTTTTCTAAGTCTATTATTATTTACTGCACGTTTTTTATATTTAATTTTTGTCACAACAGATATTGATCGACAAAGAAGGCTCTAGCCCGTGAGCATAGATCGCGATGTATCTTCAGGCTCTTCCACCCAACAGGTTTAGCTCATTGTAATTGTACAAATTAGATACGAGCAAAATGTAAATTATTATTATGTTTTTTTCATAAGTTTATTGGGTTAATTTTGATAATGTTTTTAATATTGTTGTTGCAGTCGACTGGTTGGGGAAAGGCACCAGCAGTAGAGGAGAGCATCCATAGTGAGGTGCAGTCAATATTTTGTGATGATGACATTGCTTATTCACCAAACCCTCTCAATAGGATAAAGAAGATCCAAAAAAAATGCAATGAAGAAATGGTTAAGTTGATATTCATAGTGCCTCAAACAAATGAGATAAGAGAGAGGGTTAAAATATTGACTGAGAGATTACAAAACTTGCAAGTAAGCTATCATGAGGTCTTTAATTATAACATAAGTTCATTCATCGTTTTATATTTTGTACTCTTTTATGTCATGAACTAAAATATGTGTTGTTTTTACAGGGTTATTTGCCTCCTCATGATGCTCCTGGCCATGATCAGGGTACTGCAAGTGTTTTCCAAGGAGTAGGGGTTGGTACAAGTTTCCATCCTGATCTTCCTATGGATACATCACATCATTTGACCCCATCATTTGTGACTATATTGTCGTCTAAAATGTCAACAACACATACCATGTAGGCATCCGTTAATGCACCCTCTAGTAGCAAACACATGCCAAAACATGCATCAGGACATGTACCTGGGGATGCAGAGGCCACTAGTACTGGTGATATTTTAGCAGTATTTCCTAGATCTTCCTGTATTACTAGTACAGGAACATTGCCGGTCACACTTGTGGTGACCGAGGATTTCATTCCCATAAAGATAGAGAAGGTCTCAGGTACTTTAAAATGTTTTAATTATTATTATATATAATCCAATTGAAATTTATTTATTGATCGCTCTTTTTAGACTATTGATCCCATGATCATTTTGCATGAAATGATGTTTTTTATAAACATCTAAGTGATATTAAATTGGAACTCTTCAGGCCCACCATACATACATGATGGAATGATCAGAATCAAGATTTAAAAGATGAGCTCATTAATCATTTAGTTGTGGTGTACGGTGATAAAACATTCAACCAAACCAAACCAAACCAAGGTCCTTAAGAAAGATGGTACCTATCTAAAGTATGCGAGGGACCAATATAGGTCACATTTAGAGAAGAACACAAAGTACGAGCATCCCCCCGTGATTCCAGAGAGGGAGTGGAAGGACCTAGTGTCAGATGGAAAGGAGAAGGCTGAAAAGAAAAAAGGAAAGACACCACCGAGCCAAGGAAGGTATGTGATACTATCAACAATGTAATTATATACTGATTACTCTTTCTTTCTACATAATCTAACATATTTCAAAATTTTCATAGGCTGCCCGACACATCGAAGGAAACAAAGGCAAGACTAGAAAAACACGGGCAGCACAAACTTAGCTCTGGTGGTTATATGAAATTAGTCGCATGAATTGTAAGTATCAATAAATGAAATATAGTATCCAAATAATAAATTGAAAACAATTTTGGTTTTATCACACCATAGAAGCAAAATTCATGATCTTATGCAAAAATGTAGGGCTCTGAATTCAATAGAGGTCACATAGAAGATGACCTGAAGATTGCATTCCAACAAGGATATGGAGCCGTGGCTGAACGCCTAAGAGTCTTGACTAGGCAAACACAACCTTCAACTACATCCGACACACAAGTAAATAAACTCGATAAAGTTTATTTAAAATTGAATACTTGTGCAATCTATTCAATATTAATTTCCACCATAAAGTAATTACATGCCTATTTGTTTTAAACATTCAAGCAATGATAATACTACACATGACATTAGAATGCAGCCTGGTGAGGGTGGAGCACAACCTGCAGATGAAGGTCATGGTGTGCATCCTAGTACTTTAGAGCATGTAGAGCGTGATCAACATGTTGAGCATGATCAGGCTAGAGAAGATCAGGAACATGATGCTTGGCCCCATTAGGTAAGAATGACCACTCTAAAGTTCTTTTAAACATTTAATTTACAATTGGTGTATTAATTAATGTAACCTTTTGTGTTTCAACTTTAGAGCATGTAGAGCGTGATCAGCGTGTTGAGCATGATCGAGCTAGAAGATCGGGGAACATGATGTGGCCCCATCATAAGAGGACCCTCTCATGTTATCTTAAACATATTTAATTTCAATTGGTGTATTAATTAATGTAACCTTTTGTGTTTCAAGCTGCTTAGGATTTAGAGGTGTTCAACATGTTGAGCATGAGTCTATAACAAAAGTTCAGGAACATGATGTGGACCCATCAGGTAAAAAGAACCACTCTAATGTTCTTTTAATTAATGAAATACTTGTAACAATAATAATAAAACATATCAATTTAAAATTTCTTTCTTATTGCAGCAGACCCCCCCTTGCAACAGTGTCCACGTCATGAGCAGATGACTAGGCATACATTAAGATCACGAGTAGAGGGCATAAAAACTAAAGGGGGGACAAATATTGATTTAGAAAATGGTACTCCACTTTAGATTTTTGTAGCTTTAAAAAAGAAACAAAAAAAAGTGATTGTAATCATATCATGACAACCATATTTTTGATAATATGTAAAAACTGAAAGAATGAATATTATATGTTAATGAATGAATGTGAATATGTTAATTAATGAATGTTATATGTTATTAATGGATGGATGAATGAATGTTATATGTTATTAATGGATGAATGAAAGATTAATGTTATATGATTGGGTATGGGGAATTGAAAGTGATGTGAGGGGGCGGGGAGGGGCCAAATGAGCTTCCACCATCACGTGGTTGGGCCTGTTAAGTAGAGAATATTAAACTATTCTCGAAACAAAGAGAAGCTCAATAAGGTAATGCACTTTTCAATATAAGAAATGCATCGTTTGAAGCATCAAACCAATATGCAAAGATGAAAGGAAGTGCTAACTTTTCACTATGGTGGTAGAAAAATGATTCTTTATACCTTGAATCCATGCTCTACATCATAATTTGAAGTTGTTCCCATTCCAATGTTCTAAGTTTAGTTTTTTTGTATGAATTTGTATGAATACCACATTGTGTTGTGTGTGAATTTGGTTTCAAAGCTCCATTTCTTCTATTTTTAGTGGTGATATAACTCTAAAATTTGACTTTTGTGCATAACATGTTTGTGGAAAAATTGATAGCTCTAAAGGGTTTAGAGGCTTGATTGAGATAGATACACGGATATTTGGATCTTGTTGTTGATGGGAGGCTTCGACTTAACCATGAAATTTTGTACCATCTATAGGTATGCAAAAGTTTCTCTAATTACATTCATTTTGTCACATCGATAAGTTATCATTGGTGAGAATCGTAGTGATACAATTAAGACCAAACGAATAATTCTTGAGGAGACTTAGAACGTCGGTATGATTGCATGGCACCATAGCGACATATGATCTATTGGCTATCGGTGAGACTCAGAACATCAATGAGACTCAAGGTGTCGGCGAAACTACATGACATCTCAGCAGGTGTCTAATAAACATGGAAAATGACCAAGATTTGAATACGAAGGGATGCGACTTGATTGATATCTCATCGATGGTACATTTCAACGAATACTTTTTAAAAAAAAATTGCATTGTTTCGTCAAAATTTTGACGAACTCAACCGAAGAATCACCGAAAAGGTCCGACGAAGTTGCTATAGCTGCGACGAAGGCTTCATCGTAACTCCTTGTCCATTTCGTCACAATTTTAGTGAAGTCCACTGACGAATCATAGAAAAGGTCTGACAAAGTTCCTTAGCTGTGATGAAGGCTTCGTCATAACTCCTTGCCCATTTCGTCAATTTCGACGAACGCCACCAACGAATCACATAAAAGGTCTAACGAAGTTGCTTAGCTGTGACAAAGGCTTCATCGTAAATACTTGCCCATTTCATCAAAATTGCGAAGAACTTTTGGTGTTCTTTGGATGCTTCAGAAGAGCCATTGCAATTTCATTTTAGTTGTAATTCGTCAGTGGATACATAAAATTATCGTCGATATTCTGATGAACATCTGACTCATTTGATGATGCCGACGATTGACGAATCTACGCCGTTATTTCGATGTTTAATTCGTCATCCGACTTGCGATGAAAAAACAACGATGAAAATGTTTTCATCATTTCGTTGCTTTTCCAACAAATATTTTTTGAATGACTGACGAACATCCATCAAAAAATGGTGTGAAATTCAATAGTGACTGTAACAAATTTAGCCATATTGCCAGATTTTGTTGGAACAAAAGAGGTCCGGTAAAACAAAACATGCAACAAGATGTTAAAGGAAAAGGAAAAGTCACTACTGATGAGATCAAGAAGCAAATTCAGAAGAAATGGGTGAAGAAGAATCCCTCTGTAGAAAGAAATGGACCTGTTCTAGAAGCAACTTCTGGTAATTACTTAGGGAATTAATTTTAGGTCTCTGGCATAGGGGGAGCTATCAAGAAAAACTCTTAAACCCCCTCTTGTAGGTGAATGATACTAGAATCTTGATATGTCTAGTAGGAGAGTTGATACTTTTTAGATGTTGTTTGGCCAATTAGAAGCATTAGTGAAGAATATTGGAGATCCGCATAAGAGTCATCTATCTCAATGCCTGTAAGGAAGAAAACCAGATGAGTTAGGGAAAGGGAAATTTTTGCAAAATAAAAGAGTTAGGTATGTGGACAATAAAAGGAATGAATTCAACCCTAATTTGTCATATTGCATTTGGAGAAAAGTGGTTTGGAGAGCTCTGAGGTGATCATTGCAAATTTGTGGAGAGACTCAAGCATAAAGGAAAATTTGCTATCAAATTCCGTTTTTGTCCCCGAAATGTATTTATTGAAAACCTGTAAATTTGTGTGATTGCAATCATTTCTACTCTTTTGATAGTCGAAGTTAAGGATAGGCCACGTCCAAAGTTCAAATGACATCTGTATAAGTCCGTAGATACAAAGCCCTTAGGTGCATTTTCATTGGTGTCATACAGAATCCTGCATATTGAGGATATTAGGGATTATGTGCATGCAAAGATTGAATATTTGTGAACCTCTCATTTGATGGATTTGTACTCTCATCATATAATTCAAGAAGATTATACTGCGAAACCAGAATTTAAATCCCTAGAAGATAAGAAATTTGTGCAATTTGTGAAATTCCCCATATTTGAAGAAGATGAATGGGTTCGATATAAGTTGAGCTGTGTCCATGATGAATTCATGTGGTTAAATGTGCCATTCAAAATCACAAAAGAATCTATATGGGTAGTCATAGAACTAAATTCCACTAGTAGAATTCTAGTTTTGAAATCTATGAAGAATGATAAGGTTACTAAACTGATAGGCTTGAAATGGGACAAAAGAGAAATGACGATAGATGATATTGCTGGAGTAGATGTAAAATTTGCATAAATGGTTATCAGTTATAAGATTTATCACTCAAGCTGGGAGAATTCAGTATCCAACACAACTATCTACGCATCATATGAAATGGTCAAACAAAATGTAGACTATGATTTATGTGAACTTGATGATATGTTTGGTTTTCTACTTCTTGGGTGAGCTATTGGGAGCTAGTAAAGTTCAATGGCATAATGAGATGCTAGTAGTTGTTCAGATATGGAATATATTATGTGGACTAGGTGATCGAAAAACCTGAAATACAATCCTTTGGGGATACTTCAAAAGCTTTCAAAATCTAATGCACGCTAGAGAAAGAATTCCTACCACAATAGTGGAATAGTACAAAGACACTATTTTTTTCATGGCAGACATTGACCAGTGCCATATGGAAGCTGTCGATCCTAGAATAGTTTGGATCATGCCAATGCGTTATGAAGTAGATGAGAACATTCTGAGTATGTATGTGAAACACTTGCTAAATTCACCACTTGATTAGGGAGAAGAAAGGTTTGGTACTTATGCAGAGAAAAACTTGTAGGCTCATTCAAAATTGAAAAATCCCATGATAGTCAAAAGGGTAAGAAAAGTGACAAAAGCTCTTGCAGAGAGTTTTGGCATCCCTGTGCATAAACTAAAAGAAGTGAGGAGGCCAAGAGAAGAAGTTGAAGTAGCTAAGGAGAAAGAAAAGGAAGAATCAACTTGTTCGAGAACATCTCCTACTCACACTAGAAGCTCCTCTGTAGCTCAGTCAAATCAAGCCAAGGCTTCTAGAAAAAGATAGAAGAATAAAAGCACATGAGCTTACAAAGTTGTGTCTATAGATGAAGAGGAAGAAACTGATTCAAAAGAAGTAGTAAGGGAGATAAAGGCTACTGGTACACAGGCTATCAAATTGAATAAGAGAAAATCTTCTGGCAAAGGAGAAGAAGCAAAGAAAAAGGCCAAAATTGACAAGACCAATATGTCTATTGAGGAAGTTGAGAATGCAGTAGTGAAAGATGGAAATCTCAAGCCACTTTGTGATTGGTATGAGAACTTTGATGAATCCGGTAAGAGAACTCTTGAAGAAGCAACAATAAAGCATATGAATTTTTTCAGCAAAGATCTTGTTGAAATCATGTTTTTTTTGCCCACACATCTATATAATGCTTTAAAGTCTAGGAGGTTGAGTGCCTTATCATAAGAAGAAAATATGAGGAAGAGATTCCTAGCCAATTTGTGCTCGGAAATGACAATTGAAGAAATGGATTTATTCCTTGAAAAATATAAAAGGGAATTTAAGAGCAAAACAAGAATAAATAAACTCATGATTGGTGAAACTGACACTGTTGTCAGTGAAACTAAGGAAATTTTGGAAGAACTTTTGTTAAGGGATAATATTAACATTGAGGAAATCAATGCTGAAAATGTTCAAGGAAATGAGGAAGTGAGTGTGGAGTTAAATGAATTAGAAGAAGAGAATGTGAATGAGGAAAACATGAATGTGTCTGATTCTCCAAAATTTGAGGATATTTTGAATTCTCCTGATGTGGAAAATACAAAGACACCTGTTGTAACTAAGGTCCCTATTGAGGTGTTAGTTGAAGAAAAAGAGGTTCATAGTGAAGAAGCTAAAATGCCTAAAGTTAATCCTGAAGTAGAATCCAAGGTCAAAAAGAAGAAGGAATAAGAAATCATAATAGAGGAAGTGAAGGAATCTTTATTGGAGTAACAAGAAGAGTTAGATCCTGAGTTAGATGAAATCTCAATTAACCTATCCACTCTGTCTCCAATTTAGATGATTTAGCTCAAGCCAAAGCCAGTGAGAGGATACTTAAATCTCACATAGAGGACAATGAAATGGTAAAGCTTGCATCTGAAGTTTTATAGAAAATAATGCCTAGTTATGTTGTGGACCCATCAGGTTCCTCCTCCGGTGAGTTAAAGAAGCTAATAAATTCTATAGATTCTCATTTTGAATCTTTTGAGAATTAGGTTTGCTTAAAGTGAAAAAGGGGTTCCAACAGAAGATAGTTGGTAGCCTAAGTGAGCTAATTTCCAAAGAAAAAGCTTTGTTAGGAACTTGCATAAAGAATATTCAAGGTACTATGTTTGAAGCAGGAAAAGTGTACAAATCTTGCCTGGTATTTTCAAAATTTATTGAAGCAAATGGGAAGAAAGTGAAAGACATTAAACAACAGTTGGTCACTATTTCCAACACTTTTGATCCATTAGCCAATAGTGTTTGTAAATGAGAAAGTCAGGTAATGTCTTTGGTCAACCAAATAAAGAACCCGAAACTTGAAAATGAAAGGATTATTGGTAGAGTATGTGAATTCAGGGGACTAATAAGTCCAAGGATTGAGATAATGGTGAATTCTCTGAAGGAAGCTAAAGATGCTATGGTTGCTCCTAATCCGATATGTCTCAAAGCAGCAAAAACTTTATCATTTCTACTTTTTGGTCATATAACCATTTTGGAGACTTTGAGAAGTGTCTAGGAATCAAACCTAAGTGGATTGAAGAACAACTTTGTAGACGTCTTCAAATTTTTGTAAGTCTCAACAGTTTTGCAATTTTGGATTCCCCAGTTTTGTCATTGATGTCAAAGGGGGAGAGAATGTAGTGAAAAATTCCTTGACATTCTGAGGAAGAGTAGTGTTTTGTCGTGTTTTGAAATTTGGAGTTTGACAACGTATCTCTGGTTTTGACACTTAGTCATTTTTGACTAAGTGTTGCTTTCAATGCTAAAGGGGGAGATTGTTGGCATATCAATCAAGGAGATTATTGGTATGGATTCTAGTGTTGTGATTGATGTAAATTGAAGTCACTATTGTGGTTCGTAGATCCGAACCTGGTCATATCGACATTTAAAGTTAAGTAAGTGTATTACCAACAAAGAACATGAAGAACAGGGTATTGAGTTAGTATGTCAATTTGTATGCTTCACTAGATCATCATTTTGTGTTGTGGATTCCAAGATAGTTTTCTATGCATGTATGAACTATCTTGTTGGTAAATCTTGTGTTATTGCATTAATCGCTGTACGGGTAAAGTGATCTAGTAGGATGTTTTAGTAAAGTGATATGGCAGGATGTTTTTTTGTCTATCTGTTCATTATGGCCGACCTAGTCAATGTCACATGTCACGAATGTATAAGGGATGATTGTTTAAATGTTTCTATGTTTGGGAATTTTATTTTGGGTCCCAAATATGTCGTGGCCAACTTGTTTAGGTACACGTTATAAATTGTAAATGATTTGAGCCGACATGTGGAGAATATTATATTTTGTGTGAAGCTGACATATAGTATTTGAATTCTTCCTGGCGGATATATATGTGAGTTGGGGTAATTCATTTTGGTGTGTGTGATATGCATAAGTGTGTATAGAGAAGAGAAGATGTCTAGATGTGTGTGAGAATATTAAAAGATTAGTTGAATGCATTTTTTTGGTATAGAAGAGGATTTGGTGGCAGAGCAGAGTGAAGTGTAGAGTTTGTTAAAAGATTCATAATTTGATTCATGAGCTTCACCTAAACTGAAACCATGCGTTGTAGATGCTATCTTCTCAGTTCAAATTTTTTGTTGTAATCCCAAACTTTTGTAAGGAAGTGAGCCTTCCTTATTTTGAGCAGTGAGCTCTAGGTAGTGTGCCTAAATGCATGTGCATTCCATTTTCTTCATACTTTTAATAGAGTATATAAATTGTGGATTAATCTCCACCATGGTTTTTCCCCTAACAAGGTTTCCATGTAAAAATCTTGGTGTTATGGTGCTTTAATTATCTTGTTCATTTGCTTGCATCTTTATTTTTCTTTGTGTTGTAAATGGTTTAAGATTTGGATTTAATGTTTAAATTTGTTGAACACCAATTCACCCCCCCTCAGTGTTCCTTAAGTCCATCACACAAGTCCACCTAGACAATACTGCATGTCCCTCTTCTTCTTGTGGAATGATCGACCCCCTTGGAAATATACCCACTCTCCCCAAATAGGAACTTGAAGAATGTGGTGTACATCCTCGAGAGTGATGGTCATCTCCCCAGTGGGAAGATGAAATGTATATGTATCAACATCCCAACGCTCACACAGGGCCATAAGCATGGTGTCATGGTATCTCATAGGTGGCATAAGATATGCCCGATAGATACCTACTGATTATAAATGCTCTGCCTCTACTGCCAATAGTGGTTGAGCATGATCTCTTAGAAACGTGAGCTGCCTTCCCCCTAGCCATTGTCATGACTGGGTGGGGACCTATCAAAGTCATCACAAAATGCTCTAAAATCCATACTAATTACTTCAATTTTCACATATTTCATCATGCAAGTGTGCTAAAGAAAATCTAGTGTGCTTTCCTAATGGCCCTAGACACTTTAGACCCCTTTTAGGACAACTCACAAAGACATGGGACACTTTGCAAAGAAATGATACACTTTGCACACAAAAGGGACACTTTGCGAACAAATGGGACACTTTGAGAAAAAAGGGGACACTTTGCAAAAAAAAATTCCAAGACCCTAAATTAACCTATCTATGCATTAAAATCATTAAATTATTACAAAATCACAAGGAAAAAGGTGTAGAGTTGACTCACCACAGACCACCTGCTCATGAAGCTCATCCAGTCGTGAAGGTGTGTAACTACGAAGGTGTGTAATCTCGTTAGCTCAGTATTTTTTTCTCTCACTCTACACTCTCAAGCTACAAGAAGGTAAAATGAGTAATAAGTGACCAATTACTCCTCTTTACCCCTTTTAATCACTTTTCCTCTCTTTTTACTCTTTTGCATTAAAATCAGGTTACTTTCTTTTAATAATTAATACAATATCTCTTCTCCAAATCAACATAATAGGAGCTAGGGTAATCTGTTTTCCACACCATTTGAAGCATTGGAATCATGATTCCACACCTAACATCATCATTAGTCTACCATTATGAGGCATGGTACTTTGAAATTCCCTATGATATTATGTTTCTTATTTGACATGGCTAGATTGCTACCTTGATTCCTCCTTCATAAAGCAAGTGAAATCAAGGGGGGGCATACATCTACCCTCGAATTGGATTCCTAGGAGTTAGATAAAAGGATTTTTGGAAAATTAACAAATGTGTGTTGCAATATGTGGTACCTAATGTTGTGGTTTTGTAGATAACTACACTGGGGGCTTCGTTCTCTCATTTTTTGAATGAATATCCTATTATGTAATAAAGTGCATCATTTAGAGTCCTTTAGCTTATATATGCACGCAAAGTCATATGGGTGCTAAAGTGGGGGCTAAATGCACTATATAAAATTGGACCCTCTTGTGAAAAGAGACAATTTCATGCATAATTTGACTCACTTTTGAGTCCCTTTGCATCATTTATCCTTCAAAACAACATTTATAGGCCCCTAAGACCCATTATTTCTAATCTAGAGGCCCACTTCCCCTGAGAAATCACCTAAAACCCGACAAACAACATTTAATTCTTTCATATCTCAAGAATCCACCTTCAAAAACCTATTCACCACCTTGGACGAATGAGTCCCCTCTAGTGGGACCCATTCACCAAGGGTGGTGAATAAGTCCCTTTTGAGGAAAAAATTAATTTTGAGAGGGAATTTAATTAATTCAACTTAAATTTCTAGTGAATGTCGGCCTCTTAGTTCTAAATAATGGGAAAAATAGGTGTTGTTGATTATAAATACTCATTTAAGTCATTTTACACATCTTTTAAGTGATTTTTACAATAGGCAATTTTGAAAGTCAAGTCTTTTACAACAAGTTTCATTAGAAAAGTTGAAGTTTTAGGGCAGAAAACTAGGGCTTTTGTAGGTCTTGAAGCTCACTCTTTAGGTCAAGATTCAACATTGCAAAGGGTTGATGATGGATCTGCCTATGGTGAATCATGTAGAAATCCAGGCTAAGGAGATGCAACTAGTCATCAAATCACACCTAAAGACTTGGTTTTAAAGTGATTTCATCTTCCATTTTCACTCTATCTTCAGATTAAGGTTTGCATTTCATCTACATTTCATTTGCATGACATTTTATCTCCATTTTTGATGTGTTGTAAGATTTCTAGGGTTGAGATCTTGCATCATTCAAATCACATGTATTTGTATAATTTCTTATTCTTGCACAATAGAATAGGGTTTTTTTGAAATAATTTAGACTTTCCTAGTCTTTAACACATCTAAGGCTAGGGTTTTATGCATATTTTTCTCCATTCAAGGTTTAATTACCCAACTAGGGGTTTGACTAAGGAAAACCCCCCATTAGACAAACAATTTTAAGCTATTTTCCAGCACAAGAATTTTCTGAGATCCCGATTCTAGTTTCCTTCAGAAATTGCTATACAGGTGTCAAGGTGCAGAACAGAGATTTGGAATTTCAAAAATTTGAAAGTTGATTGATTCACCATGCATGCCGAATGAGTCGCTCGTAAGATGCAATTTTAACTTAGATGCAGATCCCGATACCCAGTTGATAGAAAACAACTTTTGTGTAGAAAAACCCTGAGCTTAGACGGATTTACCTAGGGTGGCAAATGAGTCCCAGTCAGCTCAAAATCAGATTTTAAATCAGTTTTCCAAATTTATCTCTTGTCCTTTTTCAGCTTCTCAGGTGCACACAATTTGAATTCCTACGCTTTGTTTAGTTTAATGTGCATTTTCTTTCATTAATTCATGCATTTTGTAAACAACACTATGTTTTCAAACATTGTATATAAATCTTAGGTTTTGCATTCAAAATCAGTCACAGATTATCTAATTGCACTAAGTTCATTCCGTTTAGTCTAAATAACATCATAGATTGCATAATTTGAGTGAACCTAGCTAGATCTTTTGCATGGGGTTTATCTCTCTCCTTTTAGGTGAAACATCCTAAGAGTGCAAGATTATCCTATAAGCCCTACCCAAAAATCTATGGTTCAATATCTAATTAGGTTTACCTAATTGATGTTTGAGGTTGTGATGGATATATATGTGAGTTCATTTTCGATGTCTTGGATGCATGGATGCAATGATAAGATTCTATTGATGCAAATTGTGTGAGTGTAAGGTGAATGTAGAGAAAATTAGGGTGTTAGTGTAGATCAATATGAAGTGTACAAAGTCTATATATTGAGATTCAATGGAAATATGTTCCAACATGTGGTAGATTCATTTGTAACAGTTCATTTTGGTTGTTGGCCATCACTCTCTTCTATGTTTTCTTCTTTCTATGGGTAGTGAATCCATTAGGACAATGAGTCCACCTGCAATGGGAACTTTTGGAATATCTTATAACTGACTATAATATATTGTGAGCTAACTCTCGCCATGGTTTTCCCATTTTTGGGTTTTCCACATAAAAATTTGGTGTTCATGTGTTATGTTCTTTGATGTTTCATTTCATGAATTCCTTTCTTACTACAAATTGAATATGCTGTAAATGTTTAAATTTTTAATTGGTTTCAGAGAATATTGATTCACCCACCTCTCAATATTCCATGTGTTCAACAAAATCCACATCAAACAAATCAACATGTTGAGTTTTAAGTGGATGCTGTAAAAAAAACTCCATACCAATATTGGGAATAGAATGGGTAATTTATCCCACTACCTGATACCCTCCATTTGATTATGTTGCAACTCTTCTGTAAGAACCTAATCACCTTACCTCCATTAGATCTCTTGATACCACTAAGCATGTACCTTTGAACTATAATTCCTATGCCTTTTTTCAATATCACCGACAACTTGGACATGATACAGAATGATGTAGACATTTTAAACATATAGTGTAAGAACTAATTGATTATAATCACATCCATTTGGGCAGTGTTAATAATCAAGGAAATAAGTTCATTGTCCCTCCCAACCAAAATTTCAAATCTTTACCAATCCCATTCCAAATCATTATGTCTCATTTGCAAAAGCTAGTGATAATAAGAATGATGCTATGATGAATGTTGACAACATACAAGATATAATTGATGATAATAAGAGTGAAAACTGATATAATATAGATGTTATGATTGGATACATTAACACTCAACCTCATAAGGGACGAACCAAATTGTCTCTTGACATTGCTTTCTCATAAAATGACATAATTAAACATGCACCCAATGGTCCTATTTACATAACTAGAAGAATAAATGACAAGCCTACTAATGGGATATTCATATATCTCATGTGTGTAAAAAATGTGATCACTGAGGAATTTTTGTTTGTGCATGAAATTTACCAAGATTCTTGTGAACAATCAAAATCATGGATCAAGACACATGTTGGTTCTGCTCACCCTATGATAGGTTCAATCACTCTCCCATTAATATTTTAACCAAAAGAATTAGATGTCTCATTCTCCATCATTCCATTGTTAGACCATTTTTGTGTGAAGTTACGTTACCCATGGCTACACTCCATGGATGTCATCCCATCAATCATTCATAAATACTATAAATTTCCATTTGGAAATTAAATTTTTACTATACATCATACTGAGTTTAACCTTTTGTCTTCTTATTGGAACTTTTCAGTAGATTTCTTTTGGCCTAAACCTATGGAACCTATTAAGCCTCGTGAGGACTTCTTTTTCAAATCTTATCAAAAGTTCAAGGAAAAGCGCATATCAAAATTATCCCTTAGCAATGTTCCTAAGTCCATGAATGTTTCACTTTCCCAAATTATTATTAATGAACCTATGATTGAACCAAAATCCTTTCCAAGTAACCAAGAAAAATCCAACAAAATTCACCCACCCATTTCCTACAAGATACCAAGAGATAACCATACAACTCCTTTGGTGCCTCCTAAAATCAAACAAGCTTATAAACCTAAAGAGAAAGTGGTTGAAAAACCCTTGATGGTTCCTTCCATTCCTCCCTTGTGAGAAGAAAATAAACCAATGGCTGATAAACCCACTCTTACACCATCAAAACTTGAAAACCATGCAAGAAGAAACCAAAATTCTAAAGAGCGTAGGCGTAGACATCGTGCTATTTCTCATAAGTTAAAAGAAAAGAACAAACCACCAAACCAAAATCAAAATATAACTCAAACAAATCATGATGATTCTCCACCTTCGCTAGAACAAAAGCATGAACCTACAACATTGGGCATTGTCATAAGACCTCCTATTGCACGATTAATTTGGATGATGACGATGAGATTGCTAAGATTGATAAGCAAGTGCATAATGAGTTGAACATGTTATTTTCCTCTTCCATGAACTTAGATGAGGGAAACTATGATGATCCTCCTAACAAGAGTGAAATAACATGTGTTGAACCTAGTGATTGTCCTAGTATGGCACTTGTTGTTTCCCCTTTGGCTACTTATCCACCTTTCCTATACAATGAGGAATATTGGGATGTAGATGACCTGCTTAAGGTTGGCTCATATGTGACATACCATTTTTTCCTTTGTTTTATTTTCATGTTCTTTGTGATTGCATGTGCATAATGTGATCCCTCGTATCATGTTTCTTGGTGTGTCTTTATGTTTGTGAGCTTTCTTTGGATGACCCTTGTTACTCTATTGGTGCAAGGATACAAATGAAGTGAACTTGTCATGACATTATTCTATTTGTATCTTTGTTCTTCTATATGTCGTAAAAGTTATCTTTTCTTTTGTCTCATGTTTTCCTTTTGGGGATGATGCAAGGCATTGAGACATCCAAGTCTCTTCCATGTTGACCCAAATTTTTTTCATTTATCTCAATCTCTATGTGTCATTCTTCCATTATGTTCATTTTTCTATGAGTATTTGGGGAATGATGATGGCTCCAAGATCTATTATATTACTATAGAAAAGACATATGGTGGCCCCAAATTTGTAGATCCCTTATCTATCATTTGGGGGGATACCCTCTTCATGACACAACTTATTTGGAAACATATCATTAGCATAGGGATTTCCAAATAAGCTCTCATGTCTCTTTTATTAATTGGAATTTATCATTTTCTACTTTAAAGTAATTTCTCATGGCATAGTGTTTAGCAATTTATTTAAAGTGGGGGCATACATTGGAATTATTTCATTTTGGCACTGACTTATGGGTACACAATTTTTGTGATGACTTTACCCATGTGCCACCTTTTTTATGAGTACACACCTTGCAGACCTAATGTGTTTTTCTCATCCTTTGGGGCTCACCTAGTCAACATCGATTTTTCACTAGCCCTTGTGAGTATTTTGTTCACATAGTGGAAATCATGTTTTCAGTTGTGAATGTTTATTTTTTTGACAAACAACTTAGGATTGATCCATCGTTTTCCTTTCCTTTTCTCTTTGTATTAACTTTGAAATTGTATGATTTGTGTATCTTGTGTCAATGGTGCATGCATGTGTATCTTTGTGCGTTTTTGGTTTTCCATGAGATCTTAGATCTTAGGGGATTGACCAACTTCCTTGATCTTTTTCATCTTAACTTTCCAACAGTTGTACAACTGGACCTCTCTTGACTTATTTTCCTACTTTAGTGTGAGTCTAAGCATAAGTTCATACTCTCACTAAAGTGGGGGCTAAATGTAGTGTAGGGAATTTTATATCTTTACAATTTCACACTATGTTTGCTTCCCCTTAACTAATTAGACTTAATTAAGCCTCTAATTGACCAAACTGTGCATCCCAAAGCCTTATTATTCCCATTTTTTGAAAGTGAAACATATATTAAAAAATTGCTAACAATAATTAAAACACCTTGTAAATTGAGTGTCCTGGACTTAGGTCATAGGACCCATTCTCCCAAGGACAAATGGGTCCCCTTTATGCCCTAGGACCCATTCACCCAAGCGCAAACAGTCCCCTTTAAGTCCTAGGACCCAATTTTTAATATGTTTTTGGTGGTATCTTAATGATTGAAATTCAAGTTTCAAGAGTTAAATTTTAGAATCTATTTTTTGAGAAATTAGAAAAACACCTATAAATAAATATTTATTTTATCAGTTCAAATATAACAACTATAAGACACACAATCAAGACTTCATATGAGTAAAATATATTTTCAAGAGCATTGGAGAGTAGCATTATTAGTCATCTACAACAATAATCAAGATCATATCATCATGTCAAAGTTCATGTGTGTTCATATTCATGTTTTGGAACTATCATTGTGATATAGGTTTCAAGAATTCAAGAAAGAATTCAGGCATCAATCAATTAAGCCAATTCATGCAAGTTCCAAGCCTTATAGTGATGTGTTTGACTTCAATCCTCTAAGGGAACCCATTAAGGGTTTGGTGAGTTGTAACAAACAAGTGTTCATTCATCAATTCCTTTATTTTGTCATTATTTCATTATCACAGTTTAATTACCAAACATGGGGTTTGACTAAGGAAAACTCCCATTCACACAAAAACAATCATTTTTCTTCCCTCTTTGTATATGCATATTTATAGGTGAAGAAGGATAGAAAGTTGATCGAAGGAGCAATTTTGAAAAGTTGCATAAGTTATCATCATTGTTGTCAAGCTGTGAATACTCACTTACAAATTTTATTTCTAGCTTACTGATAGTCAAACCTAGAGAAATTAGAAAATTAAATATAGGATAAAAGGACTACAAAAATTATTTTTGGACCCCTACACTAGGACCCATTCACCCTAGGGTGAACTAGTTCTACTACAATCCCTGAACCCCACTTTTTATCACAGGTGCACACTATCAAACCCTTCTTAGATTTGCTTGCAAATTATCATTTTCATTTTTGTTATCATAGAATTCTATATTTCAAGTGTTAGGTCATATATTCATTTAGTTAATGAACTTTAAATCATTCCAAGACATTGCAAGTCAGTCATTTCTATCATAAGAAAGTAGAGACCTAAAAATCCAAACTAGAGTTGACTCACCTCAAGGTTGAAAGTCAATCCTATCCCTTTGTGATCTTCTCTCTTTCTAATAAAATTAGGGAGAGGGGTGTTTGAATCCTAAACTGTTTCATCATTCTACATCGAATGAATTTATTGCTCCCTTTTCCCATATTTTCATTTATAAATATGGTTTCCATAATTGAATAAATTATCATACTTTCATTTGATAAGAAAAGGGAATTCAAAAGTTTGAAGACAAGTTTAACTTTAAATATCTCTTAAACAATCTTCCTCCTCCTAGGTGATTTGGGAATGAATATTTTTCTTAGAAAAGTCTTCAAATCATAAATTATACACATTTTTATTGATTAAATTATCATCCTTAAACTCTTCTTTTATAGTGTTATCTCTATCAAGACTATAAAAGAATGGGCTTTTCAATAAAATAATAGAAATAATTTGAGAACATCCATATTTGTCTTCCATTTATCATTATGGTACGATTTACCTATCAATTATGGATTTCACTTGTAACCTCAATAAATTCATTATTCTATGCTATATCAATAAAAAATGTCTTGATAGTAGCCATATTCTCTTTGATATAAATAAGGATTCTTGATCCAACACTTTCCTTTATAACCAAAGACAATACAACATCAAATCTTATCAACATAAATGCATGCATTATCATATCAAAATTTCATCAATATTCTAGTCATGAGTCCCTAAGAACTAGTTATCCTATTCAAATTCTATTCTCTAACCAATCAAATTAAGAAATATATATTTAATCAAATCAAGTGTTTCCATTGGTATTGCAACTCGATTTTCCTTACCCATCTCTATCCATTCAATCATATACATCACATTTTGTGTAATAGCCTCTAGGATTCATGGTAGTCCTTTGGGTCTCCATAATAATTCTTAAATTTCATGATTATGATATTGAGGTTGATGAAAATTGTTGTTGGATGATAAGTGATTTTTTTGAATGATGTTTGATTATAATTGAAGTGATAGTCTCATGAAAGTGATTGAATTAGGATATATAATTGTCATTAATGATTATGAAAAAATCATAATTTAAAGTTTTCCTCTAGTGATATAGCAATCCTCCTTTTGTTAAACCTAACTCTTACTCCATTCAACAAGGCTACCTCTTCAATAAGATGATAGGCCTTTAAATCTTTAACTATTTTGTGTTAATGTGGTAGTCCAAAGTTAGAGAATAAACACCATTTGTTTCTAATGACGATATTTATATTGGGAAAAAAAATCATCTAATGATATTACAATAGTTATGTGAGTTTAATTTTATCAATTTTAAATTGATAATGATGATCCCTCTTTGAAATAATAGTCTTCCGACCCTATGGCATGTTACAAGAGTTTTATAATAGTTTAAACAAAACAATGTAGCTTTTCTAGCTTGCGATTGTCATTTTAGATACATTAGGACTCTTTGTGATAGTGTCCTTACTGATTTTGATAGTAATAGTCCTATATTTGATCTTTCTATGAGAGTGATTAAAATTTAATAACATACCCAATGTTTATTTTTTATCACAAGTCCACTTCAAGGCCCTACTAAATGGATATTCTTGTGGGTGATTTATTATAACATGGTTAAGAAAATCTACTATGGCATGTTGATGCAACAATATTTAGGGTTTTTATTAATAGAAAGTGATAGAATAGTGATTTCATTAGAGTAAATGCATATTTACTTAAGTTTTAACTTAGGCACATAGTTTGCATTGAATAGGGTAATTATTATTTTATTCCTGTATTGGGTGGTTGCACACTCGTTTGTATTTTTTCATGGATTTATAAGCCTATAATATAATGCATTTTATTATCTTGGCTTTTAATAAAGCATCACATATTCAGTGATTTTTATTTTCTCGGCTGTGAGGGTTCAGTTGTAGGAGGTTGTTCTTGGGTGATTTGGAGCTTTGCTCCAACATGGTATTAGAGCAAACCTCCAGCTTTTCCTTTCATTTAGGATTTTTTTCTTGTTGGTGAGCTTGAAAGCTAAGGTCACTGGTGTTTTGGTAGACCTCCATGTGGTTAGCCTGCACCTTTATTGAGTTTTTTTTTGTGCATATTTTGTGTGGTTAAATTTAGCCTTTTTATAAGGGACATAGAAGGTTTATCACACATTTACCTTGGTAGACCGATTTGATTCTCTAAACAGATCTTGAGAAGTGGCTAGCCTATTCATTTGTGAGATCAATTTGTTTTTTGGCATTTGAATTTTTGTAAATTTCAAAATTTCCTTTGATTATTTTCCTATTGTTGCTGGTGTTTCATGGCCACAATTTTCAATTGCTTTGGAAGTGGTCTCGATTTTGTTGAAAGCCTGCATTTCATGTGGCTACCGTTTTCTCTGGTGGCCATGATTTGCACTTGAAAGCCTACAAAATTCTGTTGAAGCCATTTTTTTTTTTAGTTGGTTGGGTGCAATTTCCTTGAAGACTATTTTTTGCAATTGATAGAGGGCTCCTTCTACCTATTCCTAACAGCTGAGTGACATCATTCTTTTTTGTGGGGAGGCAATGCTTTGAAACCTTGCTCAGGTGTGATTTGTCTGTGTGAGGCATGATTCAACCCACTCTCACCATCTTCCCATGGCTTTAGGCTTTGAAAATATAATGCAACATATGAGATGAATCTGTGGTGAGAGTAGCCACCATTTTGCAAGCATATTAATCTACAAGTTGGAGGCATTTCAACTGGGTTACATTTATTCTTGGTTGTGCATGTATATCTACTGATTGGAGGGGTTTGACATCTATAGCCATAAAGAACAATCAAAATATGCATGATTTTAACTTTATATATTATAACTTAGTTGTTGCAATTAAATATTTAGGGCTTTTCTAGTGCATTTAATTGGTGTGGGCCCCATTTTGAAGTGGTTTTGAACTTATTTTGGGATCCTTAGTCCCACATTGGTAGTGTGGGAGGACATTTTAGTATTTATATACCACTGCACTTGCTAATGTTATTGTGAGCAAAGGCTCACATGGAGTCATTGTGGAAGCTCGTGCATTCAATTTGTCGTGTGGAGATTACTTTTTGGCTGTAGATTTGTTCTTCATGGAAACCGAGTAGCAACCTCTTTATTGTTCTCCAAATTTATTTGAAGGCTTATTTATCATCTTTGGATTTTTTCCCTTATATGTTTCAACATTACCCGAGTTTTTCATCTTCCAAGCGATTTCCTGATTGGTTGGTGACATCATCATGCTTCACGAAGGAGACGCGTGGATAGTTTTTAGAGACTCATTTTGTTTTGTTTCTTTTTCTCTCTTTTGGGGAGGGGTTTTTTCCCACTGGGTTTTTCTCCTTTTCTCTGATTGTGAGAGATTTATTTTGTGCATTTGCATTCTCCCTAAGTTACACTTAAGGGGGGGTGTTAGAGTAAATGCATATTTACTTACTTAAGTTTTAACTTAGGTACATAGTTTGCATTTAATAGGGTAATTAATTTTTTATTCCCATATTGGGTGGTTGTACACCCATTTGGCTTTTTTATGGCTTTCTAAGCCTATAATATAATGTATTTTATTATCTTGGATTTTAATAAAGTATCACATATTCGGTGATTTTTATTTTCTCGGTTGTGAGGGTTGAGTTGCAGGAGGTTGTTCTTGGGTGATTTGGAGCTTTGCTCCAATAGATTCTATACCCATAACAACCTTGATACTTAGTTGAAAGAATCAATTCTAGCATACACAAAAAATATTAGTATGTGTATGCATATAATGATTCATAAAAGTATTCTCAAAATTATAAAAAGTCATCTAAAATTTGATTAGAATAGTGTGCATACAATCTAATATGATTGATGTAAACTATATTCTTCATGGAAACCAGGTAGCAACCTCTTTATTGTTCTTCAAATTTATTTGAAGGCTTATTTATCATCTTTGTATTTTGTCCCTTATATGTTTCAACATTACCCGATTTTTTCATCTTCTAGACGAGTCCCTAATTGGTTGGTGACATCATCATACTTCATGAAGGAGACGCATGGATATTTTTTAGAGACTCATTTTTTTGTTTCTTGTTCTCTCTTTTGGGGAGGGGTTTTTTCCCACTGTATTTTTCTCCTTTTCTCCTGTTGTGAGAGATTTCTTTTTTGCATTTGCATTCTCCCTAAGTTACACTTAAGGGGGGGTGTTAGAGTAAATGCATAATTTACTTACTTAAGTTTTAACTTAGGCACATAGTTTGAATTTAATAGGGTAATTAATTTTTTATTCCTATATTGGGTGGTTGTACACCCATTTGGCTATTTTCATGGCTTTCTAAGCCATAATTTAATGTATTTTATTATCTTGGCTTTTAATAAAGTATCACATATTCGATGATTTTTATTTTCTAAGCTATGAGGGTTGAGTTGTAGGAGCTTGTTCTTGTGTGATTTGGAGCTTTGCTCCAATAGATTCTATACCCATAACAACCTTGACAGTTAGTTGAAAGAATCAATTCTAGCATACACAAAAATATTGGTATGTGTATGCATATAATGATTCATAAAAGTATTCTCAAAATTATAAAAAATCATCTAAAATTTGATTAGAATAGTGTGCATACAATCTAATATGATTGATGTAAACTATAATTATTCAAAAAATATTAGAAAACAATTTACCATTAATATATACACTATTAGAAATCATAAATAGCCTTATTTCCACAATAAAATAACTACTTGTTTAGAGACACATGACCCTAATATTGATGACAACAATACAAAATAATACCATGCTAAAAATTACTAAAATATTAGACCTTAATAAACTAAAAAATAAATGAAAAAAAAGACTAATAAAACCAACCTATTAACACTGATACCACATTAGAAAAAACTAGTTGACTAAACTCAAAGGAAAAATTAAAAACTAGAGACCTAACAAAGCAAGAATTACCAAAAGTATATGCAAAGATAGAGGAAAATAGGTATAAACACTCCCTTTCAAAGGTTTCCTTACTATAGGAAAGGACAAAAGCTTTATCATCAAGGTCCTAAGGCTAACAACTTTATCTTTTTATTCTTAAAACTATAATCTAGGTGGCATAAACTCATATTTGGGACATAAATAATGTAGAATAAAAAAATGAGGTAACTTGAACCATGATCAAAATTAATCCACATACATCATCTTACCCCAATAATTATAGTAAAATTGATAATATCATAACTTACTATAATGGTCTTGGATACAACCTAGCTTATTGTGCCATGTGTTGAAATAACATATTCACCATTAATTGGTATGCCATTTGATGCTATCTCACATTTACGAGGTCTCAACTCTTCTTGTACCATTCCTCATGCCTCATGTACATGCAAATTAAAAGTACATTTATTCATTATTAATAACTACAAATATTGTAAATAGGTAAACTAATGATATCGTTGTAATATTCATCATTATTAGTCTAAAAAATCTAATATATTTTATCTTCCCTAAAATTAATATATGTCTACCAAAAAAAATGATGTCTACTCCTACTAGATCAACAAGATCAATCATGAGTTCATCTCACAAATTACATGAGGTGTTAGTATCTTGAATCAATTCATTTCTAATTTTTTCCTTTGAAGAAACATATTCATTCTCAAATTTTCATACTAGTGCAATATGCATACCAAAAATAAATTATGAAAATCTATCTTAAGATGTGGATCAATAGGTCGTACCATACAAAAATTTTGCAAATAAAGGTCTATCATATAGATAGAATACCCAGGGATTGATATGCCTTCACTTAGGTTTGGTATTATGTCCATCTGATTGTTAGCTTCCTCGATTGGTGGGCATAGTAAGAAATTAAAATATTTTTCACCTAGATCATAATTATTGATTTAGATGCTTTCTTGACCTCCATTTCCACATTCTATGTATTTCAATCATCCTTTTCCTATATGTTAGAATTATTTGCATAGAAATCATTATCATTATGTATATTAACAAGACTAGAATTATCAAAGCATTATATAAATATACTCCAAATAGATCGGTAAAAAATAATGAACTAACATCATCAAATTCACATGTATAATCCTTTAATTTGTCTTCTTTTTAGTGTTGGAGTGACCCATGACCTTGGAGAACATCATGACATTGAGGACCTTCGTGTACAAGTGCTCATCTTGATCAATGTCATGTATCTCTTCCTTTGGTAGTCTCTTATCTTCATTTTGGTAAATTAACCTAGGTATAATAGCATGAAACTCATTATTATTTCTACCAAAATTATAATATAACTAGTCCCCATTGAGAAATAGGCTTTCATCACCATTGTCAAGGCCATTTCTCTTTGAAAAATTATTTTGAAGCTCACTCACTTGATTTGTACTTGAAAATTTCTTTAGTAACCCAATATCCTCTAAAGTTTTAGAATTTTTATCACTTTGTTTCTCCAAGATGTCAAACTAATAATTTTGCACAAAACACTCAATTAGGCTCTCTTGTTATCATGAAACTCCTCCAAATAATTTCCAACAGGTACATCATCAAATTCAACCTACAAATTATTCATACAATCATTCTTTCTTAATAATTTTGATTATCTAAAGTGATGGATCCATTCTCATCTTGTTGTTCTTTGCATTCATGATGATTTTCCTCAAATTTTATAATGACACTGGAGAACATATCCATTAAAATAAGAATTCTTAAAAATTATCACCACTTTGAACTAATCACCATATGGTTGGTAATCATACCAAGTACACTGAATCTTTATTTTCTTAAACCACACTATGGTTAATGAAAGATTACTTAAGAATCTTGTAAATTTTATCATATTAACGTTATCATATTCCCTTCATCATTGTCATCAAGAAATGTTGGTACAAATTGCGATTATTAAAAAGAGTATCAAACTCGTGCATTGGACTCACCTTATCAGGAAAGGCCTATTCATTTGCAATTTTAGTAGTAGAATATGAATCACTCACGTCATGCCTACGCGTTTTATTATCAGGATATAATTCACACTCCCTGCGGTCTTCGAAGCTAACGAGTGGGAATGTATAGGACGTGATAGAGATGAGATCGGCGCCCAAAAATGTTTTCACACCATGACATCACGGTGACAGTATCATCTATCCTTGTGTGAACGGAGATTTCTTCTCGTAGAGTTTCACCGCCAACTTTTCTTGACAAAATATTCTACAAGTCAAATTGAAGATAATTGTGTTTTGAGGCTCCCGCTATCTATAAAAATAAACAATCAGCAACTTCGAAGAGAAACGTGTATTCTGCACTTTGTTTTTGTACTTAGTGGTTTCGCTGCAATTCTCTTGAAGATTGTGACAGAATAATTCTTGGATGGAAACAGACAAGGCAAGCTACTCAAGCTTGGTCATTGTTCTGCTCATGTGGTTCGAAATTCGGTGTATCAAATTCAGTGATAAATGGAAATGTTTCAAGTTCTTGAAATTTGTTCAGTTTGATTAGTGATAGTGTTCCTCATCATTCTTCTTAAATTTATGCAGATGAATTGCGGCAGAAGTGGGAAGCCTTGGGCAACTCCATGCGCAGCTTGTAAGATTCTTAGAAGAGGGTGCGGAGAAAAATGCATACTTGCTCCCTACTTTCCACCAAACAATCCACAGAAATTTTCTAATGCGCACCGTGTATACGGAGCAAGTAACATAATCAAGATGCTTAAGGTTTGATGAGCTTTTCATATAAATAAAATTACTGTAATTTTCATAAGAGAACATCTCAGACAGAGAATCTGTTTCGTCTTGGATTCTATTTTGGTTTACATCGTTCAATGTTTTTCTTAGAATAGCAGCCAGTTGCATACTCTTACTGGAAGACTGGTTGAGTGAAACAGAATCTTCCAACCGATCGAAGAGCCGATGCAATAAGTAGCATGGTGTATGAAGCAAATGCAAGGGTGAGAGATCCCATTTATGGGTGTGCAGGGACTGTATGTCAACTGCAGCTCCAAATATCAGAGCTTCAATCGCAATTAGCAGCAGCACAAGCAGAGCTGATGGCCCTGCATATGCAGCAGGCTAATCTTCTGTCCTTAGTCTCGTTATGCTACACATCAAAAGAAGATGCACAACCTGACCCACAACATAACGAGAACAATGAATACAACATCGATGACTTATTCTTAGATGAAATGGAGTGCATAATGCTGTGGGAACCAGGCTCGGCACAGACACCAAATGATGTTATTTTCTCATAGAAAGCGCATGCATAACACAATTTTGGAGGCGCATTCAAGACTGGTGAGTGCTTATTCGAGGACTGTGAGCTTTGTCTTAAGTGGACCCACGGCTTGAAAGTGGTTTCTTTTAGTCTTGTCGTATGTGGACCTTACCGGGTCGGGTTGCTGTTGCTTCAAATCTCATTGGCGTATGCATTCCCACTTAGAAAATATTTTTTTCCCATCTGCTTTCTCTTCTTTCACTGTGCCTTTTGTATCTGTGTTTGGTCCTTCATTTCAGATCCAATTTTCAAGCAAAGGGCATTATAGTTTATCTTTTTTTCTCACTTTGCTGATGCGCCTAAGGTGTATTAAGATTCTATGTTGTTTATCTATGTTAATATATACTACTGCTGTTGATATTGTTATGTGTGGAATGCCTCGTATAAAAGTTAATGTGTGTGTATATATATATGTCTGTATGTGATGGGATAAAAAATGTATTTAATGGTCCTTTCAAATGTAAGTGTCTAAGTCTAATAAAAATGCATCTATTGTCTCCTTCAAATGCAAGTGTCTAAGTCTAATAAAACACATCTAATGACCCGTTCAAATGTAAGTGCTTAGGTCTAATAAAATGCATCTAATAGCCCCTTCAAATATCAATATCTAGGTCTAGTAAATAATTGTCAGTTAGTAAAAAGAATCTTAGTTTTATCTCATTATCATATATTTTAAAATTTTATAGTCATCTACTAAGTTGATCATTTTATTAGTTTAAATATATAGATGCAAAATTCGTTGAGATTATTTTTATGTGTATAGATTTGAACCTCAAAATTTAATTTAATTTATGTTTTTAAAAAAATTGTGCCTATATTTTCCTTTTTTATTAATCATTATGAGTGGATTAAAACATAAATTGTTTCAAGCTACATACTATGGTAGTATAGTTAAGGGATAACACTAATTCACTTAAATCATCTAAGGGAACCTAGGATCTATAGAGGATGAAGGAATAGTCGATTGAGAATATCTAGAAATAATGTGTGACATCACCATCCTAGGAGCATAATTGAATCAATTTTTCTAGGGGCTTAACCAAAGGAGAAAAATTATTGTCTAAGGTTATACCATTTTAAAAATAAGGGTATATTAGACTAAGGTAAAAAAATTCTAGTCAACAAAATTTTTCTGTAGTATTTGTGTAGATGAAGTCCAAATCCACATAATAGGCTCACCTATGAGGATATGAAGTTAGTTGAAACCATTGGAATGCCAATTTTTATGGGAACTTGTTAAGTTTTTTCTACTATATCTTTTCTAAAAACCTAAACTCTTTAAGTTTTGACCCTTTATATATTAGTGTTGTATCTTTACTAATCTCATGTTGACTTGATTATTTGGCACAATGAAAATTAGAATCAAGAACTTAGTGATGAGAATGAAATAATGTGCAACATAATCAATAGGCTTTAGCTCAAGATAGATTATTCCAACATCAAAACTTAGATCAATATCAACAAAAATAAATATAGAAATCAAGAAAGTGGGAACCATAACAATAATTAGGTTCCAAAAAGTTAGCGCCAAAAGTATTTCAATTAGTAGAAAAATAAATAGTTTGGAAATGTTCCAAACCTTACACATCAAGTCCATAGATAGAGTAAAAGGTTTGCTCATTTCAAGCAACATTTGGGAGTAGAAAGATATAGATAGTTGGATTCCTTTAAAATCCCTAATTACCCTAACCTAATCCCCAATGGAATAAGAGGAAATATTCTTAGGTTTTAGAGTAATAATGCAATAACTAGGGAAGAACATTTAATGTATTTCATCAATATTATATATGAATATGAGATATGTGATGAGGATGTGATGATGGAATTATTTGTATATTCCTTAGAAGAAAGTGATAAATAATGTCGAGAAGAGGTCATGAATGTTTTCAAGTTACAATATGGGGATAGGATTGATCCCAAATCTTCCAAACATGAACTCACTACTATAAAAAATGACACCAATGAGATAGTAGTGTATTTCAATTATATATTCATCACTACAATGACAAAGGTACCAAAAATATCAAACCTAATGAATCATGGTGCCTTGTTCTTTACTATGGTGCATTTGATTCAAAGATAATATGCTATTTACAAGAGAAGAGTCCATAAAAACTTATAGAAGTATAGACCACAACAAAAAAAATCAAGAGTAATATGAGAGATTCTAGTAAACATGTTAAGAAATCATATGTGAAAATATTATGCAAATAGTTATGTGTATCCCAAGAAATCCACTTTACACTAAGGGTAAATTAGACATTTTGATGGGTGTTATGAAGGACCTATCATATAAAGTAATAAGAGCTGATAAGGTTTTTCCACCTACAAATATAGAGACTCATTTCAATGAAGTAAAAAGGCTACTTAATAGGCCTTATAATATTAATTGGTTTAAGATACCATAGAACAATGATAGTCAAGTAGCTACTAAGCAAGCTAGTTTTAGACATGAAGAAAATGACACACTATATCCGCTTAGGAGAGACCATGTGAACTTCTAAGGGGTGGCATCTTGGTGTAATTATTTTTCCCTCTCTCATTATCCATCAAATGATCTAGTTGCTCTTTCAATATGTAGATAATTAGAATTTCCAAATGAAGAAGGTGGCGTTAAGTACTATGATGATGAAATTAACCAACTATATGTTTTTGAGCATGAGTTAGAAGATAAAGAATATTACAATGATAATTATGATACAAAAGGCTAGATACTTTAGTGTGAGTATATTGCTAGTCCCAATCAATATGAGTTGTTATCTCATGATTTTAAGCATTTGAGGGAACTTAGAAAATATTTAAATAAGAAAGTAAAACCTTCTAATCATGAGAACATAAAGGTCCTCATTAATAAAACAATAAGACATGTTCAAGCTAGATAGCAATTACAAGGTATGCATGTACTTACATAGGGACAACTTATTATTAAAGAAATTAGAGATAATACAAAGAATGAAAGGGAGAAAAATGTGTAGATTTTGAAGTTGGAAATGGTATACTAGAAAAAAAGGTGACTAAGAAAGGAAATGCCCTACATAGAAACTAATAAAGAAAAGCATATACCTAGGGCTCAAAAACATGTCATACCATCAAGTGTTGTACCTACCTCAAAGAAAAATATCGTAAGAAATAAAAGTAAGCAAGATCAATAAGTACCATTGAAATATACAAGTGGAGTTGAAGAGAAGTAGAACGAGTCAAAAGATAAAAACATTGGATCCTTTGATTTAATTATAGGAATTTACACAAAGATGGGAGACCAAAAAGTGGTAGCAACTAATTTTTGGTCCATCACACACAAATGAAAATATTTTATAATGTTCCCACATTTTATTTTGATGAAAATAAAACAAATTAGAGGGAAAGCTCATTTCAGACTCACCCCATTTCTCCCAACACCCTAATGCAAGAAAGGAATAGTGTGAGAACTTTTGCAAACTATTTGAGTTAATAAAAGCTAAAATAAAATGTGCATGATGTAAATTAGGTAAGTTTTTAAGTTTCTGTGGGGGTAAATGCAAGTTCAGTTGGGTTCACTTTTGGCCAAAAAATGGAAGCATTTTTCCTGAAAATCAATTTTTTCAAAGTTGGACTAATAATTTGCAGCACTTATGCATATAATCTTTAAAAAGTACAATAATATGAAATATAAGATTTTGAGTCTATTTTCAAATATATTTACTTTATTCTAATAGGTAGATGATACAAATTAAATTTCTATAGGCCTCTACAAAAACCACTTTTAAAAGTCACTTTTTAAGGCCATACCATACATGTGTTTTAAAAAATAATTGACCTAAATAAAAGTAATTTTATAATTAATTTTGGGAAATATGTATTATATTGAAGATTAATTAGGTTTTTTTTATGATAATTTTTTCAATATATTTTTTATTAAATTTTTATCCACCCTCATTGTTATTTCTAAAAACCTTTCATGTTGGGAAAGCATAATTTGAGCTAAAATAATCATTTAAAAAAAAAAATCATTTAGATAACTTTATTTGACAATGCAATAATTCCTCTATTTTGTCCTTAACTAGTTCAATCCTAGCCATTAAGATGAATTCTTGTCATGGATGACCACACACCATATAGACGTTTGTTGCATGAAAGTCCTAAAATGATTCCTGACTATTGTATCCATTTAGAAATTATACTTTTCATCTACCTATGACTGTAACACCTTTGCAGCTTGCAGATGCATCAAGAACAACCCACTACATCATATACCTCATTTCCCCTCTCAAATGTGTTGGTCATTGATTCAATTCAATCAATCTCTCTCACTCTCAGACTCTCTCTTTTTCATTCTATCTCTCTTTAATTCTATCTATTTCTCTCACTCTCTCAATCTCTCCACTATTTGTATCTCTCTTTTTCTCCCTTGCTCTTTCGATCTCACAATGAAGCTCTATAGAAGTTCTCTCGTGTAGAGTAAAAGCATACTTCTCTCGAGTTTGGAGATTTATAGCCCCTCCCTTTCGATATTCTCATCTTTCTAAAGGAGGGTTACTATGGTTTCCTTATTGCATTATCATCTAATTCAATTATCATGTTATTCTAGCATTTCTATCTCTTTTAAATATCTCATCTATTCTATTCGTGATAGGGGTTTTTCTCCTTGTGGGGTTTATTTCTATCACATGTCTTTGCTTTATATATTTTATCTATCTTGATCCTATGTGGTTGTCCATAGAGGTGGAAACACCAAAACGAGGGTTTGACTAAGGAAAGCCCCTAAACAACCCCAACATTTTCCTCAGTTTTATGTGTGTATGTATTAGAGATATTTCATAACTGGGGGCTTCCTCTTCTAGATATTTTTATCACTTTACTTTTTCTCTCATTTTTTAATCATCTGAATTTATTTTAATTTAATCACTTTACTTTCTGTTTATTTTCTGAATCTTAGGAGTTCTATTATCATATTGTTAGTAGGTCCCTAGTTATCTTCTAAGATAATCTTGATTTTTGGTCCATAGGAGATGCTAGTGTGTCACAAGGACACTCGCACACTACAATGTTGTCCTTGGTTGAGATCTTGTTAGTTTATCTAGAATACCTTTGTGACTTTCTCTTTTGGGTTTTGAAACTCTCTTATTTTAATTCTATATAAAACATAACTAATGTATACCTTTCATTCATTACCTTGTTACCAAAGCTTTGATCCTTGAGGTAGTCGAGAGATATTCACCGCTTCAAATCATGTCATTTCGAGGGTGTCAAAATTTCTCCTCTACATATATAAAGAAACTTAAAAACTAAAAGTTATTACAAAAATAAGAAAACCTAACATTTCAAGTTTATAGGCTAGCTTCCTTATGAATTAATTAACAAATAGAAAAAAGGTGCAATTATAAAAAAATTACATATTTGAAAACTAGACATCATCATCTATAATGGGTTTTAATTTCATCAAAAAATTATGAAAAAATACTTGTTATCCATATTATTGTAGCATCATAAATTATGCTCCTTGATGGTGCAAGAAAAATTTCACACTCTATTTTATTCTCAAATTATTATCCACTAGAACTCCTCTAGTTTATTTTAGGACCAGTTTACAACCTTGGCCTTACCTCCAACTCAAGAGATATTTTGGTGTTACCCTAAAAATGTTACCCTAAAAACCTTATTGATTATCCTATGCCCAAAAACTCTTCTTAATTAGAACTCAAATTTTAGTAAGATCCTAAGTCAAGGGGCCCCTTACTAGCCATTTCCATTTCAATGGGCAAAGAAAGCATAGAAATTCTCATGGTGTGTTAGGGTCATGTTGATTCATGCAAAAAATTTGGACGCTTGTGAGGGTCAACCTTTGCCTTATGCAATGTAACCTCAATTTTGACATTGGTGCACCAAAACATTTCCAACATTTAAATTTAAGCATATCATCCTATACCTAAGGTTGATTCTATTTCTCTCTATTTAAACATTAAATTTTATCAAATAAATAAAATAATATATGCTACAATGTAGCCCTATTAGAATCAATATTGAACTCTGAAATTATGAACAAGATTTATCGATGCTTGTAAGGCTATGTTGGTTGAAGCCCCAATAATTTTGTGGAACAATTGGAATATATGAATTATGAGTAGAATATACCTCTTTGTCACATTTGGGATTTTATTTCAGCTAGTTCTCACATTCAGAGTTTTGATCACCTTGCTATCATAAAGCACGAGGAAACTTGTGTCTTATTTCTCTTGAGCACAACTTTTCTCTTGGGTTGGATATTATATTATGATACTTGAGGCATACAAAATCCACTTGTAATATCATAAATTACACCCTATGTGATTTCACATCACATATAAACCTTGCCTTTAGATAAATTAATGCAATAATTCCTCTATTCCATTAGGTAACCTAGTTGTTCCTAGTCATTAAGATGAACTTTTTTCATAGATGACTGCGCACTGCAAAAACATTTACACACCATACGAACATCCCCAAAATATTCCTAACTACATTTCCTTTTGGATATTACACTTCTTTCCTACTCACAAAGTGTAGCACCTTTGCAAATTGTAGGCAAGCTAGAATAGCTCAATTCATTCCTATACTTGTTCTAACTCCTTATTTTTAGTCATTCATTCAATCTCTCTCAATCTTGAGATCTCTCTTTTAATTCTATCTATCTCCTTAATTTTATATATCTCTCACTTGAACTCTCCTCAGTCCCACTACTATCTCTATCTCTCTTTATCTCTCTTTCTCTCTTGCTTTCATAGTGAAGCTCTACAAAAATGGTCTCTCATAGAATACAAGAATACTTTTCTTGAGCTTGGAGATTGCAACCTCAGCCTTTCAGTATTTCCATCTTGCTAGAAAGGAGGGTAACTATGGTTTCCTTATTGCATTATCATTTAATTCAGTTAGCATGTTATTCTAGCATTTTTATCTCTTCTTTATCTTGTCTATTATATTCATGATAGGGGTTGTCCTACTTGCGGGGTTTGTTTCTATCACATGTATTTGCTTTATGTATTTTATCTATCTTGATAATATTTGGCTATCCATTTAGGTAGTGACACAAAAATGTAGGTTTGACTAAAGTAAGCTTCAAAACAACCCCAAAATTTTTCCTCAATCTTATTTGTGCAGGTATTGGAGATATTTCATAGCTAGAGGCTTCATCTTCTAGATCTTTGTGAGTACCCATTTTATTTTCTCTTATTTTAATCATCCATATTTCATTTAGTTCAATCACTTTACTTTCTATTATTTTCTATTTATTTCTTGAATCTTAAGAGTTTTATCATTAGATTTTTAGTAGATCCCTTTTTTTATTGAGACAATCTTGATTTTTGGTCTATACAAGATGCGAGTGCACCATGGGGATGTCCATGTATCATGTTGTCATCCTTGGATGAGAACTTTTCAGTTTTTCCAGAAGACCTCTATGACTTGCTCTTTCATTTTCTGAAACTATCATATTTCAATTTTATATAAAACATAAGAACACACCTTTCATCATTTATCTTGTCACCTAAGCTTTAATCCTTGAGGTAGTCGAGAGAAATTCTTGAGATCATGTCATTTTAAGGGTGTTGAATTTCCTCCTCTACATTTTAGTGAACCTAATGTGAACACCACTTGTACATTGTTGTGGTTTACTACTTTGTGGTAAACCTAATGTTGGTAATATTTCTATTATTTTTCTCATTCTTTATTATTTCCATGCCATCAAAAGTGATATATATGTCGACTTTCAGTAGACTATTCTATATCTTTATTTCAAAATAAAATTTCTAGATATTTCTTCCTTCTATCTTTTCTCATTTTGTTAAGAAACTTCAAGAAGTTCTCTTACAAGCATTTGAATTTTATTTCTTTTCTCCTTATTCTTTGTTGACCCCTCTCTTGAAATTCCTTCTACTTGTAAGGATATTTTGGTGCAAGAGGATGAAATTATTGATACTTTCCTTAACAAAAGGTTTCCTATTCTTTATTCTAGTGAACTCTCTTCTAGAGATGATACATTAGTGAATAAGGAATATCGTACCACATCTTTATTCAACTAATTCCTCTATAAGTCATAATGAATATGTTAATGTAATTTATGTGACTCTGGTTAGCCCTTCTCCTAAAAGGATTCATTCTATTTGTGGGGTTCCTATTGAAAGTGATACACTAGATCTTTACATGAAGTTCATGCAATTTAAGGCTCCCTCTTATAGAGTGCTAACCCATACTTATATTACTAGAAGGAATCAACATGATCTCAATCAACCTACATCTCTTCTATCTTCTCAACCTAGCCTTCCTCAAGAACCTAGACCTGCAACTAAGCAACTAGATGAGTATGATATTGTCGAGAAACTTTGTGTTATTCTCACCAAGATCTCACTTTGGGATTTGCTTCATACTTCTCTAGTTTACCAAGTTATGCTTCAAGAAGCCTTGCAAAAGATTCTTCTACCTTCTACTAGGTTGATGGATGTTAATGCATTGATAGAACATATTCATACATGATTTTTTGAATATTGCATTCCATCCATATGAACTCCTGCCTCTAGAAGTGAAAAATTAAGATGATTAATTGATGATAATTATGTTCATAAATGGTATTTTTATTAGATGCATTCTCATTGATACAAGTTCAATGCTCAATGTTTGTAGTGTTGAGATTTTACCTAAAATCAAAATTGATCCAAGTTCTCTTTTAGCTTCTTCTCTATTCATTCATGGGTTCAAAAATGGTGGTTGAAAAGCTCTAGGTACACTAATACTACCTTTGTATCTTGGAACTGTTACTTTTCCTACCCTAGTATATGTAATTCCAGGTACTTTACAATATGATTTCCTTCTTAGTAGACTGTGGATTCACGCTATGGGTGTAGTCACATCCACCTTGAATAAATCTATCTAATTCATTCATAAGAATCAATTAGTTAAAATAAATAATGATCTTAAATCCCTTTGATATTATCAAAAGGCTGAAGCTGATCAAACTTCAAGTTGTACTACTTTTAAAAACTTAATTATTTATTTATCTTCAAATCTTGTTACACCACCATTAGCTCTTAATCTTGATGATGGTGCCAAATCACTTTCTTCTCAATAAAACAATGTCTTGATGATGATTGGGTTTCCTTATACTTTACAAAATATAAGGTCAATCCTACTCACTTAGAAATCTTGAAGATATCATTTACATCCACTATCAAAGATGGTTTTTCTTTTGTATCATGGGATAATATGAACAATAATGATAATGTACTTAGTGTTGATCCTCCCCAATTTCAAGAGTTGCAATCACATTATGGTTTAGGATTTAATATTATTTCTAAGAATGAATACAAAGGAAATGGTCTTGGGGACATGAAACAAGGAGTTAAGGTCCCTTTGGAATTGACACTATACTCTTTTATAGTGGGCTTAGGTTACAAGTCTTATTTCTCTCCATCCCCTCCTCCATCATCTGCTAATCTTACATCTTATTTCGAGTAGTAAAACTCTTCTTCACAAGAGAAAGGGTTGCTTGCTTCTCATCCTTTATCTAAACAAGAGAATATTTTATTGAGGCTTCAAAAATCCCACTTGATTACTCTTCCTCCTCCTACACATAAGAAGTTGCATATACAAGATAAATCCAAACTTTCTTTCTGTGTATGCCATCAAGTTCTTGGACATTCCACTAGTGAATGTAAGGCTTTGAAGGATAAAATACATCAACTACTTGACTTGGGTGTCATCAATCCTTCATTCATTGATACACCTATCTCTTCTCCACATCTTGGACACTCTCGTCATCCTCCCTCTATGAGCTCATTCTCTCTCCCCTTACAATGATCTAGATTGGGAGTAGGGTGAATTGTTAGAGGTGTGTAACTAGAGCAATACCTCTTCTTATCTTTAGTTTATATTTTATTTTATTTTTGTTCCCCCATGCTTGTATGTTTATGTTTGTGCTCTCCCATAGAGGAGACTTGATACCCTTGTACATGTACTTGGATATAAGAGACAATCTATTGTAATAATTCTTCTATATGTTTCATGATCAGTCTTCTATTTGTCATCAATTTTCTTTTCATGTTGGGAATGATGCAAAGTGTCAGGGAATTTAGGCCTATTCCATGTTGACCCAAGTTTTCATTTGTATTCATGCTCTCTTCTTCTCATTCCAATCTATGTTCCAAGGGTGATGAAAGTTCATATAATTTACATTATATCTATATTTATTCATGATCAGTTCTTACGCTGAATACGTGGATCCCCATGTTCTTCCATATTAGGCTATTCTTATTTTTCTAGAAAATTTATCTTCAAAATATTGATATCTTATTATCTCATTGTGTAGCTTGGGGGAAACCTGACTAGACTTTTCTTTCTTGTGACTATCCTACAATGCAGTTTGCAGTAGCCATACGCTTATTCACTTGTCATATGGTCTCTACCATAACACAACTTGCTAGTCATACCTATCAGTTCCATCCTTATCAACTTTTCGGATGGTCTCTAGCATAACACAACTTGCTAGCCATACTTATCAACACTGTCTATTATATTAATGATACGAGTTATCCTTATGATGTTTATTTATATCACATGTCTATTATATTCATTATATGAGTTCTCCTACTTGTGGGCTTTGTTTCTATCACATGTCTATTTTTCACTTTTTTACCTAACACTTTTATTTGCAGCTAACATGTTTGTGGTGAGATTGCAGTCAAATTTGTAGGATAGAACAGAATTATCTTTGTGTCTTGGCTCCTCCTTTCAATCATATATACCATATCAAATACTTACATCCCCTTCATCCTAGGTATATTCTCCCCAACCTCCTCTCTCTACTTTAGCTCACAACTACTAGAATACACTTTACAACACTAAATTAAGGAAAATTTAGGTATATTTAGCTTAAAAGGGCCCTAAACCCATTGTGAATGTGTAAAAAACATTACAACACTAGATCGAGGACTCATTAGGTTTATTTTAATGTTAATCATTCCCAAATCAAGTGTGAAAAAGGGATATTTTTTCATACACTACAGCCTTAAACTTCTCAAATTCTTCTAATTTTTCTTTTAGAAAAGTAATCCAAGTCATTTTGGTGTAATCATCAATAAGAAACATAAAATACTTGTCACCTTGTAGACTCTTTGTCCTCATTGGTCTGCATAGATCCATATGTATCAAATCCAATGGCTTTGATGTAGAATATTCCTTAGTATGGAATCTGGACTTTCTTTGTTTTCCCTCATGATATGGTTTATAGCTAGTAGAATGAGGTGTTTTGATATTTGGCATGTCCTCAACCACTCCTTTTGAACTGATCTTCACAATATCATCAAAATTAATGTATCCCAATCTCCTGTGTCAGAACCAACTCTCTTCTCTTTGTATAGAAATTTGAGGTTTTTTCCATTTAGCTCACTGAGATGATATATATCACTATTAGTCATGTTTCCTTCTACAATCAACTCTTTAGTACTAGATTTCTAGATTTCACAACCTATAGCACTAAATGAGAGCTTGTAACCTTTATCACACATCTAACTTACACTTTTGAAATATTATATGCTTTCATCCTTCAACATATAGAAAATCATGAGCTTTTATCCTACCTCAATCAAGACTTAAAGTACCCTTATCGATAATCTTAGCAATAGAATTATTTCCAAGAATTACAAATCCTCCATCAATTTTTTTGAAATTCATAAAATTACTTTTGGCTCCAGTTATGTGAGTTGAATGTCCACTATTTATAATCCACATATTCTTCTCCTTTTGAGCATGTAGTGTAGTTCGAGCTATCATGGATTTCTCTGATCTTTCTAGTTTCACCTTCCAAACTTTATTTGATTCACAACTTTGACATTTTGACCCTTTTCTTTTGGTTTTCAATAGAGAACTCACAAAATTGCTTCTACAATTTCTAGCAATATCTCCAAAATTGTTGCACTTGTGACAAATGATATTAAAATTGTACAAAGGTGCAAATTCATTACTACTAACAAAGTTATTTCTTCTTACCAGAGCCCTTCTACAATCCACAACCTTATGAACAAAATGATTGAAATTAAAATAGTATCCATTAAAGGAATGATTGAACCTAGTATTATGGTGTAGAGTAGGGTGGATGATCACAAACTAACTCAACAAATTAAACTTTTCAATCTTAGAACCTTAAATTGGTGGGTTTCTTTACCTAGGTCTGCTAACTCTTAATAGTACTCCATAGAGGGTCTTCCCAACACAATTTTCTGGAAAGACTTCATACCCAAAATATAAATACAGATTTGAGTACCCTTTAAGCCATTTGATAACCTATCAATTTTGCAGATAGGGTTACTTTGGACCAAGACCTTCAAAATTTGATTGCTATGCTTGGGTTTAGGCCTAATTAGGCTTGTTTAGATAGGTCACTAACTCCTCACACTCTACAATACAATTTTTTTATACCAATGGATCAGATAGGTCATATAATGTCTTCCAACACCTTTCCAAGTAGTTTCAACAAACCCCTAAGCCTTCTTCTTCAAACCCTAACTCCTATGCAACTACCATGCCAAAAATACGAGGTTTTTTACCTAGCGCATCAAAAAATTGACATCAATCTTCATCCCCTACTCTTGCAACCTTGTGGGATCCAAAAAACACCTTTATTCCACCCATTCCACCAAGTTTCATAATATTTCACTGGTGGAATGGTGGAATTTACATTTTTCTTCCTCTCAAAACAATAAAACCAAGTTTTCTAACCAGTCTAAGTAAATCTTCTATAAAATACTCAAAACTTAACAAAATTGAATGAAACCAATTGCAAAAAGATCTATATTCAATGCTTCATCAATTCCAATGCTTACATGATCACTTCCAGGCCGTACAAGGCCATACCAAATTGTATAGAAGCAAATTATTCCTTAAAATGTAGAAAAATAGAGTTCTTTTTATTGTTCAACACCAAAACTCAACAAAAAAACCTTCCTTGGCCTTCACAAGGATTATTTAATCATTTTAAAGATAAACCCAACCATTCATAATTTTCTTTTAAATCCTAACTATGCAACTTCCCTAAAAAGCCAAAATGCAAAAGTTGCTTATGCAACTTTTTGCAACTTTTTGCAAAATGGAAAATTGTCACACAATTGACCCCAATTGAATCAAAAACATCACAAATTATTTTAAAAGACCTTATTACACACAAAATGAATGACCTACACAAAAAGCTAACACTTTGCAACTTTTTAACATTAAGACTTATGGTGCCCTGCACCATACTCCCCGGGTAAAATAGACTCAAGTCCCCTTGAGGACAGTGTTGCAACAATTGATTCAGGCTTGATCATATCATTCTTTGACCCCCAAGTGACATCCTCATTTTCTAAACCCTTCCAATGAACTAAATATTGGAAATAAGCATTATCCCTAGTCTTTATGAATTCTTTGGCACCTAGGATATGCTTCAACTGTAGAGACCTGTTTGTTGGATGATCTTTGGCTCCTTCTTCACTTGCAAATGTTGTTGAACCTGCATCGTTACCTACTACCATATCTTCCCCTTCCTTTTAATGAACCTCCTTCTTCTTCACTTCAATTGTGTGCTTTAACTTATCCACATTCCCTTGTAGTTTACCCTTGACCTCTACACATTTTCTTCACATATCTTCCATCTATTGTTGTATACATGTAACTATTGCTTGATCAAGTGCATTAACCTTTGACATGAAAGGAATGGAATGGCCAGTATCCCTTTTTGAAAGAAATGAATGAAGCACTCCTCCTATCATCATGGCAACATACTTCTTAAGCCAATCTTGAATCCCTGAAATCAAGTCATTCTTCTTGTCTATTGTCATAATATCTCCAGGTTTAGGAGTAGTTGCAAGGTCCTTGTCCTCCCTTTCTTCTACTTTGATGAACTCCTTCCTACTTAACATCTGTGGATGGTGAAAATCTGCAAATGGCTAAAACTAACACACACACATTAGCATGATTAGCACTTTAAAAACATAGCAAATTATCAACATCCCTATGAAATAAATCAACATGCTTCAATGATGCAATCAAAACAACAAAAGGATTAGATAAACTAATTGAAAGCATACAATAAAACATGAAGTAAATCATATCTCATAGTGGATTGGTGCTTCTATGGAAAGAAGCCCTTTCCCAATCCTTGATGGATAAGCTAAATTATGAAATTGCTTTGAAGATGATAATGATGGTGGACAAAATCAATTCTCAGTTTAAGAGAGTGACTTTGCATAAAAGTTGTGGAGGATTTGCTTGAGGATGAAGCCTCTATTTAAAGATTTTCAAATCTTGAGTGTTGAAGAGGGACCAATGTGGGACTAAGAAACATGCCAATGAAAAGAGGCCACTTGTCAAGTGGTGATAGGCCAAGGGATGTGCAAGATTTGGGAAATGTGCCCAAGAGGGGGAAATTTGAATTCAAATTTTGCAATAAATTTAGAGAGGGGGACAAGAAAAAGAGCAATAAATGCAATGTTGGAGGGACAAATCAACTTGTCATGATTTTCAAACTTGAGGGCCATGTTGAGTGAAAATGAGAGTTTTAATAAATCAATAAATTGATTTATTTGTGCAAGTGGCATAATCTAGAGAATGCAAGTGGGTGACATTAGCATTTAATCAGGATTAATTAGCTAGGATGATGATTAGGATGAGTTTAATGGTGCTTAGATGATTTTGACTTTTAGGACTTAAATATTTGATTTATTTAAATCAGAAAAGGATGGAGAATGCATTTTGAGACTTAATTAAATAAAGTCCTGGTTTATTTAATTAAATGGATGAAATATTAGATTCGATTAAATGAAGGTTATTTGATTAAACTATTGGATTGACATGTATGCATATTTTGTGTGTCTACATTTTGCCCCTCTTTGAAGCAATGTACTTGTTGCGTTGGTTCAAAGAATAAACTTGCTGCGATCAAAATTTAAATTTTTTTCTAATTTTTTCAAATGCCCCAGCGAAAAGAAGTACACTGGTACATTGCCCCCTCGAGAGATCGAGCAAAAAGATTTGATTTGAGGGTCTATCTCGCGACAAAGAGGTTCAAACTGGATGGTTATGATGAGATGATTTTAAGATGCAAATGAGATGGATTTAAGATGCTTAGAATAACAAATCTATATTATTCTAAACAATTTAAATGATGATATGATGTGATGATGGATGAGATGGATGATGTGATATGTTGTGATTATGCAACAGATGATTTATGAGATGCTTAGACTAATAGATCTATATTATGATGATGATGCAAATGCAATGTATGTGAAATGATTAATGTTTCCTATTATGTATGATGTGAATGATATGTGGTATGCTGACAGCTTGTGGATGCAGGATGGATGCATTATGGATGCATTGATGATGATGATGTTAGTGCTAAAATGAGATGATGACAAGAGGATCCAACAAGTCCATGATTGATCGAGACTTTATTAGAGATGATGATGATGATAGATGATGATGATGATGATGATAAATGATGATGATTTGCTTATCAAGGATTGGGATTTTAAAAGGGCTACTTACCTTATGTTTGATAACACATGTAGATATGATGCATCAAGGTTTAAAGAACCAGGATGGCATTGTACCTAGTGCGATGGACTTTGACTCGACCAATAGATAGGAGTATTCTTGTTCACACTTGACATACATAAACCTTTCTAGGATGCACTTTAGAAGTTTCAAACATCTCAGACCAAAAGACGGAAAGGTATAACCAATCAATGCAATAGTCAACAAGCTGTCCAAAAAATCCTCAATACATATCTAACAAAGCAAGTATTCACCAAGTTATTTTACAAGAACATCCAACAAGCACAGCAGACAAAAGATAATGATCATTGCCCCATTCCTATCTCTCTAAATCCTTCGTTCGGATATCATTGAGAGGTCCTTGGAATGAGCGCAATAAGATAAATCAAAAGAAAAGATCAAGTACGCAAACAAGCCAATGTTCTTCATACCTTCAACCAAAGGGATGTGTTTTTATAGGATAAGATCCAAGTGATATTCAAAATAATGCCCATTGTCGGAATGATATATCCTAGGACATGCATTGTACGATGATGATGGTTTGATAAGTTGATTGATAGGTTGTTGATATAAAGTTGATTGACATGTTTGAAAGTGATCAAGAGTTTGATTTTTTTTTCAAGGTTTGTTGTTTCGATTTTGATTTGACGATTGAAGCTTGCTTTGTTTGCTTGCTATGATTGTTTCTATTTGTCTTGCCAAAGGATGAAGGTGATGATCAGTTTATTATGGATGATTGATTATTACGGGTGAAAGCGAGATGAGGCGGATGGATTTTTCAAATATTTGGATGTTTTTGACTTTTTTTGGAATGTTTTGAGGTTGTTTTTGGTGTTTTTGGATTTTTCAAATGTTTTGATTTTTTGATTTTCTAATGTTTTTGGATTTTGATGTTTTTGAATGTTTTGGATTTTATGTTTTTTGAATGTTTTGGATTTTGCAATTTTTTTTTATGTTTTTGGATTTTGATGTCTCGGGCTGATCGGGATTAGCCTTGCCTACGTTTAAGCTCAAAGATGACGTAGTTCGGATTCCAATGTTTTTGATGTTTTTTTGTTTTGTTTTTGACTATTTTTTACTGTTTTTGGATTTTTATATGTTTTGGATGTTTTTGGATTTTTTCAATGTTTTGGATGTTTTTTGGATTTTCGCATGATTTTGACGTTTAGGATATGGACATGTGTGATGATATTAGTTCTATGTTTTGTGATATTGTTGAAAACCAAGCTAAGGTTGATTGATCGAATTGATGGATTGATGATGATGATAGCATTGTTGAGGATGCACAACAATGCCAAGATAGTGTTAAGCAACACAAGGATTGGGAAAGATATCCCGAAGATGATGGATTGATGATGATTTGATCAAGAAAATGATGATGATAACATTGTTGAGGATGCACAACAATGCAAGGATAGTGTTTAACAACACAAGGATATCCTGATGATTTCTTGATTGGATTTGATTGATCATGATTGATAAAGCTTGATTTGGAACAAAAGATGTTTGGATGATTTGATGTGACATTTGAAGTGCAACTTAGATGCAATAGACAGCGATTGTTTGGATTGATGTTTGATGAAAGATGAAGCTTGATAAGGGATGTTTGTTTGTCAAAATATGCCATGGGCTAGTGATTTGGCTTTTTTTTTCACAAGTGGTTTGACCAATTTGATTTCACATTTTCCAATGTTTAGATCACCATATAAGGTGAAGGATATAGATCAAGATTTATTCTCAAAGCAAGATGTAAATATCTGCCCCCAATGTCTAGCAATGTACAGAATGTCATGGATGGATGCTTGGATATGTGTATGGATGGATGGATATGGTAAGCACACAAAGGATGCCAAGGATTATCTTGCAATAAGATGAGGTGTTTGGATAATGAATGCTCATTTGGATAATGCTTCATGGCTCAGATAACGCTGCATAGGATAGGATCAATGAAAACGGACCCATGTCAAGATGTTTACCATAAGCAAGCGTAAAGTGTTCCCCAAATTTTCATCAAGATTAAGATAACTTGGATGATGGATGCAAAATGGATGGAAATGGATTGGATAAATGGTTCATGGATGCATGGATTTATTATGGATGGATGAAATACTGGATTTATTATGGATGGGATGAGATGCTTTCACCTGAACTGGCGCATGTAGATGCTCGATTCTACACATGATGCCTGTTTTCCAGGTTTTCATCATGGTCTTGCCCAAAGCGTTGCACATGCGATTTTCACTAGAGGACGATTTTTTTTTCTGTACTATTTTTAATCATTTTTTTTTTTTGGATTTTCATATTTTTTTATTTTTTTTATTTTTTTCTGAAAGATTCATGCTGACCCACCTGGTGGTGTTGATGTAGACACTTTTGTCATAATGTGCCATCGGTATCCTACCTGAAGAAGCTGCTTTGCTAAGATACGTGCACTTGAATGCAACTTTTGAGATCCTTGATCTACTTTGTCGATACCGAAGTTAACTTTGTCTTTGTGCGCACATCACGATAGAGTGCCTTTTGAATCCTTATGATGAAGGTTCATTGCCAATACACGGTTGATTTGAGAATTGAATATCATGCATGGAGGTGTGGATGGAATGCGTTTAGGGATAAGAGATGGATTCATTGATAGTTTGGGACCTTTGACTCTCAAAACTTGGGAAGATGAGAAATGATGGGTGGATATGAAAGTGTGTGTGGAATTAGGACCAACTGCTTGATACACTTTGTATGTTGCTTGAAAAGCCTACTGTTGCTTTTGTGGACATCTTTGATGGATACCTTTCCCTCTTTTATTTTGCCCCATAGTTTCTTTGACTGATGGAGTTTGATAGGGATGATCTTTCTTTGTATTGTTCTTTGGTATCCATATGTATTTGATTTGTCCATTATGCTTTCCAACTTCTTTTTCTTTGATAACATTCTTCATACTTTGATTCAAATCTTTCTTCTGACGTTGGTCCCAATTTGTGGATGGGGTGATGGGTAGATGAAGATTCATGATGTGGCTGGTTGTAGTATTGGCATCAGTTTCATCATAAGGATTCTTCATGCTCCCTATGTTGATGCTTGCATTAGAAAAAGTTTCCCCCAATATGGTTGTAGTAGTTCCTTCATGCTTTGATTCTGCCTGTTCTAAGATGTCTAGTTCAGTAAACATGCTCTGACAAATGACTATTGTAGATGGCATTGTGTCAATTTGCCGCTCTGCTAACCCTAGATTATTTTGTTCTATCTAACTTGCTTCCTTGAGCGGATAATGTTGGACATCCGCATACATGTTGTCCTCAGTCCAAATTCGGGGTATATCTGATCCTGATGTTGATAACTCAATTTGACTGTAGGAGTTAATAATCTGCTCTTTTTGTGTAACAAAATTTTGTTCTAGATGAAGATCATCTACGTGTCCATCCATAGAAAGCATCTCATGGGTAGATAGAGGAGTAGTATGTGCTACATGGATATGATCATCTTGCATAAATAGGAGAGTGTCCATTAGATTATTGTAGTATCTTGAAGATACAAATTCTTCATCTTGAATGATTTTAGAGTTGCTTTCGACATGCTTTGCATCAAGTTCTTGACATGGGTCAGTTCAAAGGATGGATTGCTTACAAAAGGTTCTTGGATGTCATCATTAGGAATGGGAAGTGACTCAATATCCTTAAGTGTCGAGTTCAGAGTTCCTTCAATATCTGTAACCATGATTTGAAAGGGGCTCAACATGTCTTGGAAAGGACCATTGCTAAACCTTAGTGGAAGATTTTGATCTTGCTTTGGAATGAATTCTTGAGATATGTCCTCTAACTCATAAGATGATGTAGAGACATTTTCAATATGATCATTGGTCAGTGGATCGTGCATTATGTCGATAGGATCAAATAATCCTAACGCTCCTTGAAATAGATCACTAAAAAGTGGCTCTTGATGTATGGTGAGTTGATCATTAGATGGGGTAGAAACATCTTCAATGTGCTCATCGATGGAGAAATCTTGATCATTGTTTTCAACAATTATGATGAAGGGATTTCCAATGTTTTCAACCATAAGGTCAAATGATGTTGACATTTCTTGAATTGGCTCATTGTCAGTATTGTTGGTGGATTTTGATCGTGATTCAAAAGTGACTCTTGACATATGTTGATTTGATCATTGGATGAAGTAAAAATAGCTTCAAGGTGTTCAATGATGGATTGATCTTGATTGTCCTCAACAATTATCATTTTTTGTGTTTGTGCTTGTGTTTGTTGGGTAGCTTGAGATTGTTGAAGCGCTTTTTGGTGGGCTTGATGTGCTTTTAGTGCGATGCTATGATATTGACTTATTGCACTTGGTTTTGGAGGTAGTGGTGGTGTATTTGGAATCATGTTGGATGTAGTGCCAAGTTGTTGAGATACGCTTGGAGCGATCATGGGGGTGGTGTTTGGAATGATCAAAGTGATAGGGATGATTGGGATGAACGAGGTGATAGGCCCTTGGGAGACCATATTTTGATTGGTTGGGATCATCATTGTTGCTTGATTGGATACCATCTATTGGTGCAATGTCGATGGTATATTCAAAGGATTTGATGTGATGGCTTTATTGGCATTATGTGGATTGATTTGGATGGAGTGATTGGTGCTAGGTAAAGGGGGAAGCCCTAAACCAATGAATGATGTTGATATGGGTAACTGTGGTGGAGATTTCCTTTGGCGCAATGACTTAACTATTTTGGAAAGTGCAGCAATTTGATCTCGCCAAATTTGTTCTTGATTTCGATCTTGACTCCCCTGATATAGTTGATTTGGCTCTTGTTTAAGTAGATTTGGAGTGTGTAGTTGTGTTTGATTTTGGACAATATTCTGATTTGCGATGACACTCAGATTTGGCATGATAGGTTGAAATTGACCATTGTTCATGTTTGGAATATTTGTATGATTTGCAAATGTATCTATCCCAAAGTTTGTTAGATTCATGCTTCGAAAACTTGTACTTGGTACCTTCTCATTTGGTTTGTAGGGATTTGGTGGGATGACGTTTGCTTGAAGGCTCATGCTTTGTTTGTTTGGTTGACAAACTTGTAGGTTTGGATTTAGATCTACCATCGGGAAATGTGTTCCAATCTTTGATTTGGGCATACTCACACTTGTTGTGCAATTGATATTTGTAGAAGGTAATGATCCCATGTATGGATTGTATAAGTGTGAGTGTTGATAATCAATCGGCGTTGTAAGGCTTTGAAAGTTAATTTGATTTGGATTACTCATGATGTATGGATCAAGTTTGTATTCCATGTTCCTCTTGTGTTTTGACCTTGTTGCAAAAGTGACCTCTAAGGTTCTTAGGAATAATGACGAGATGAAGGATGAAAGGTGTAAATGATATGAGTGATGAACGTTTAGGAACTTTGGATCAATGCTAGACTTAGGGTTTGATTTTGATTGGTTTGACTTGGATGATGAACTTGTAAACCCTAAGATTTTGGATGTGATCTTAGGATAAATGTTGTTCAAGAAAGTGATAATTTAATTAAGTGTGTGAGGAAGGATTCATCCAAACATACTTAACTAAGCAATTGAATTTGATTTGGTTTTGAGGATGATTTACCTAAGTCTAGAATGATGTTTTCAAAGCTCTAAAGTTGTTTGGATGGATGAATTTTGATAAATGTTTGAGATGGATGAAGTTTTTGATTTGATCCTAAAAGACTTAGAGAGACTTTGTTTACTAGGCCAAGGTATTGAAGAACACACTTTTCTCTAAGAGCAATCAAAAGACCAATATGACCAAAAGATATCAAGCACATGTGTGGGGTCCAATTTGTTATATTTGCTTAATGAGTTATTTTTACCAAAAAAACACTTCTTGATTAGGTTTCAAACTAAATGTCCAATGTCACAGCTTCTTTTTGTCCCACAAAGTGCTATGTGGAAGTTCCAAGAATTTAGGACAAGGGTTGCCTAATGTTGACCTTCGTAAGAGAAAATTAAGATGTAAACCCAACTACTTAGAAACCTCTAAGGACATAATCACAAGGGTAAGAAATAGTTCTTGGGTTTTGTCAAAGGTATTTTCTCTAACTAAGGAGTTTGAAATTTTGATGATGATGTTGAATGATGGTTTTCCAATGTTTTCAATAAACGCACTGTGTTTTCAAACAAGCAATGTAACATCCTAGCTCAATTGATACGTTTTTCTTGGTGGGCTTGCCTCATGCCCTTCATAGTAGAAGAGATGACTTTACATGCAACCAAGGACAAAATATAAAGGTATGTTAATAATGAAGTCTTAACCTCTATATTTCAACCAAGATCGGACATGGCAAGTAACTTCTTGGAATCTAAGTTCCAATGCACCACTTTGATAAACTCGTTGGATGGACTAGTTGGCTTCTACAAATAAGGTTCTTAATGACACAACATCGGGGACATGGCACCTTGTGAGCATCCAACAAGCCACTAAAGGCTTTAATCAATCCTACTAGGGGCTCTTATACGTTTTATGGTAGTACCCCATTCTGAAAGACACTGTACGGCTAAGGCCTACATACCATGAGGACTTGACATTTTAGTCTTATCCATTTGTATACTGGCCCGAATGAAAAACCGGTTGGAGTCGCCTTCGAGTTCTCCTTTCGGATGTGTCTCTTAGGTAGGCCCCTCTAAAGGTAAACAATAGCGAGCAAGCACATTTGTGGTTCGATCGACCTTCATTTAGAAACAAAGGGAGAACACACATGATATACCTAACTCACACTTGCACAAGATCTTGTTCAATTTTAAGCCCAAATCAAAGTGTGGAGGCAATATTTTATGCAACCTAATGTCATCAAAAAGACTTTTGATTCTCAAGATTGCCGTGAAGCGCAAGAGAAGTGCATAAGCCTTTTTAGATGAGATTATTTTGCATAAAAGATTATGAAACATGAAAAACACATGTTCATTTTAGCCTCAAAGCAATGATGAGTTCATTTTAAGCACCAAAATGAAGTGTGAAGTTTGTTCAATTTTAGCCCAAATCAAAATGCTAATAAGTTTGTAAGGTTCAATTTTAGCCCAACTTTGAAAGAAAATAATGATCTAGTTGGCTTAAGACAGAAAATTAAAGCGTGCGATGGAAGCTCAAAGCATTAAAAAACACTTTATAAACTTTGAATTTAACGCTTCATTCTCCAAGATTTCTCCAAAGATTGCTTCTTGCCAACGAAAATTGGTTTTCTTTGCTTGTCCTTCACACCTTTGTTTTCCTTCATTTTTTGTTTTCCTATAAACATCACAAATAAAAGTTAGACATTTGTTGCAAAAACATACATATGATATGTCAACTATTCCTTAATTAAAGTTATACTTGAATTCCAATCCTCTGCAAGATGTAGAATTAAAACATAATTCACTTTCTAAGTATGATGTCCTTTCTTTGCTAGTGTGTGCAGGGAAGTAAGACAACAATATTAATGATGAGATCTGCAAAGATATAGGTCAACTCTCAGAGTGACTGCTAGTAGATGAACAACGAATTACTGTGTAGATGTACGCCCCCTTTTTCTTTTTCTTTTATTTTATTTGACCACGCCTCAAGCATAATAACAACCTTCCAGTAGTCAAATCAATATGTCATGTAAGATTTCATGTACGCAACTACTAATTGTATAGCACTATCCTATCAAACAAAACTTCCCCCCAGAGAAATTCAAATATGTAGCCATTAATTGAAATGTCAAAAAGCATAATGAACTCACATCAAGGAGTCTGATCACTTACTCATATATCAAGTCATACGTTCTCATTCTATAGCAATCAATAATAAATCATTTTAAAATCATAGCCAATTGTATTTCAAACTTCACAAAATATGGACAAGACAGGGCGCGTAAAGTTTTTGGATGTTTGATTGAAAGAAACTCTCTTTTGGGTCATTTATAGTGCATACACAGGTAATCTTCTTCGTGTGACCTGCGCAGTTTTGCTTATTTACTGTTACTATTGCTACCTTATTGCTATGTTATGCCTGATTCGAAATAAATCATTTAGATATGACAGTCTGAAGATAGCAATTCGAAATAATAATAAGACAAACTTGAAATGGTGATGTACCATTCCATTGGGTAGTGCCAGTTGCATTTGTAAAATTTTGTGACAGAAAGTTAAGCCACGCAAACTGTTTAACAATAGTATAGGCACAAATATTTGGTAGAAAAGTATACAAAATGCAGAAGATTAGACAAGGCACGTGAACTGCTTGACAGTACGCCCCCAAAAGATGTGGTCTCATCAAAGGCAATAATTGCAAGATATGTGTGGACTATGTTTGTTGGAAAGGCATTAGTCAGTGTAAAAAAGAACTAATAACCAGAGAGGATGTTAGCAAAGGTTGTAGAATTCGGCTTTACGCCTACCAAAATGCATTTGCTAGCATTCCTTCCCTACCTGCGCCACAAAATACATCAGATGCAATTGTTAGGTGTAAGGCCAAGAGACCCACACAAAAGAGTACAGGGCGCAAGAAACTTTCAAGAAAATGTATTAGACAAGTATAAACAATGAATCATGAGCTGTCTGACAAAACACCTTAAAGAACCGCTATCTAATCATCCAGGCACATGAATCTCTTGAGTACAAAATGGCTCAAAGGGACGGTTCATGCATGGGAGGAACTCGATGAGAAGTATCTATACACTATGCAAATTTAGGAGCTCAAAATATGCGCCTAAAAAGAGACTTTCAAATAGATCGAATTGGCGGGTGAAAAGAAATCGCGCCCAAAGTTTTTTTTTTAACTTTCAAACTAATGTAGTTGGTAAGTGTGATGCTCCAGAGTCTTCAGATGGAAGGAATATAGAGGTTCTTGATGGAGGAGAGAACAAAGGCAGCTTGCTGGATGACTCAAGAATGGATCTTTTTGTTTCTATGCCTATTGGGGATAAAATGGAAATATGTGAGCAAGAAGTGACAAAAAATCAATATTCTGGTGAATGTGTGCAATGCATAGACTGCCAAAAGAGGCAAAGGCCTAGCAATATACAAGTATCTATAGATTTATGGCAATGTAATGATTGCAATGCTTTACATGCAACTTGCTCTGTATCATAGGGGAAGAGCAAACATAGTCTCACTAAGTCTTGTGTACGCATTCAGCCAAATGCTATTGTTGATCTAGTAGATGGGTAAGACTCTGCTAATGAAGATTCTAAATCAGATGAGAATAGTATGAGTGATGACACTAAACCAAAGAAGCTCGTGTGGTCTGAGATACAAAAAGGGAGTTGGTGGCCTGCTTTCATTATGGTGCATTCTGATCAATAGCAGAAAAATAGTTTGAGTCCAACATCTCCACCAAATGTACCAATGGTAATGGCAATGTAAGGGGAGGAAAATGATCTCAGAAATCTTTTTAGTAAATGAAAATCATCAGCAAATGTAGTCTATGTGAGAAAAGTCAAAATCCCAAATAGTAAATATGCAAGAGATATATTCAATGTTTAACAAGGCATGATTTATTTGCTCGGTGACATGAACACAAAATGTGAAAGCATAGGAAAAATGCTTGCATAATGTTTAACTAGAAAATTTATCAAAGTAATTTCTAAACAACAAAGAACATTGATTCAAAAAGTAAAAGAAAATCAGAATAAAAGTGACAAAGCACCGAATACTTTAGAAAGTATTGAAAATCAGCCCTCCTTCTAGCGCCATTATGTGGATGGTGAAAATCTGCAAATGGCTAAAACTAACACACACACATTAGCATGATTAGCACTTTTAAAACATAGCAAATTATCAACATTCCTATGAAATAAATCAACATGCTTCAATGATGCAATCAAAAGAACAAAAGGATTAGATAAACTAATTGAAAGCATACAATAAAACATGAAGTAAATCATATCTCATAGTGGATTGGTTCTTCTATGGAAATAAGCCCTTTCCCAATCCTTGATGGATAAGCTAAATGATGAAATTGCTTTGAAGATGATAATGATGGTGGACAAAATCAATTCTCAGTTTAAGAGAGTGACTTTGCATAAAAGTTGTGGAGGATTTTCTTGAGGATGAAGCCTCTATTTAAATATTTTCAAATGTTGAGTGTTGAAGAGGGACCAATGTGGGACTAAGAAACATGCCAATGAAAAGAGGCCACTTGTCAAGTGGTGATAGGCCACAGAGGACCATTCCTAGTGTAAACATGTCTATTTGAACGCGTTGGAACAGTCTATTTGGTCACACGAGTTGTAGAACGAAAATTGCACTACCTTGCAACTTTTCACTGCTTCCATCTGACACTTTTTCCATCAACTAAAAACTGAATACCACAGGAAAACCACTCCGAGATAACGAAAACTGAGAGAGGTTATTGTAGAGGGGCCCAACGTGATCCCATAGGATCAAACAAGAAGTTTCTAAGCATCACAGTGTCCGAGTAACTTCATGCTAAAGTTTGCACCCATTTTGCCCTTTGGACCCTTAAGGGATTGATCCGATTGAACGTAGCTCAGAGCGATTCCGCGTGTTTGGGTGCGAAAGAGGACCATGCCTAGTGTAAACATGCCTATTTGAACATTTTGGAATAGTCCATTTGGTTGCACGAGTTGTAGAACGAAAATTGCACTACCTTGCAACTTTCCATTGCTTCCATTTGACACTTTTTCCATCAACTAAAAACTAGACACCACGGGAAAACCACACCGAGATAACCAAAACTGAGAGAGGTTATTGTAGAGGGGCCCAATATGATCCCATAGGATTAGATGATAAGTTTACAAGCATCACGGTGTCCGAGTAACCTCTTGTTGAAGTTTGTAGCCATTTTTCCCTTTGGACCCTTAAGGGATTGATCTAGTTGAACGTAGCTCAGAGCGATTCCGCATGTTTGGGTGCAAAAGAGGACCATTCCTAGCGTAAACATGCCTATTTGAATGCGTTGGAATAGTCCATTTGGTCACACAAGTTGTAGAACAAAAATTGCACCACCTTGCAACTTTCCACTACTTCCATTTGACACTTTTTTCATCAACTGAAACCTGGACACCACGAGAAAACCACTCTGAGATAATGAAAACTGAGAGAGGTTATTGTAGAGGGGACCAACATGATCCCACAGGATTAAACGAGAAGTTTCTAAGTGTCACGGTGTCCGAGTAACCTCATGCTAAATTTTTTAGCCATTTTGCCCTTTGGACCTTTAAGGGATCGATCAGGTTGAACATAGCTCGGAGCGATTCTGCATGTTTGGGTGTGAAAGAGGACCATGCCTAGTGTAAACATGTCTATTTGAATGCATTGGAATAGTCTGTTTGGTCACATGAGTTGCAGAACGAAAATTGCACCACTTTGCAACTTTCTACTGCTTCCATCTGACACTTTTTCCATCAACTGAAAACTAAACACCACAGAAAAACCACTCTGAGATAATAAAAATAGAGAGAGGTTATTATAGAGGGGCCCAACACGATCTCATAAGATCAGACAAGAAGTTTTTAAGCATTACGGTGTCTAAGTAACCTCATGTTGAAGTTTGCACCCATTTTGCCCTTTGGACCCTTAAGGGATTGATCCGGTTGAACGTAGCTATGAGTGATTCCACGTGTTTGGGTGAAAAAGAGGACCATTCCTAGCGTAAACATGCCTATTTGAATGCGTTGGAATAGTCCATTTGTTCGCATGAGTTGCAAAATAAAAATTGCACCACCTTGCAACTTTCCACTGCTTCCATTTGACACTTTTTCCATCGAAAACTAGACACCATGGGAAAACCACTCTGAGATAACCAGAACTGAGAGAGGTTATTGTAGAGGGGCCTAACATGATCCCATAGGATTAGATGAGAAGTTTCTAAGCATCATAGTGTCCGAGTAACCTCTTGCTAAAGTTTGCAGCCATTTTGCCCTTTGGACCCTTAAGGGATCGATCCGGTTGAACGTAGCTCGGAGTGATTCCGCATGTTTGGGTGCAAAAGAGGACCATTCCTACCATAACAATGTCTATTTGAAAGTGTTGGAATAGTCCATTTGGTCACATGAGTTGTAGAACAAAATTGCACCACCTTGCAACTTTCCACTGCTTCCATTTGACACTTTTTCCATCAACTAAAAACTAGACAGCACGGGAAAACCACTTTGAGATAATGAAAACTGAGAGATATTATTGTAGAGGGGCCCAACATGATCCCACAGGATCAAATGAGAATGTTCTAAGTGTCATGGTGTCCGAGTAACCTCGTGCTAAAGTTTACAGCCGCCCTTTGGACCCTTAAGGGATCGATTCGGTTGAACATAGCTCGAAGCGATTCCACATGTTTGGGTGTGAAAGAGGACCATGCCTAGCGTAAACATGCCTATTTGAATGTGTTGGAATAGTCTGTTTGGTCACACGAGTTGCAGACGAAAATTGCACCACCTTGCAACTTTCCACTACTTCCATCGACACTTTTTTCATCAACTGAAAACTGGATACCACGAGAAAACTACTCTGAGATAACAAAAACGGTTATTGTAGAGGGGCCCAACATGATCCCATCAGATTAGACATAATTTTCTAAGCATCACAGTGTCCGAGTAACCTTATGCTAAAGTTTGTAGCCATTTTTCCCTTTGGACCCTTAAGGGATCAATCTAGTTGAACATAGTTCAGAGCGATTCCGCATGTTTGGGTGTGAAAGAGGACCATTCCTAGCGTAAAAATTCATATTTGAATGCGTTGGAATAGTCCACTTAGTCACATGAGTTGTAGAATGAAAATTGTTTGCACTAGACGACCAAATTTGTTTATAAGTGCTAAAACACTAAATCGGGTGTAACATGCAAACCAAAATGAATCTTTATAGGATAAATACATTTTAGGGTACCCATTTTGGGCATTAAAAACATATATCAATTTTAGATACACTTGTTTTGGAACACATGCTTGCTGTCCCAACTTCTTTGCTTCTAAAGAACTCCAAACATGTAGTGAGTTTTGCTTGTTTTGTGTGGATTTTTCTTAAAGAGGCACTTAGGAGTGATGGAAATGGTTGTAATTAGTCTATATGAATCTGAATCAGGGCTTTTGGGTGAAGGGGTGAGCCTAGGTAATCAAAATCTTAGTGTGATGAGCAAATTAAACCTCTTGGGGATAGTGATACATTGGTCCATCGTTGTTCTTCCATCCACTGTCAAAAGGTGAGACTTTGGGGTCTTGTAGAGGCATATCATAGTTGTCTAAATTTATTAGTTTGAGCTTGGTATAGGCTTGTGGGTGGATTTTATTTAGACTGTCCTATCAGGTTTCAAAAATATGTTGTCCCACCAAATTAGGCCTGAATAGCCCCCTTTTCCAAAGCAACCCTATTCAAAACTTATCACCTGACCATGAAACTTTCTACAATATCTTAAATTGTTCCCAAACCAAGTATTTTCCAAGTTTTAATCTCCTATGACACCCTCAACATGCTCAAACACAAAACCCTCACGAAATTGCTCCAAAAACTAGGGCCTCTTGAAAAATTGACTTCCACACACTTCCAGAATATTCTCTTTGACTTTTCACCATTAAATCATCATTCCTAAACACCTTCAACTCAAAAAAATGCCCCTCATTAAGGTAGATCTCCTGCTGCTACACTTTAGGCATCATTTTCATGTAGTTTTTAAGGTGAAATCTCAGTGTACACCCTATCATTCCTCCTTCCTGCACATTATTTTGTTAGATCTGTATTATACATGTAAGGATTGATCCATTTCACAAGTCACAACAATATTCTTTCATGAAATGGATCAAATATCCTATGGTAAAAATTGTTCCTTGACCAAACTCTTCATCCTTTCTCATATAGAAACTTTTTCCAACCCTCTAGCCATCCTATCATTCTGAAAACTAGTCCACCATGTCAGTGTTGTACCTCTCAACTTTGTCTTAGAAAACTTAACCTTCCTCTCTTCTTCCATCTCTTCAAACTAAAAATAGTTTTCTAAGGCATCAAGCCATCCTAACACCTCTTCACTATCCATCTTCCCCTGATAGATAGGCAACTCTATGTGACTCTTTCCTCCATGACCTTGTGTTGCTTTCAACAATCTTATGAACTTCCTTTCCTCAGGGTCTTCTATCTCATCTGCTGGTTGTCTTTGAGTTACCCGCACATGCTCTTCTTCTTCATCATTGTCTTCTTGTTCTCCTTGTTCTCCTCACCTATTTCTCTCAAGGCTATTGATCCTAGCCTGCATAGCTATTGATCAAGGCTATTTATGGAATGAAAGTAGACATTTCCATGAGTTGTGATCCTAAAGGGTATATCAGTAAAATGAGGGTAGAGAGGGGTAGATCTCATATCTACCATCATTTCCATGCATCTAATGATGTGATAAGGAACCTCAAAACTAATAAGGAGGTCAGAGAAAGGAAAAGGAAATGGATGTTCATGGTCCAAACAAAATAGAAGAGGATAAAAATAATGATGCTTATGTTATTCCTTTGCAAAGTACACAAGTCCCATGGAAATGATGGAGAAGATGTTTGTTGCCATGGCAGATGGGAATTTTTCCAGCATGATGAAGTTGGCAGAGCAAGAGAAAAAGGGATGGAAGTTGAACAACTTGTTCAACAACAAGCCTTGTCAACAGAATCATCAGCACAAGTTGCTCACAGCCAATCAATGCAAACTCTTGATGCACCCTTGGTTGATTATTCAAAGAATCCAAAAGAAAGGGAGAGTGTGCAAGAGGAGACTATGAAGAATGTTCCTAGAGATGAGGAAGTGAACTAACACTTCCCTTCTCCCTAAATCAATCAAGGTGATGAACAAGTTCCTAAAAATAGGCTAGCAGTTAATTTTTATGATGAGAACTCTGTTCCCAATGATGTCAAAGTATTAGCTTGTAGCTAGTTCATGGATGATGATACCTTTCTTACTACAAATGACTTTAGAGACTTCATCATCAAAGTGAAGAAAAATGAACTTCATGAAAAATTGGATAATGAAAAGGAGTTGACCCATCTACGTATGAAGAGGTCACTCAACAATTTATCTAATAAATAGATTTTCATGCTTATAGAACCACTTTGGAAGAAGGGAGGAGATTAGCTAAAGAAAGTGGTATTCTTGTGTTTCTGATAGGGAGGGGGTTGGAGGAATCAATCACAGATTTCTACTCTAGGTCTTGCTTGCAAGACCTCCTTGGTGTTTTGGCTTTCCACCTTAACCTATAGGACCCTTCTCAAATTTAGGTACCCCTGGTTTGTATGGCCAACCCCACTTCTATCACAATTCCATCTACCAGGCTAACCTTGGTACAATGATCCAACTCTTCCTTAGCCCTTAATCAATCATAAAGGCTAACCTATCCTCAACTCTCCATTAGTTCTTGCAGGGGTGTGGGAATGTCTTTAATGGCTTCAAACCAACCTCCTAGGGTACTTGAAGCTTTAATGGATTGATATAGCATCAAGACCTATGTAGGATGTAGAGTGGTGTTTCTACAAGCTTTGTGTGTCATTAGATAGTCATTTTATTCATTTTCAAGCACTGTTTGTAAATAAGTTGGATTCCACACTGTTGTTGGTCTGAACCAGGCAGTCTTGAGCAAATGGAGGTTTAGATCACTTTCCCACTGTACAAATTGTACGACCCTTTGGGAATAGTGACTAGACTCCATGTGTGTAAATATGGTAGGATTTAGGGTTTGTGTGAACACAGGAGCTGTTGGCAAAGTCTTGCCCTAGGCGAGCCAGGAAGAGTCCGGCTAGGGAAGACAAGAAGTGCAGAGCACATAACTTGCAGGGGTGACTAGTTCTTGATAAATTGATTTTTGGAGGAGGTAGGAAAGTGTCTTACCTAATTTCCACATGAAGGAGAAAGCTCCATCAGTTCAATTGATGTGAGAACAAGTTGACAGTTTGAAAACAGCCAAAAAATGGCTTAAAACCCTAGGAAATGACCATTTTCAAGTTTAAGCATTATACAGATAGTTAAAGCTTAGGACCTCAAAAATATTTGAGAGGTGTTCATATGGGACAAGGATCTCGAAGAAAGATTGAGGTGGTCTTTTGAAATGTTTGAGTAATAACCAGTTGTTTTGGTGATGGAGACCTAATTGGGGGTCATGGACTAGTAGCCTTCTTAACCCTAGATGAGGGTTTGGTGAAAGCGATGAAAAGGTGGAGTTTTGGTGAACCTTCAAGAACCCTAGGAGGTTTTTTTGAAGCCATTGAAGACATCTCTACACCCCTGCAAGAACTAATGGAGTGTTGAGGATAGATTAGCCTTTAGGGTAGATTACGGGCTAAGGAAGAGTTGAAGCATTGCACCAAGGTTAACTTGGTAGATGAACTTGTGATAGAAGTGGGGTTGGCCAGACAGACCAGGGGTACCTAAACTTGAGAATGGTCCTATAGGTTAAGGTGGTGAAACAAAACACCAAGGAGGTCTTGCAAGCAAGACCTAGAGCAAGAATCTATGATTGATTCCTCCAACCCCCTCCCTATCACTCTTCTTCTTCATCATTATCTTCTTGTTCTCCTTGTTCTCCTCACCTATTTCTCTCAAGGCTATTCATCCTAGCCTGCATAGCTTCTATCTCCCTTCTCCATTGCCTCTCTTCCCTTGCTTTAGCCTGCTCTCTTGTTGCTTCTTGTTCTCTTCTTTCCCTTCTCTCCCTTTCCAAGGTTTCCCTCAACTCCTCCAACTCTCTTGCTAACTGATTTTTAGGTGCCATGGCTGATTATTCAACCTAATTACTACTCTGATACCACTATGATGTAGAGGATATGGGACTCAAAACAAAACTCAAAGACTTGAAGGTTTTTTCAATGAAGTAATCTCAACCATGTTCTAAACAATGTTAAGGAAAGAAGCCTCAAAGTGCACTTATGACTCCAATCTTTCTCCTATGGACCCAAACCCTTGGAATGCCCTTAAGAGACATAAAAAAACTTGTCTTGAATGTTTTCAAAGCCCCAAACCTCTGACTCAAACAAAAACCCACTTTTCCACCTTGTCTAGGCTTCCAGCCAACTAGGCCTCCAATGGTGGTTTTTTTTACTTTTCTAACAACTTTTCCAAAAGACTCACCAAAATAATGATTGAATTAGGTGTGTTTTGTGATGCTACACAATATATCAAAATATTGATAGCACTTGTTTCAAACCAAACCTTTCAAAAATCTATTGTCCCACCAAAACTAGCCTAAATAGCCCCCTTTTCCAAAGCAACCCTATTCAAAACTTATCACTTGACCATGAAACTTTCTACAGTATCTTAAATTGTTCCCAAACCAATTATTTTCTAGGTTTTAATCTCCTATGACACCCTTAACATGCTCAAACACAAAACCCTCATGAAATTGCTCCAAAAACTAGGGCCTCTTGAAAAATTGACTTCCACACACTTCCAGAATCTTCTCAATGAATAGAAAAATGTTAGAGAAGCAATGGTTTCAAAGACCTATTAAGAAACCTTATGACAATTCAATGCATCATACAAACACAATTTGAAGCACACCATTGAATGCAAGGATATAGAATTTAGAGGAGGTGTTCCAAGGGACTTTAAACTGAAATAGATGATAATGGCAAGATCACTAGTCTTAATGTCCAATTTGAGATGTGTTCCAATTTGAAAGGACCTAATGTCCTAATTTGAAATAGATGACTTTAAAAGGACCTAATGTCCAATTTGAGATGTGTTCCAAATTGGCTTAATGTGATGCAGAGCAAAGGAAGAAAAATCTCAATCCACACTCAACTTGAAATTCATTTAACAAATTCTTGTTTCCCTTACAATTTGGACTCTCTTTCCCTTCATAAAACCTTGAAAGGGCGGACTTTGCCATTGTTGTTTTTGATTGAATTGATCACTCAACAATGCAACTTGATCACTCAACTTGAATCACACAATCAAACATCTCAACATGACTTGGGGATGATGTAAAAACTCTTCACACAATAGAAAATGACCAAACAAATAGACCTTGTACATTCCAAACAAGCCCATGTAAATGCAACATTCACCAATAGGATAGTCAAAATAAAAATAGATTAAAGGAATTAACCAGAAAATGAAACATTCTTTTAGACTCCTAAAAATATCCTCCACAAGTTCCCAAAAGCATAGGATCAAACACCCACCATAAATGTATCAAAAGATTGACTTACAAGCCATAAACGAGGCTTAACTAGGCTTGCATAAGGAAGTCTTCAACCTTTCAAGGCACACCCAAACACCCAAAATTCCTTTAAAATATTCTAACAGGTTCCCAAGACCTGTTTCATGCTTTTCATTCATTAGTATTGCACAAATACTCATAAAATTATGAAAAGTGCATTTTAAAGACCATTTTCATGCATTTACAAGGGAAAAACTGACCTAGGGCATCAAATAACTTTTGCAAACCTCCATCTTTCACTCTGAAACAAATTTGAACATGAAGAAGGGCCCCAAACCTAACATTCTACAAATTTTTACATTTTTCCCATGGTGGAAATGGGAATTATGACCATTTTGTTGACCAGACCCTTGTTTGGTAGGGTTTCAAACCCTCTTTCACTAAAATTGAAGTAAATTTCATAATACTTAATGAAATCAATTCAAATCACTACCAAAAGAAATTATTCTCTACCCTCTATAAAACCATATTCATTATAGGGCTTTACAATACTGCTGCAGGTTGTACCAATTGAAGGAATAGTCAAAACTATTGGAAAATCAAGAAAAACAGAGTTTTTTTAATATTCAAATGCTTCAAACTTCCAATCAACCTTCTGCCCTAACCAAAAGGAGGCCTTATAAACTTTTACACATCATTTCCAATGACCCTCAACTATTTTTTGAAAGAGGGAGCCATTGGTTAAGGGATTTAAAACTTAAATGATGAGTTTACACAAATTACACTATGACAACATTGCATTTTTGAAGCGATTTTGACTCCTATCATCTAAGACCCAAAAATCCATTCAAATGACCCTGAAAAAACCTTATTACATCATCAAGACATCAATATTGCATGTTCATATACAAATTTGAGTTGTTTTGCCTTCATAGGCTAGAAGAGCAACATTTGTGCAAGATTGAATTTTCACACTATTGACTCAGGTAATCTAAAAGACTCATCCTAATTCATGACTAATGATTTGGTAGACATGTATGCAAAATGTGGAAGCATAGAGAAAGCATGCGAAGTTTTTGACAGAATGCCTCAAAGAGATGTCATCTCATTGACTGCAATTATTGCTAGATATGCACAAAATGGATTTGTTGAAAATGCTTTAGAAAGTTTCAAGCAAATGCAATTGGTAGGTATAA
>VDFB02353493.1:112849598-112866535 GCA_007258455.2 Sequoia sempervirens
CAATTTACAATTTCATCAAGACCTCTTCATTCAACAAATTCACACTATTCCTTATAGCATATCAAAGTCACTCAATTGGGTATAATTCCACTCACACAACCTTTCAACTCACAACACAACACACATCAGGGACCCATTATAGAGCCTTTCAACATATCCAACAATCACCAATGCTTGTTTTGTACCAAACTACACAAATCAGGTTTTCTACACTTTTAAGGGCCCAAATTAGCCCACTTTTACAAAGGGACCACCTTCAAAACTTGTCCAAATCTCCTAAAACCTTGGGGAAACACTTTATATTTGTCAAAACTTCAAATTATAGCGTTAGATTGCAGATATTCAATCATTTACGACCCAAACCATAAAACCATCTCCCTAGGCTTAGAAACCCTAGGTTTTATTGAAAGTAGCACTTGACAAACAATCCAAAACTTTAAAACTATTAAAACAATCCTAAAATACCCTTCTCATTCTCAATCTAACATAAAATAACATTGCCCAACTCAAAAACTCAATTTCACTCACCAAAACCTCATTTTTCTTAAGGAAAACTCAACATTTCCTCATTTGGTTTGATGCCCAATCCAAGGATCATCCTCCATTCAAGTTTCTCATGGCCTTTGATAATGTTTCCCTCCTAAAACAAACCACTTCAACTTCCAAAACTAACATTTGAAAGAGGTGACCGTTGGTCTCCCTCTTTAATACACTTTTACAACCCTAGTGCAAGAGCACCTACACCTCATCCTCCTTATTTGATCATTTGATGGTAATTAGGACGTTAATAGGTAGGTGGATGATTCTTTGAGCATGTTTTATTTTTAATAAGGTCAATCAAGACCACTAATCATGTCTTAGGTTGAGTTTTTGAGTTTAGGTGTTAAAATGTGAAAAATGGTGATCTCGCACCAAAGTATCTTTGTAGCCTTTGAAGGAAAGTTTTTGAATTTACATTTAAAGTGTGCAATATTAGTGTTTTGTGGATGTAATAAGGCTCATTTCAATCCATTGGTGTGGTTTTAGTGAGTTATAGGTGTTAGTGGTGCAAACTTACAAATATGAGTAATATTGTTGTTATATCATGTGTAAATGATGTAAACTTGGCCTTCAATGGTCACTAAGGGTTTAAAATTTAGTTGCAAGGTAGTTGTTCAGTGGGATGTGAAGAAGAATCATTTAAATTGAATTTAGACATGGAATGTAAGTTTTATTTGGAGTTTTTGAGAAGAAAATACATTGAAATCTCAAGTTTAGCAACAATTTTCTATGTTTTCTAGTTTTTTCCTGACCTGTACAGTAACGTACATTCTTGTATTATGAAAGTATCTTTTGTAATATTATAGGGGCATGAGTATTCTATGATTTACATCTGGTTTGAGGGCTTAATAAAGACTTGGAAGCTTTCTTTAAGGGTTTTCTTGTGCACAGCCCAGGAACCCTTGTTTTGAGGGTTTTGTGAACAAAACATGATTTAAAGGTCCCTTACATCTTCTGTGGCAACTGTAAATTGTGTAAGGGACCCTAGGATGTTTTATTTAAGTGTAGGATGCATTATTTGAGTTCTAGGAAAGAAATGGGAGTAATAAACTTGCTGCTACAGTGAGTTTTGTGAACAAAAATGCATGTGAATGAGGGCTTCGGCCTAGGGTTTGGAAGAATCTCTATGGGAGGTCATGATGTTTTGAAATTTTAGGCAAGTGTAGGATTAATTTCCTTTGTTCAGGTTTGTTTTAATGTCTGTGAGGTTGTGTAAGTAGCATATTCAATAAACCTGAGCTTGAATAATGCATAAAATAAGGGTTTTCAAGTTTGGCATGAATTTGTCCATACCAGAGGAATCTAGTTGTGGTTTTGGAGGTTTGGGAACCTAAGAAATGATTCCCCAAGGTTTCAAGGTCTTGTGATAAGTTTGAGGGCATGTTGCTTTTCAAATTAGGCCTAATCAACCTAATTAGGTCAGCCTTGAAGGGGTGTTTTTAGGGATTCAGTCCAAAGGATTTGTACCTAAAATTGAGATATATGTAATAAATCTGAAATGGGTGTCTAAAACCATTAAGATTTTTTCTAGTATTTTGTAAAACATTTGAGTTATTGGGAAAAAACTGAGTTTCCACTACTACTAGGGTTCAAGGAGTGAAAGTGTGAAATCTAACTTCTGATGATTATCAAGCTTTGAGGGTTGTTTGGTTTGTTCAAATAGGTCATCTTAATCTTTTTAGATGCCTCTTAAAGGAATTTTGTCAAATTGGTTGTGATTGAGCCTCCCAGGTCTACATCAAACCCTTCACTATTTGTTAATTTCACAACTTAGCACTTGTTACACATTTTGAAAATTCTACTACCTATTTAAACTATTTTGGTTTTCATCTCTATTTATAAATTACCTCATTAGTAAAGCTACCTCATCACCTATTTTGTCTATTTATGAAGCCTTGAATGACATATATTTCATTTATTTTAATGGATACATTTTTGAGGAACTAATATTCGTCTCATTACCATGCTATAGGTAAAATTATCTGCCATGCCGAAGAAACGAACAAGGAAGAAACTAACAGATGAAGAGTATGAAACCTTCAAATAACAAGAGAGAGAATGGGTGGTGACATATCATGAAAAGAATAGATTGGAAATGATTGATGAAAACAAGCCAATTGAAGAGGAACCTCAACAGTCAAAAAGAGAAAAGAAATTGGCAGCATAAAGGGAATGAATGTGAAAGCGTCATGCTAGGACAGATGCATATACCGTAGTTGGAGGAACACCCTCTACCACAAGTGAATACGAAGGGACACCATTAAGCACAAGTGAATATGGAGGGACACCATCTACCACAAGTGAATATGCTTGGACACCATCCTCTGTATCTTAAGTTGAGAGTACATCATCACTCAGATTTGACGAAGAAGGTATGCCATCATCCCCATGTGAATATCTAGGTATGTCTTCTACTCCACCCTCAATCGAAGGTATGCAATCTAGCCCAACTCAATTAAATATTGATGAAATTTATAATGTTGAGATGTATGTACCTAGGAGAACACCACCAAGAATTTTGCATAGAAAGCCAAAGTTTTTGATTAATATTGATGAGGATATTTTACAGTGCATGGAAGGTAAGATTATAGAATGCACTTGTAGAAGATATGCTGATAAGATTTGGAAAATATTCTTTGAAAGGCTAAATGAGACCACAAGATGTCAACTATTTGTTCAAATGATGCGGGGTTTAAACTACAAAAACATCATGAAGAATCTTGGGTTGAGAACATCGAATGCATCAAGTGAAAACACTATTGTGAAGAATCTAATGGATGCTTATGAGAGTGTGGGTAAGACCTCATGCTCAAAGGATAGTAATGTCACCTGAAATGTCATTACATTTACTTTATTAAGCTATCAAACAAAGAGATCTCATCTCATTAAAAAGACAAGTGAACAAATGGGAATTAGTAGAAAAGCTTTATCAAAAGTTGTTCAAAGGCAGCAAAGAATTGAGGGCACCAATTCAAATGAATTATGGGAATTCTCGCAGAGACTGCCACATAAATATAAAAAAGTTGTTGAAGCATTGAGAACACTAATTGAAGAGTATTGGAAGAATAATACAAGGCCATCTGAATCAAAGGGATGTTGTAAGAAGGATAATCGGTAGTCGGAACAGTGAGCCACATCCAAAGCATTTTTTGGATATGACTCAAACCCAATTTTTTCATAAATTTAAAAATGATTATCCTCAAATTAGTATTTCTCAAAGATTTTTTGAAATGCTTAAACCTTTTTATGTCAAGATAAATCATGCACACACTACTTTTTGTTGTAGACTACATATTGAATTCTATAACCATTATGATGTTTATCATTCTATATGTCTGCATACTAACGATGTTTTGAAGGATTGTGGCATAGAAGCCCCACCAAAATATTCAAGAGAGTTCTTATCAAAAAACTTATGTGAAATAGAGGATGGCCAAATATTCTACAGGACAACATGCTTGGATGGTTCATGCAAGCATTGCGGTGGCTTACAACGAATGCCAATATGTCAACATATGGAAAAGCATAGATGAGGTGGGACATAAACTAGTAGAGTTTGGGAAGTATAAAATAGTGGCATATGCTACAAAATACAGGTCTCAAGAAAAAAGGTGTGATTTGGTTATTGAGAAGATTCCAGTGTATCAGTTTATGTCCATGTTTTGTGAGAATCTAGTGTATGAGTATGCAAGGCATACCCATAGAGCTCGATGACTGGACACACAATTCAAGCTATGCAAGGACACCTTTCTAGTTGGCAACATAGTATCAGTGGTTGAATTTGTAGAGAACTACACTCTACAACCATAGTGTGAGGTGAAGTCATAGTATTACAACTCCACACAGGTTTTGATATTTGTGCACATAACATTCATTCATGTAGTTGATAGTATAGAAGACCAAAGCAAGGTATTGAGGGAGTATCACTTTTATATTAGTGATGATCACACACATTCTCCAGAGTTCATGCAAGGTTTCTTCTAGATGTTCTACAATGATTTGGCTCGGAGGGGCATAGCATACGATCGACATATAATATGGTTAAATAACTATGCAATAGAGTTCAAGAACGCACACATGTTCTCCTGGTTGTGTAGGATGCATCTCACTATAGGTGTTCAACATATGTGGAACTTTTGTGAGGTTGGGCATGGAAAGGGGGAGCATGATGGTGTAAGAGCATGCATGAAAAGAGCATTAGCACGAGAAGAGTTAAAGTATAAAGATAGTGCAAAGTTGACAAATGAAAGATCAATCATCAAGTGGTGTAATACTTTGATGGGTCTAGGTAATGAAGGTACATCTTCAGTTCATAGATATTTTTGGTTGATGGATGATACTGACATTGCACCATATGAGGATTGTTGTACACTAACATGATCGAGTGAGCTACACTCTTTCCTTAGCTCAAATGCAGGTTCATGGAGTATAGATACACAGAAGATGGCATGATTTTGTTCTTCATGTACAATGCAAGCCTGGAATGATTGTGAGTCAGGGGAGTGGGTTAACAAATGGTTGACAAGTTATATTAGCCCACTTCACACATATCACCCTCCGACGGAATTGGAACTAATATAGATGGAATCATCGGTCGACTTTGACCACGTATCAGATCTAGTTCAACCTAGTAATATATCTACTTGCTTAGTTTTATAAATTACATATTGTTATCTTACTTTGTACTCTATTCGTAATGTTGACTAATTTCAAGAGATATGCCACATATATCAATGTAGGGCATGTTTATGCAATTATTGCAGATGAATACAACAAAGAAGGAACAAACTATTACTTGTTTCATCGTGTTGAGGCCAAAAAATAATTTGGAAGTTGTAGTTATAGATGGAGAAAACATCGAATACCCTACATGCTCAGTTGTTGGTACTGGAATGTGGCTTATGAGGTACCCACATAAGAGTGTTAAACATTGGTTGTTTCAGGACTTTGACACACATCGTAAGATTCTTCATTACTCAAACCTTGTTGTGGAATTCAATGTTTGTTTGACCAAATATGTGGGTAGACCTCTGAACAAGACCTTGTGGAAGGTCTATGAGTCTTTCCATGAGGCAATACTTGACACAATAAAGAGTAGAGAAAACCTGGATGGTTCATTGGATTAATTTGTAAGTATATGCACAATGGTTCTTATTAATTTATATTTGTATCCAGGCTAATTTGTTTGATGCCAACGCTATCATCTTATTTTACTTTGTGTATTTGTAAGTAACCTGGTAAACATTGATTGGTGTCCCCTTGTAGAAAATGCAGATTTATGAGCCATCCAAGAGAATCTCAAGAAGAAAAGTAATGCAACATCCCTATTTTGATGATCTTGAAAAATCTCAATTATGATTAAATACTTGCCATTACAAAAGTGTGTGCAAAGCTTGGTGAGGGAATTTCAAGTTATTCATTTGAATTTAACCTTATCATGAGCACCTATGATGTAGACATTATAAGAGCATCTCAAATTTCAACATATTCTATTCATGAGAGGTGTTGTGTGCAATAGGTAACTTGGAACTCCCAGTGAAGATGTATGACCAAGATTGACTAAGTTGAGAGACTGACATGCCTATCTGTAAGTTCCTTCCATCTATTTTCATTTCCATTGTGGATGTTTCTTTTTATTCTTTTACTTTGCGTATATGTAACTAAACTAGTAAAAATTGATTAGTCTCTCGCAAAAAATGCTAATTTTTGAGCCATCAAAGAGAATCTCAGCCAAAAAAGCAATGCAACATCCTTATTTTGATGATCTTGATAAATATCAATTCTGATTTGAAGCCATTATAAAATAGAGTGTGAAGCTTTGCGAGGAAATATCAAGTTACTCATTTGAAGTTAACCTCTAAATGAGAACCTATGATGTAGACATTATAAGAGAATCTCGAATGTATGAGTGACATTGTAAAATATTTGTGAGAATAAAGTACCTAAGGAATTTTAATGAGATTTAATTTTAATGATATTTACTAAAATATTGAAATTTGGTGCAGGAGTGTCAAAGTTATTGAGCAAATGAAGTCTTTTAAGTTAGTTTTGTGTTTTGAGTTTTGTTAATTGAATAAGATCATATTACATCCACAATTGATTTATAATGTAATAAGCCATGTTAGTTACAAAAAAAATAGTTAGGCTTGATTGGAAAGATGTAGAATCATTTGTAAAGGCTATTTAAAGCCTCTTGAAGGCTCAAACACAATGTAATTTTGGTGTAGGAGCACCTAGTCTCCTAGTTGAAAAAATTCACTTTTTGAAGGTTGATAGGTGGCCAATAGATTAGATTAAGGTATTTTGTGTTTATTTATGCTAAATAAGGTCAATCAAGACCATTTAGGGTGTATTAGGGTGAGCTTTTTAGTCTCGGTGGTCAAATGTGCAAAAAAATGCATTCTTGCTACAAAATTGTCAATATTTGAATTTGTAGCCTTTTGAAGGAAAATCTTTGAATATGGTTGTAAATGTGCAAGAATGATATCTAAGACTTTGATATACCATTTAGAGAGCTTGTTTTTCATGGGGTTCCTTTCAAAGCCTCTGCTTTTATTGTTCCTACAGTAAACTATTTGATAGAGTTGGTGGAATTACATTTCTTAGTAATCACTATTAGTGAGATTGAGATTGGTAACCTTGAGAGAGTATGACTTGGGAAAAAGGAATTTGATATGGCTATTATTTTCAAAGACTTCAAGTTGGATGTACTCCACATTGACACCATTCCTCAATATTCATTTGATGGCATCAAGGAATGATTGAACTCCATGGTTATAAAGTATTATGAAAGTAGAATGAACTTGTACTAGTAGCCAATTTTGAAGAATATTACTGATGATCCAAATAAATTGATTGAAGATGTTGGTTGGGAATTTTTGAATATGGAAGCTAGTGATTCTGATTTTGATAATTTAGAAGAGTCGGATCAAGGATATGAACCCTCTGATGTAGAATAGGATTCAAAATCACTCTTCATGTAGCCACCATCAAGAGTGTTACAAGCCAACAAGATAGAGGGAATTCTTATATAAGAATAATTTTCATTGTTGCAGGGACCAACTTTAATTTTGACTACAACGACAACATTGAAATTCCCTAGCAGTATTTATGTTAAGGAATTTTCCTTTAGATGCAAGGATACAAAGCACATCAACCATGTGGTACAGATGATTAAATCATAGAGACAATTTGTAGCAATGAAAGATTATGAAAAGGAAGAGAGAGCTACATTGGTGACTCAAGAGAAACTTCAACTTTCAAAAACAAAGCCAATTAGGTTGGCAGACGTGTGGATCAGGCCAACATTTGGTGGAAGAGGAAGAAAGATGACTTGAACTCTGGAGGCCCACCATACTAGATTTCAATATTCAACCATGAGAGCAGAAGAGAGAGATGATATCATGTATCAAAACATTAAGCATGCATTCTTCCAGCCAACAGAGAAGGAGATGATTACTTTGCTTCATTTTAATTTGCATAACCATATCAAGGAATGGGAACCAAGAAGACCAAGGATGTCAAGTTTTATGTGGAGGTGATGGATGTGGTCCAAAATTTAGGAGGGGAAAGAAGGAAAATGTATGATCTTGATGAAATTGAGGAAGACCAGCAAGAGAGTGACACGAAAAATAAAATCAATATATAGTTTCAAAGATTTGTCAAGCGAGTAAGAGAGCTATGGGAGCAGCCTCATCTAAAAATTTTTGAACTAGAGTTGGATGTACCATTTAGAGAGCTTGGTTTTCATGGAGTTCCTTTCAAAGCCTCTACTTTTATTGTTCCTATGGTAAACATGTATAATAACCTTCAACGCCTCGAAGGAGAGTTTTTTGGTTGATTTGTAACCCGTTTTTTTATCAAGAATGTTATTTTCCAAAAATTTACTAGTTTTTCTCACTTTTCTTGTTGTTGTACAACCTGTACGGATGCTAAGATGATTTGAAACCTATTGGATGTTTTAGATTGATGAATTAGCTTTCATTTTCACCTATTTAAAGCTTCTAACTCTTTGTATAGTGAAAGTTATCTTATTTTTTACTCTTGCTACCTACTTTCATAGTGTTCTTGGATTGAAGGGTTTCATGGTGTAATTCGACCCATTCCACTTTTTGTACCTACTGTAACTTGTGGAATGGGTCCTCTAACTTGTAAAATACATGCATAACCTATTTAGAATGTTGTGGAGTCAAGATTAGGTGTTTGGGATGATGTTCTAGGGCTGTAGCAAGGTATTTCCATGATGAAAATGAGGGTTTCAAGTGGTGTTTTGAAAAAATGTGGGAAGGAATGTCCATGTAATGTATTATTAACCATGTGTAGGGTCTGATAAGTGTGTTTGGTGCTTTGTTTGGGTTTGGTAGGTTCGAGAGATAGGAGTTTCATTAAAACCCCAAGCATTTTGCTTGAAATCGAGGGTTTGGTGTATTAGGGGTCTAGGGGTCTTGGACCTAGAAAAAAATAATGGAATTGGAGGTTTTGACACATAACATACTATTGTTTGAGGAGTTTGAGTGAATATCTAGTGTTTAAAATGTCATCTCTTTGTAAATAGGGCTAATTTGGGAGCCTTTATGCAAGGTGGTCTATTGGATCTTAATGATGGCACAAAGAAACATGGTATGATCTCATGAGAATTTGTCTTAGGGTCTGTGTTAAAGCTTGATTGATGTTTGGTTGGCCATTGGATGACCTTCTCAAAAAGATAAGCCCGATTGATGAGATTTGGAGGCTATAAGACTATTGTTAATTGATTCAATTTGGGTGATTATGATTTCAAGGTTGGTGTCTTGTTGAGTTCTGATTAGTTGATGTTGAAAAGAGTTCCTCCACCTTGAATTGAATCAACAAGCCCTCTAACATAACAAACCCCAAAACCCTCTTCTTTCACAAGTTAGGTAAAGGTTTATTGAAAAACCATACTCAAAACCTTCCCATAGCCAACCAAAGCCTAAAACACCTTCAAAAAGGTCTACACAAGCTTAAAAGTTCAAGAGATATCACCACCCCCAAATATTTCTTCAAACCCTAATACTAAACCACCATTTTGCACTCAAAAATGCACCATTTGACATCTAGGGCATCACCTAAAAACCTTCTATCTACCTCCCTTGTACAAAAAACTTTGCACACATGTTGTATAACCATAACTAAGCCTTTCCATTGAGTTATAGAAGCATACAGTGGGTGAAAGGCTCAATATGACATTTTAATGCACTCAAAACCCTTAAAATAGGGTATACAAACCGACCCTCAGTAATTGGCTTCTAAAATGTACAAAATCACCTAAAATCCAATGAAACCAAAACTAAAGCGGAGTTAAGTTTTCTTCCCACCGAATTCCATCAAAAAGAGAGAACAATCACCCTATACGAAACCTTACAGTTCAATGAAACATCAAATCCCAAAGTGCAGAAGGGTAGCAATCTTTGACGGGGTATTACTCGGATACCATTGCGCTTATGAAATATTTGTCTAAACCTATGGGATCATGTTGGGGTCATCCACAATAACCTCTCTCAGTTTTTTTTATTTTGGAGTGGTTTTCTCGTGGTGTCTTGTTTTCAGTTGATGGAAAAAGTGTTAAATGCAAACAGTGGAAAGTTGCAAAGTGGTGCAACTTTCGTTCTGCAACTCATGTGACCAAACGAACAGTTCCAACACATTTGAATATGTATGTTTACAATAAGAATGGTCCTCTTTCACACCCAAACACACAGAATTTCTCTGAGCTATGTTCAACCAGATCGATCCCTTAAGGATCCAAAGTGCAAAATGGCTACAAACTTCAGCATGTTATTGCTCAGATACTATGATGCTAAAAAAAAATTCATTTGATCCTATGAGATCATGTCGGGCCCCTCTATAATAACCTATCTCAGTTTTTGTTATCTCGGAGTGGTTTTCCCATGGTGTCTAGTTTTCAGTTGATGGAAAAAGTGTCAAATGCAAGTAGTGGAAAGTTGCAAAGTGGTGCAACTCTCGTTCTACAACTCGTGTGATCAAATGAACTGTTCCAATGCATTCAAATAGGTATGTTTACGTTAGAAATGGTCCTCTTTTGCACCCAAACACACAGAATTGCTCCAAGCTACATTCAATTGGATCGATCCCTTAAGGGTCCAAAGTGCAAAATGGTTGCAAACTTTAGCATGTTATTACTCGGATACCATGATGCTTAGAAAATTCTCGTTTGATCCTATAGGATTATGTAGGTCCCCTCTGCAATAACCTCTCACATTTTTTGTTATCTCGGAGTGGTTTCCTGTGGTGTCCAGTTTTCAGTTGATGGAAAAAGTGTCAAATGCAAGTAGTAGAAAGTTGCAAAGTGGTGCAACTTTTATTTTGCAACTTGTGTGACCAAACGAACTGTTCCAAAGCATCCAAATAGGAATTTTTATGCTAGGCATGGTTCTCTCTCACACCCAAACACGCGGAATCACTCTGAACTATATTCAACCAAATCGATCATTTGAGGATCCAAAGTGCAAAATGGTTGCAAACTTCAGCATGTTGTTACTCAGATACTGTGACACTTAGAAACTTTTCGTCTAATCCTATGGGATTGTGTTGGGTCCCTCTATAATAACCTTTCTTGGTTTTATTTATCTTAGAGTGGATTTCCTTTGGTGTCCAATTTTTAGTTGATGGAAAAAGTATCAAATGCAAGTAGTGGAAAGTTGCAAAGTTGCAAAGTGGTGCAACTTTTGTTCTACAAATTATGTGACCAAAAAAATTGTTCCAACACATCCAAATAGGTATTTTTACACTAGGAATGGTCCTCTTTCACACCCAAACATGTGGAATCACTATGATCTACATTCAACTGGATCAATCCCTTAAGGGTCCAAAGTGCAAAATGGTTGCAAACTTCAGCATGATGTTACTTGGATAATGTGATGCTTAGAAACTTTTCATTTGATCCTATGGGATCATGTTGAAACCTTATACAATAACCTCTCTCATTTTTTGTTATCTTGGAATGGTTTTCTTGTGGTGTCCAGTTTTCAATTGATGAAAAAAGTGTCAAATGCAAGTAGTGGAAAGTTGCAAACTGGTGCAACTTTCGTTTTGCAACTAGTGTGACCAAATGAACGGTTCCAACATTTACGAATAGGTATGTTTACGCTAGGAATGGTCCTATTTCACACCCAAACATGCGGAATTGCTTCAAACTATGTTCAACTAGATCTATCCCTTAAGGGTCCAAAGTGCAAAATGGCTGCAAACTTCAACATGTTGTTACTCAGATACCGTGATGCTTAGAAAATTCTCGTCTAATCCTATGGGATCATGTTGGGATTCTTTACAATAAATTCTCTCAGTTTTTTTTATCTCGAAGTGGTTTCCCCATAGTGTCCAATTTTCAGTTGATGGAAAAAGTGTCAAATGCAAGCAATGGAAAGTTGCAAAGTGGTGCAACTTTTGTTCTACAACTTGTGTAACCAAATGAATTGCTCAAACATGTTTGAATAAGTATTTTTATGCTAGGAATGGTCTTATTTCACACCCAAACATGTGGAGTCACTTTGAGCTATGTTCAACAGGATTGATCCCTTAAGGGTCCAAAGTGCAAAATGGCTGCAAACTTTAGCATGTTGTTACTCAGATACCGTGACGCTTAAAAACTTCTTATTTGAGCCTATGGTTTCATTTTGGGCCCCTCTATAATAAATTCTCTCAGTTTTTGTTATCTCAAATTGGTTTTGTTGTGGTGTCCAATTTTCAGTTGATGGAACAAGTGCAAGTAGTGGAAAGTTGCAAAGTGGTGCAACTTTCATTCTGCAACTCATGTGACCAAACGAACTGTTCCAACACATCCAAATAGGTATGTTTACACTAGGAATGGTCCTTTTTTGTATCCAAACACGCGGAATCTCTTTGAGCTATGTTCAACCGGATCGATCCTTTAAGGTTCCAAAGTGCAAAATGGTTGCAAACTTCAGCATGTTGTTACTTAGATACTATGATGCTTAGAAACTTTTCATTTGAATTTATGGGATTACGTTGGGCCCCTCTACAATAACCTCTCTCATTTTTTGTTATCTTAGAGTGGTTTTCCCATGGTGTCCAATTTTTAATTGATGGAAAAAGTGTCAAATGCAAGCAATGGAAAGTTGCAAAGTGGTGCAACTTTTGTTCTGCAACTTGTGTGACCAAATGAGCTATTCCAATGTTTTTGAATAGATATTTTTATGCTATTCATGGCTCTCTTTCACACTCAAACACACAAAATCACTTTGAGCTATGTTCAACCGGATCAATCCCTTAAGGGTTCGAATGTAATATGTTGAAATAGGCCATTCCACCTATTGTTTAGGTTGTGTCTAGGTGATATGGGCCTTATGTAAGTAGGATAGGGAGTAGGAATAAGAAAATAGCATTGGTAAAGTCATTGGAAGAGATTACTAATGCTGCCCCTATTGAAAATTTAGAATTGAGGCCCCTTAAAAGCAAGGCTAGAAGAGGTGAAAAGAAGAATTTTTTTGAAAATAAGTTAGAATAGGTTGGAAATAGGGTGAGGTTTTGGAGTTTGATGTGTTCAAAAGGTCTGCAAGGATAGGGGAGGTCAAAAGTATGTTATGGCATCATGCCCTAATTGGGAAAAAAGGGATTTTGAATGAAAAAGAGAGGTTTGAGGGAGTAAAAGTGGGAAAAGTCAAGAGACAACATAATTTGGTGGTCAATTAAGTTTGTGCAGGTAGAATGGAGGGTGTTGGAATAGGTTTTGAGGTTTGAGTTCAGGTTCGAGGGTTCAGTTCGCCAATTAGGCCAATTTTTTTTGGAGGGGGGTTCAGTTCATTTTGGGTTCATTAGTACAAAAAACATGGTAAAACAATATATATATATATGTATATATATATGTATATATATGTATGTATATATATATGTGTATATATATGTAGCCTAGAAGAATGAATTAGGATTAGAATATCACATAACATCATATCAACAACAAAAACACCATAAACTTGAATTTCATTTAAAACATGCATGATAAATATTCATCGTTGAAACTTGAATTGTGGTAGTTTGATATACAGAGTCTATTGATGCTAGGGCTCAATTTGTATGATTTTGAAAAAAGAAGCCAACTGAGTAGAGTTATCAGTGTTCTTCATAAATCATAAGAATTTGTTTAGTACACTAGCCATTTTGATGTCTTCTTGCAGTCTCAGACATTATTTTGTATCATTATTATATTGGTCTTGAGAGTGGTAGCTTAATATAGATCCACAATACAAAATCTGGTTTACTTGTGCAGTGTAATAATGGCATAGGAATATTTTTCTTTCAAAGAACCAAAGGGTGACTGCACAATTGAAGTGTATAAACACATATCTTTTTGTAATATCAAGGATACTTTTTGAAACTTCCATGCATTGCTAATCTAAAAGGAAAAGTCTTTTTCCTAATCTGTATGTAGCCATGCTTTTGACATTGTCAAAAGAGAAAAACTTCCTGAATGATGCAAAGGCATGGCCAAGCAATTCTAACTCTTCGCATGAGAGAAGAGAGATGTTGGAGAGTACATCAAGTCAATGAGAAAATGTAATGTCCCCTTCTAGAGCATGATCTTTCCAGTGACCGTTGGCCTATTCCGGAGACCCGTAGGCTACTTGGAAGGTAAAATTAGGGTTTTCTATTTTGAAGGATGTTTTGGCTATGAGTTGATTGTTTCAATTGCAGATTCTTTCTGGGTTTTCAGAGAGCTTCGCAGTGGTATGTTCGTCTCGGCTTTCTGAGCAGTTTCAAGAATTTACTATTTTTAGTAAATTCTATTTTTGGCAGTAAACAGGTTGGTCTCAGGCAGTTGACTTTCCTCTTTAGTTGACTCAAAGTGGTATATTCAGTTTCAGGCTTCAGAATGCAGTTTCAGAGAGATAAGCTCATTTTACTTAAAAATAACATTATATTTTAAATGTTATTTTATCACCTTGGCCTAGTCTATTAACTTGATGTTATTTTAAAAAGTGGACTTGAAGGGTGGCGCCATCATTGAGGATATATTGGATTTATATTGAATTTATTAAAAGTAAAAAATTAAGCCTTAAGGAGGACGCATTTATTTAAGTGAGGAGTTTAATTAAATGAAGTCAAATTGAAGATGTATGGAAAAGGATGCCATCTCTTGGGATTAGGGTTTTGACTCTGAAAAGAAGTTAGGGTTTCGAGAAATGTCAACAGAAACTTATAAAAGGAAGCCTTGGGTTCTCTTTTGATGATTTTTTATCTATAGGAATGTTATGCTGCCGGATTGGCTTTGGGATTGCTTCGAGGAATGAAGGCCTCCTAGCTTGGGCATTGCTTCTCGCTTGAAAGATAGCGACTAGTGGTGAGATAGTGTAGTTTGAATGTTTTATTGTGAGATTTCTACATTTTTAGTCTTTGTGAGGATATGTAAATCAGTTTTATGCATATTAGTGGTTTTCTGGAGTTGCACATTCATTGTAGCAGATTAATTTTTTTAATCATAAGTCATAAAATACACAAAGAGTCATTCTGGGTATTGTCTCATTGGTTTTCTCTGTTGGAAGCGACCCTTCATGAATATTTACAGATTTTAATATGAAGCATATGATTTTATAAAGCAAATCCGTCATTCCTTGTAGGGCACACTTTCTGGAGTGCCTCGGGATCCATGTCATTAATTAATAACCATTTTTAGATGCCATTTCTTATTACTAAGTTAGGCGCCATCATTTTGAGGGTCTATTGCATTAGACTTGAGATCATTTGGGTGAGAAATGAGTGAGATATGAGCATATGAGTGAATTCCTAGGTTGCTGGTTTTTAATTTAAAAGTGCAGATTTGTGGAAAAATAGAATTATTATTTGATCATTGAGAGATTTATTGAACTGGCATCTCTAATCAAGCCACAGAGAGTTCTTATATGATGTAATGCTAATCTTTCAAATTCCTATGCTCTTGGCAAGCGAATTCTCTATCATTTTGTAAGCTGACAGTAGTACTGATAGCAATTCTTTCATCTTGCTTAATCATGTTTTGTAATGCTTATATTTACATTTTGTAATTGCAATTGTATTTCTTTATCTCCGCCCTATGGTAGCTCCTTACCCACTCTAGGTTAGAAAGCACATTCTGGGTGTCGAGTACTTTCAGCATTATAGTTATTTCTTTCAAGCATTGTAATTTCTGTTATCTCTGCCATATGGTCACCTCATTTCCGTATTGGAGTGAGTAGCACATACTTGGTGTCGAATGTGCTTTCAGTACATTAGATTCAGGGATCTTCTGACCATATGCTCACCATCATCGGCGCCATTCTTGGTTAGAGTTCTTGCATAAGAATTTTGATTTAGATCCTTCGACCAATGCTCACACCTTGCCCACATCGGGATCCTGGTGTACATTCTGGTTAGAGTTGCTTCAGCACGTTTTGGTTTAGCTGCTAACCTTAACGGGTGCATTGGTTTGTAATCTGCAATTTGAAAAAGTAAAAAAATTTGGCTCAGAATATTTTAGAAAAAAAGTGTAATTTGTTTTAGTTTGTATTATTCCTCTATTTCTCTATAGATGTGTGATAAATTCTCAGTTCAATGATGTAGAACAATTTTTGAAAAAAGAAAGTTGTGTCACAATCAACTTTCAATCTAGCAAGCAAAAATGAAAGCTCAACCTCTTGGAATGAAAATGCTTGTTTGCAAAACAAATGAATAAGAATGAGGTAGTTAAGGTGTTTTAAGTGATTTAGAGGTCACTTTTAGGGTTCCCTTGGGTGTCGGTCAAAGTCAATTTCCATAAAACATTAAAAAAATGTTCAAAAATACACTTTTTTGGATGCCTAGGCATGCAGGTTCTATCTTGGTTCACCTGGGTTCTGTCTAGGTTCTGCTCGGGTTCTCTTGGGTTTTGCTTGGGTGAACCAGACCCAAAAATGAAGGACCCTGGTCGAACCCACAAGGGAACTGGACCAAGACCCACACAACCTGAGCGAACTAGGACCAGAACCAGGGCTAAAATAGAAGAACTCGATAACATAGATAATGTGTCAAGAAGTTGACTAATTCATCTACTCTGAATATTATGTTTTGCAAGTGTTGTGAAGATTATGTATCATTTGATTAATTGAGTTGTTCCAATCAAATGATTAAATATATTGGAATATTTTTATCAATCATTTCATGGAATACCAATTAAAAACGTGATTTTTTCTTTTAGATAAAGTTGTTTACCATTAATCAATTAATTTATTCAAGACAAACCATGAAGGACAACAATGATCAATTCTATGGCTAACCAATTAATAAGTATACACATGAATAAGTCAAGTATATACATGTGAATAAGGGAAGCACAAGTAGTCACAAACATGCATATTCCTTGAAGTATACACATGAATACATAGTATACATAACTTAATACAAAGTATATG
>VDFB02353493.1:112866635-112925752 GCA_007258455.2 Sequoia sempervirens
AAAGATGCATTCATTTCGAAGCTCAAATGTAGGCACATGGACCATTTGGACACGGGAGTTGGCTTGTTTTTGTCAGAGTTGTATTTAGTGTTGGGATCAATGCGAATCAAGTGAGTGGGTGGATACTATTAGGGTTAGAAATGGCAGATATCTAATAATTAAATGTAGATTTAAATAATAAATAGAGAAACTAAAACACACACAGAATAAATCATAACACAGAGAATTTAATGTGGTTCACCCAATCTGGGCTACATCCACCAAACCGCAGTCATCCAATGCTTTTATTATCTAGTGTAAAAACCTATTGCAATCTTGCGAATAATCGCGTTTTTCATCATACTTTAATACCCATCCGAACCCCTTTTTAACAAGCTTAGAAGCTTCAAGATTTTGGGTTGTACAAAATCGGATTTTTCCTTTTTCGTTGATTTTTCCCTTTTTCAGTGATGATGAGAAAAAGTAGGATACATTCCGGGGTGTATAATATACCATGGGCTATATAGTACAACATGATCAGTTGCCACATACCAACAATCTCCCACTTGGAGACTGATCAAGCTCCACACCAACACAGATACATGGGTTCCACAATATCTAACTCCTTTATCTCAAACAATATCCATGACAAATGATACAATGGAAAGTTCAATTGATAATGACTTGCTTTCAGATCTACTACAACTAGGACATGTTTTTGTAGTTGTTGCACTGCAGGGGAATGAAGAGAGATTGGACTATTGGTTGGATCGATGTGTATGGGTAAAGCATAAGCTAACACAACCGATGGAAGATGATGATGGTTTCGTGTATCCTACAGGTTTAGTTGTGGTTGTAGGAACTTGGTTGTGAACATACATGATTAGAAATAATGGCATACCTGCATTTGAAGACTATGAGAAACATAAAACCATTCTCATGTATTCGAACCTTGTCATAGCAACAAATGTTAAGTTGTTGAAGCATCATGCTAGACCATAGACAAAAAAACTATGGAAACTTAGTAATGTTGATCATGAAGCAATATTGGATACTCTTAAGCAAAGAGATGACCCTTTAGGCACAATTGAATAGCATTTTCAAGAATGGAAGGTACAATGCTTATGTTAATTATGATTAAGTTAATTAGTGTTCTTTATTTAATACTGATATTTTATATACTATTGCAATGCAAGTGTCTTTAATAGTGATATTTTGTATGCACTTTTGTGATATTTTTGGCAAGATTGATCATGGACCTGCTGCAACAATAGCTAGCTCCGATCCTTTAAGAGAGGTATGCGATAGATTAGAACAATAAAGATTGGTTATGTAAGCGTCATTTATAGTTTGCATCACTAATTCATCATCATTTAGGTTGTTTAGATTAATATATATTTGTTAGTCTAAGCATATTTTATATTGTGACAATATAGATTTCTCATTTTCCCACTTTTGCGATATTCCTGGCACAATTGATCATGGACCTACTACAACAATAGCTAGCTCTGATCCTTTTGGAGAGGTATGCGACATATTGCAACAATATAGATTGGTTATTTTAAGTGTATTTTATAGTTTGCATTACCATCTCATCATATTTTGTGTCATTTAGAATAATATAGATTGGTTATTCTAAGCATCTTTTATATTTTGCATCACCAATTCATTATCATTCAAGTTGTTTAGATTAATATAGATTTGTTAGCCTAAGCATCTTTTCTATTGTGACAATATAGATTTCTCATTTTCCCAATTTTGCGATATTCCTGGCACAATTGATCATGGACTTGCTGCAACAATAGCTAGCTTTGATCCTTTTGGAGAGGTATGCAACATATTACAACAATATAGATTGGTTATTCTAAGTGTCTTTTATAGTTTGCATTACCATCTCATCATATTTTTTGTCATTTAGAATAATATAGATTGGTTATTCTAAGCTACCTTGATGGTTTGTACAGGTGCTTGTTAATCCAGAATGTGAACATACTACTATTGTGGAAGACTGTACCTTGAATTCCTCCAATAGGAAAATTTTGTAAAATTTGAATTCTTAAATTGGAAACAATGTAAAAAGGTCATAATTGTGTATGGGCATAATCTATACCCAGTGATATTTTTTGAAATATGGGTCAAATGTCTGGAATTGTATAAAGGGTATGTTTAAAATGTAAAGGGCTTTGTATTTTGGAAACTCATAGGTTGAATTAGTAATATAGGTGTATGCTTTGTTACTGTTATTGGGACAATTCTGTAATAACTTTTTGTACTTAATCGAGCTACAACCGAAAGTTTTCTTCCTAGTTCTTTCTTGTCGGTATGCTCTTTTGAACCAGGTTTTGTAATATCTCCTATTCATATATAATAAATTATAGTGGCTTGCCACTTTTTCTCCTCAAATCCAACTTGGGTGCAACTTCATTTTTAGCAACTTTCATGAGGTTTTTAAGGAAATCAATGTTTCCAACCTTTCCACACCCTATAAATTCATCAAAAACATCTATTAGGACTTGCACAAGCTTGATCTAACCTTAAATCTTGTTGCCCCCATGTTTCATTGACATTAGCAAGTTGTAACCACCATTTTTGGTGCAGGAGCACCTACACCACAATATCATTGTGGATCATTTCAATGAGTAAAGTGTTAATATTTTGAGTTTTTGTCTTTAATGAGACCTAATAGGATCAATGGTTATGTATTAGGAGGAGTTTTTAGGTTTTAGGGTAAAAAAAACATAGAGATCCCAACTTGTCCTAGTTGTTGCTTTGTAGCCTTTGAAGGAAAAAATAGTAAATTTGTTTAGGGACAAGAAAGAATAGTGTTTTGAACATGTAATGATGCTATTTCAATCCATTAAGTGAGGTCTTAGTAAATTTAGAAGTGGAAAAGTGAAACATTTCATTATGAGTCATATTAATGTGAAAAATGTTTGTATTTTGGCCTTCAACGGTCATTAAGGTTTCAAAAGTTAGTTAAGATTGGTGGTTAAAGGCATTGGGATTTGGATTCCAAGGAATAGAAATGTACTTAAGGCCTTCAAGGGCTCGAGACAGGTTTGGTTGAAGGATTTTTTTTCTTTGAATCAATAAAGTTTCAATTGCTCAGTTCAGATTTTACTATTTTTCTTGTGTTTTATGCCTGTGCACAGGCCATTCAAGCATTTTTGTCTCAAAAATTTATGTAGAAACATTATTACATGTCTTTTATTTATTATAACTTCTTAATAGAGGGTTTCTTTATTCATTTTGTGCTTCAAAACTCAGACATATGGGTTCCTCAACAGGGGAATAAGAGTTTTGCAATTTTAATGGCTTGAATCTCATCCCACCTACTATGTGCCAATGTCACTAGGTGGGATGAGTTGGAAGGGCTTAGGAAATGATATTTAAAGAGTGGAAGGCATGGAGAACTGGTTTTTGAAATAAAATGAAGAGTTAAAGGTCTGAAAATGGTGGTTTTTTTTCACTTGAAAATAAGAGTTTTTACCCTAGGGTTTGCAAAAATCTCCAAGATACTAGAAGTTTCTTTGTGTTTATAAGCATATTGGGGCCCAAATAAAGGTGTATAAGGTGGTGGAAAAGTCTGAAAGGTTGTGGAAGTGCTACATCCAATAAACCCTCAAGAATTACACTAAAAACAAGGGTTTTCTATTTTGATGGTTATAGGTCCGTACAAATGGAATCTAATTGCAGAATATTTTTTCTTGGAAATTTATTTGCTTCCCTAAGGTTTCATGGGTTTTTATGGTGTTTGAAGGTATGTTGCTTTGCCTTTTTGGGCTAATTGAGTAGCCTTTTCAAGGGTGAATGTATAGGAAGTCAACGTTGGTCCAAACGAGTCTATGTTGTTTCTCATATATGTTGTGTAACTTGGAAATGGGTGTTTGAATTAGTCATGTGTTGGTCTGGTGTTTTGGAAAATTGTGGAGTAATTGGACAAAAACTAGTTTCTCACTATTATAAGGGTTTAAGGGGGTTAAAGAGGGAAATGAGTATTCAGTTGCTTGTCAAGTTTTAAGGGAGTTTTGGACTATCTAAAGAGGTCAAAATAATCTTGTTAGATGCCTCAAATAGGCAGGTTGTAAAGAGTTTGTGATTGTGCCCTTATGTCTGCATCAATTTTTCACCTAATTTCACTCATTTTTGCCTCGCATGGCAACTCACCAACTCAAGTACAGACATTTCTAGCTCTCTAAACTCACATAGTCACTTTATATAGTCCTAATAAAATCTACCATGGCCATACCATCTAGCTACATACCGTACAATAGATGGTGTGGCGTTTTAGCACTTTGGACTCTTAAGGGAAATCATCGGTCCAATGTAGCTCAGAGTGATTTGGCATATTTGGGTGCAAAAGAGGACCATCCCTAGTGTAAATGTACCCATCTGGATGTGTTGGAACAGTCTGTTTGGTCGTATGAGTTGCTAAATGAAAGTTGCACCACTTTGCAACTTTACACTGCTTGCATCTGACAACTTTTCCCTCAACTGAAAACTTGTCACCACAGGAAAATGCCTCAAGGATAGAAAAAACCAAGAAAGGTCATGTAGATGGGCCAAACATGATCTTATAGCCTGAAATGGAGAGTCTGTAAATGTCACGGTTTCCGAGAAATAGCCCTTCAAAGATTACTACCTTTTAGCACTTTGGACTCTTAAGGGAAATCGTTGGTCCAATGTAGCTCAAAGTGATTCAACGTATTTGGTTGCAAAATAGGACCATCCCTAGCACAAACGTACCCATCTAGATGTGTTGGAACAATTTGTTTGGTTGTACGAGTTATTGAACAAAAGTTGCACCACTTTGCAACTTTACACTGCTTACATTTGACAACTTTTCCCTCAGTTGAAAACTTGCCACCACAGGAAAACACCTCTGAGATAGAAAAAGCTGAGAGAGGTATAAGATGGGCCAAACAAAATCCCACAACATGAAACAAAGAGTTTGCAAATGTCATGGTTTCTGAGAAATAACCCTTCAAAGATTGTTGCCTTTTAGCACTTTGGACTCTTAAGGGAAATCACTGATCCAATGTAGCTCAGAGTGATTCAGTGTATTTGGTTGCAAAAGAGGACTATCCCTAACATAAAGGTACCCATGTAGACATGTTGGAATAGTCTGTTTGGTCATACGAGTTGTTGAATGAAAGTTGCACCACTTTGCAACTTTACACTGCTTGCATCTAACAACTTTTTCCTTAGCTGAAAACTTGCCACCACAGGAAAACACCTCCGAGATAGCAAAAACCGAGAGAGGTTATTGTATATAGGCCAAAAAAAATCCCATAGCCTCAAATGAAGAGTCTGTAAATGTCACGGTTTTTGAGAAATAGCCCTTCAAATATTACTGCCTTTTAGCACTTTGAAGTCTTAAGGGAAATCACTGGTCCAATGTAGCTCGAAGTGATTCGGTGTATTTGGGAGAAAAATAGGACCATCCCTAGCGTAAACGTACCCATCCGGACATGTTGGAATAGTCCGTTTGGTCGTACGAGTTGCTGAATGAAAGTTGCACCACTTTGCAACTTTACACTGCTTGCATCTAACAACTTTTCCCTCAGTTGGAAATTTTCCACCACGGGAAAGTTCCTTCGAGATAGAAAAATCCAAGAGAGGTTATTGTAGAGGGGCCCAATACGACCCCATAGCTTCAAGCAAAAATTTTGTAGGCATCACAGTTTCCAAGAAATAGTCCGTCAAAGATTGCTTCCCTTTTGCACTTTGGATTCTTAAGGGATTTCGCTGATTAAACGTAGCTTGAACTGCTTCGGCCGATTTGGGTGCAAAAGGGGACCATACCTAACCTAAACGTAACCATCCAGATGTGATGGAATAGTCGATTAGGTCATATGAGTTGTAGAACAAGATTTATTTATGTAGTTACAAGTAGTTTTTCACCCTTCAACTGAAGTCCAATGCTATTTTTTCATGTGAAAAACAAGCATGAGACCATAGTTTGTTGCTTTATTTTTAATGGAAACTAGTGGGAAAAAGAGTTAACTTCTTCATAGATTTAGCATTTGAGATTGCAAGAAGACATCAAAATGGCTAGTGTACTAAATAAATTCTTATGATTTCTAAAGAATGCTGATAACTCTACTCAATTGGCTTCTTTTTTCAAAATCATACAAATTGAACCTTGGCATCAATAGACTCTGCATATCAAGCTACCACAATTCAAGTTTCAATGATGAATATTTATCATGCATGTTTTAAATGGAATTCAAGTTTATGGTGGTTTTGTTGTTTATATGATGTTATGTGATATTCTAAACCTATTTCATGCTTTTATGTTGCATATATATATTTTTTACTTTTACAAATTTTTTACTAACGGACCCAAAATGAACCAAATCACCCCTAAAATTTGTTTAGCCAAACTAGCGAACTGAACCCTCGAACCTGAACAGGTAACTTAGTTTGTAAGTCAGTTATTGGGAGGTGGTCAGTTGTTTTGTGTGGGGGAGAGTCTTAAAAAAGGTTGAGGAAGTCATTTTGGGGATTGACGAATGTAATTTTGTGAAGAATCAATAAGATCATTTTGGGGGAAGTAGGCCTGAGACCCCTTTAAAGTTGGTTTGAGTGCTTTCTTTTCATTTTTTGTGAGTTTTATGCCAATTTTTCTCAAGGCGAGTAGTGAACCCAGATTTTGTATTTTTGAGTAAATTATGAATTATTGAAGCCCTCCACTTACTGTACCTTTCATGTGGCTCGATGGAGAGGATGTGTACAATGTGATATGAATGTGTGCAGGTCCATTTAAGAAAGGGGAAATGATTTGTGAGTCTTGGAGTTGTCCTAAGAAAATCATTGCTTAAATTCCATAAAAATGAAGCTTTTAGCCTAGGTTTTGTTAAAATGAATGAGAGTGGGGGAATCTCTTTAATGTTTAAGCATATTGGGGTCATAATAGAGGTGTCTGAGTCGATGGCATGGTTAGGGGAGTTGTGCAAGTGGGAATTTCAATAAAGCCTATCCATTTGCATGGTAAATAGACAGTTTCATGGGACATCCTGTTAAAGGACTTGTAGGTGTAGAATAGTCTTAGAATTTGTTGTTTTATGACACAACTCAAGATTGTTTGGGGTGTTCTTATGAAGATCAAGTGTTTAAAGGGAACTCACTTTGTGAAAGAGGGCTAATTCACTAGCCTAGGACAAGGGTATGTTATTGGTTCTCAAATTTGGTCCAAAGGAGTCAAGGGTAGTTTTCACATATGTTTCCACCCCCACTCTACATCAATCCATAGCTTGTTTGAAAGCACTTGTTTTAGGCTTTTAGCCATAACAACAAGCCAGTGAACTGTTTGATAAAAAGCTTTGGTACACATGTATGAAAAATGTGGTAGCATAGACAAGGAAGTGAATTTTTTGAAAAAATACCTCAAATAAATGTGGTCTTATAAAATTCCATGACAAGCAAATGCAATTGACAATTGCTCCTAGTTATTAGTTATGTAATGTGAAGTAATTGCATAACTGATTAGGTTGACTTTGTAAAAACTATATTGAAATTGAAATTTTTTCATTTATCAGCATCTAGTTGTTAGTCATGCAATGTGAAATAATGTTTTGAGTTTGAAAGATGTGCAATGCAATGTAATCAGCTATATGAATATAAACTACATAATACAGCCATTCTTTTTTATGCTCTTGTGCATTGATATTTAACCATTGCTCACTTGATTAAATTTTCAAAGAGTTTAATCATGCACATGAGGAAGAAATTAAATTTTGATTGTCAACTTCTATATATCAAATTATCCAATAATCTTGAGTGTATCTCCATTTACAAAAATGGCATCAATGCCAACTCAAACAATGTTTTACAAAATGTGGCATATGCCATCTCGATGTCTATTCAAAATTTACATGCCAAAATGTCTATCTCATCCTAAACTATTGGTGGATCATCAAAATGGAGCCTCTTTGCAGCACTTGTTGGCTCTGAAGGTACCTGTAAAAGAAAAATTCAAACCACAATTGAGATTAGTTATACTATATGATTTAAAATTGAATAATTAACATCAAAATCAATATACATTGAATTATAATTGAACTCTAAAATTGTAATCTTGATTACCTAAAATATTTGTCTCTTCAAAGGGTCAGGAGTCCTAGAATATTCCCCTCTCAAAGAACTAACCAAACCAACTTTTGTAATGTCAATCTATATATGTGAACAAAAACATAAAATTGATCCAAGTTAGCATACAATTTTTGGTAATAGGAACATATAAATACCAAACAAAAAATAAAATAAACACATACCTCTTTAGGCTAATCTTTTTCTTTATCTCCTTTAGGTTTTTCGACACCTCCTCCTTGAGGTGTTTCAACACCTACTCTTTCAGGTGTTCCAATATGTACTTCTTCAGGCATTGTGGCACTTGTCAACAACGATGTATAGCTCATAACTTCCTGTATATAAAAATGACAAGTACATATGAAACTACCAATCTATATTGATGTATGTATAATCAATATAAGATCTTAAAAATCTTAATTCAATTAAATTTGAGTTCAATTACCTTCCCCTTATCTAACATTGCACTTCCATAACCTAGACAAGGCTGCACCTTGCTCGCACTTTTCAATAATGATGTATAGCTCATAACTTCTTGTACATAGAATGACAAGTACATATGAAACTATCAATCTATGTTGATGTATGTATAATCAATATAAGATCTTAAAATTATTAATTCAATCAAATTTGAGCTCAATTACCTTCCCCTTATCTAACATTGCACTTCCATAATTTGGACAAGGCTGCACCTCACTTGCACTAGGTATTTCCTACAAGAGGAAAATAAGATAAACATATAAGTTATTATATAATTTCATTTATGAAAATTCAAATGACAAGTAAGTATTTAATAAAAAAATGTAAACGAGTGAGTGTGAAAATATATACTATATGTGTGTTGAGGCCAAATGAAATGGCCCTAAGGGTGCTATCAGTCACCTATGCGAGCTCCTCATCAGACATCAACTATTAAATAGACCATGTAAATAAATGTTAGTACATTATACTATCTCTTATTAATATTCATTTTAAAAAAAATGCAAGTTATGAATTTACAACTTAAATCTTACCTCTGTCACTATTCCAATGTCCCCCTCTCTAACAAGAGAGGAATCTATAGGGCGTGCTCCACTCCACTGCGTCTAATCTATAATGTCCACATTATGGACACCATAATCAAAAGTGTCCAAGGGATGCCCGACGGGCTGTACAAGAGGACCCAAGCATATCTTGCGGCACATGGAGCAAGTATGTGACACACAAATATGTGGAACTAATGAGGATGACACAACAACACTCGATCTGTTGCCAACATCACCAGAATGTGGCTGAGCTACTATAGAAGCATGCGAAACCAAAAGACCACTCAAAGAGTGAATAACATGGATAGTCTGTGTGGTCGCATCCTGCATAATATATAGATGATATATTGGAGGTGGCAGAGGAAGGGGAGGAGGGGGAACATATGGGCATGAGACTACTCTAACTGCCCTTGGTCTATCCTGGGGAATACCTCCACCAATGCCTTGGAAGGGTTTAATGTCAAAGTAATTGACATGATGCCCTAACACAAACTCAACATATAATTTTTTAATAAAGTAAAATGGTATATCACAATTGTTGTTCAGTGGTTTATCAAAAACCATACACCAATGATCCCAAAAGTTATCTACAATGTCCCTATGCGTGCACTATTTTATAGAAAGTTTTGGTTTATTAACATTAACTGGAAAACCAGTGTGGGGGTTAGCAAATAAAGAGGCTATTTAGGCTTTGGTTATTCTGAGATTTTTCACATCATCATAAGACAATTCACATGCATAATATTCCCTCATGTCTTCTCACCACAAATGAAAGGAATTATGTTGCGTGGAGAGGGTTTCTATATTTTTAATTATTTCCTTCAATGTGTTTGACATCTCGAATAATCAAGGGATTCTCTTATAAACTTCAAAAATGCCCTTTAATTGCTGCAATTTTTCACTAATTAATTCTTCAATTGCTGGTTGCGAAGGTGGTGGAGCATTTGGCATTTGTGCATTTTCATTCTCAACTGGTGGATCATTTGGAATTTGTGCATTTTCATTCTCAACAGCCATAATGCCTGATTAAAGTTAAAAACTAATTAATCGAATTGAAATTAGATTGTATAAATGAAAATATTGTAAAAATACCCTAGTTTTAAAAGAAAAACCAAAAAAATCCCTACTTTTTAACAAAAATCTATAAAATTCTCCAATTTTTAATACAAATACATAAACAACACTATTTTTAAATCAAAATCCATAAAAAAATCAAAATCCATAAAAAAACATTCATTTTTAATCAAAATCCATTCTAAACTCAAAATTTTCATAAAAATTCAATCAAAAACCCTATTTTGAAAAAAAATCCATAAAAACTAATTGTAATTATACAAATCTACTTCAAAATTCAATCAAAGCAAAGAAAAATCTAAAATCTAACCTTTTCAAAATGGATATCGGCTAAATCGGATATCTGATATGTGGAGAACCTTCTCACTATGTGCCTGTGGCCTGTTTTTGAATATGAAATGATTTTAACAGGCCCAAATTATGTATATATATATATTTTCCTCAAATCGGATATCGGATTTGGATCGGATATCTGATTTGAATTGGATATCCGATATGGAGATCTTGGTTTGGGCATTGCTTTGGAGGTGTGTACTGACACCCAAGCCACAAAAAAGTCAACTCAACATTTTTCACATTTTTAGGTCAATGAAAAATGTAATTTTTCCCCATTGCCACTTTTTGGCCCATCATGATCCTGCACATACCCTTATAACATATAAATATGGACACCATCGATAAAAAATATTTGTATTAACCGAATAGCTACCATGTATGCATACATCAATATATGTCGATATAAGTATAAAATATAGGTACAAAATAGCCATATAGGCTTACGAGAATGCCATATATGCATACAATGTCAAATATACCCAATACAAAATATGTACAAAACTTCCATGTAGGCATACAACAAAGGGCTCTCGAATAAAAAGTCATTGCTCTCCAAGCTCTCGAAATAAACTCTTTCCCTTTGCTTGTCGATTGGATGTCATAGGTCTGTCACTTGTTTGTGCTGCACTCAAGGAGTGCTCCTGTTGCTCCTCCTAGTACTGTTAAGTTCTTGGTGAAGTTTTAACTGTTACAATAAGAAGTAAAGACATTAATATATAGAAATTACATTATAAAAATATATATATTTAATAAAATAATCACTTATGGCCATCTCACGATCACTCTCCATGAGGGAAATATTCACATGTCAATGCTGAGGTGTACTCAAGCCCTATATAAACCATCCAAATAGAAATTAAACTATGAATCAATAATTTGGTTTTATTTTTTACTAGAATCAATAATTTGGTCAAGACATATAATGTATGAGATCTAATGAACAAAATTTTAAGTACTTATTAAACTATATATTTCTGATTATAATGATTACTATTTTCCCTATCCATATCTTGTTCGAAAGGATGTTTTTCTAGGCTTTTACCCATATCAGCAAGCCACTGAATTGTTTGATTAAATGCTTTTGTAGACATGTACTATAACTGCGGTGGCATAGAGAAGGCGGTGAACTGTTTGAAAAACTGTGTCAAAAGAAATGGGGTCTCGTGCTGATGGAATTCCATTACAAACAAATGCATGTCATGGCATTCCATCACCATAAGACCGCATTTCTTTCAAGCATTTTTTTGAAAAGTTCATTGCCTTCTCTATGGTATTATTGCTTACTATTATGCTTTGATGGATATTTTTTGAAGCATCCATAGTTTGTTGGAAAGTACCTAATTTAGGCTTTTAGCCATAGTAGCATGGAAGTGAGTAGTTTGATAAAATGCTTTGGTGCACATGTATGAAAAATGTGGTATCATAGAAAAGGTGGTGAGCATTTTGAAGAAATTCGTCAAAGAAATGTGGTCTCACGGTGATGGAATGGAATTCCATCACCATGAGACCGCATTTCTTTGAGGAATTTTTTCAAACTACTAACTGCCTTGTCTATGCTATTGCTTACTATTATGGTTTCATAGATTTTTTCAAGCATCCATAGTTTGTCGTTCAAGTGCACCTTTGCAAGCACATGCCTCCATGTGAAGAAATTGCATCACTACTTATGTTGACTTTCTAAACAACTATATTGTAGTTGAAATTTTTTCATCTATCAACATCTAGTTATTAGTTATGGAATGTGAAGTAATGATTTGAGTTTGAATGATGTGCAATGCAATGTAACCAACAATATGAATATAAACTACACAAATCTATTAAAATTACAATTCATTAGTTAAACTCTTTATTCTATTACATGCGTGTAGGTTTGAGTAAATCCACTGACACTGGGAGGTGTTCCCTTGAAACTGCCAATATTACCTTGTTCAAAATCCAAAATCACATATTAAAATACCATTCATAAAATATTGCTATTAACATGTAATAAATTTATAAGTTTTTACTAGTTAGATACCCTGCCGATAGGTGTACTACAAAAATAAGTAGGTGGAGGGCTGTTGTATCCAGTCTCAACACTATGACCCTGCAATTTTATTAAAATCATAAAACTAAATTAGTTAATCTTGCATTTCAAAATTGAAATTTAATAAATCAAATTAAATGAACATGCTAACTTTTACCTGAGTATCAATTCCATATGCATCATGCAAAATTTCAGCCGCCCTCTCCATCTCTATAGTTGTATACAGATCCTATGTAGTAGCCTACTGAGTGTCGGTGGGGTCATATGAACAAGTCACCCTGCAAGATTAACACACATGGGTTTGAAGGCCACCACTCAAAGACTCCCTTGGATGGCACTGTAAAATAGGGCTAGTATGATGGATGACACTCTGGGTCAAAGTGTTGATTGCCTGCAATGTCTCTACGTCAGCACTCTCCTTCATGATGATAGGCATAACAATGTGCTCATGAAGTGGCCTAGCGAGAGCTCATCTCCCTTGCCACGTAGGATCCGATTATGCAATAGGCCTATCCTGAGCCGACCCCCCACCTCCCCCTTGGAAGTCCCTCATATCAAAATAATTTGGGATTTTGTTCAATATGAACTTAGTGTATAGTTTCCTGAGAAAATACTAGGGACTTCACAATTGTTGCACGGTCAGTCATCAAAGACCATGTACCACCTATCTTAAAAATGGTTCTTAATCTCTTGGTGGTGGCACCAATGAATAGGAAACCTCGTCGCATTGAGGCTAAAATTTTGATTTGTGTGTGGGTCAGCGAATAATGAGCACAAATCACCTTTTGTAATTTTTAAATCCTTTACTTGTTTATATGATAATTTATCCGCATAATATGCCCTAGCCGCCTGCCTCCTATCTTGCCATCCAATTATTTGTTTTCTAATTGAATCTACATTTTTCAACATATCTTTTAATGAATTTGCTAGGGTCATTCTTTCTATGGTTGAACCATTTGGATCACTCAACCTACTAATAAATCCTCAATTTATTTTTTGTTCTCAATTTCACTCATTAAATTTTGTTGAGTGTTAGGAGGGTGTTGAGTGATTGGTGGAGCAACTTGTTGTTGAGGTTGATTTTGTTGTTGAGGATTATGTTCTTGAGGATTTGGTTGCTCTTCTTGTTGAGGATTTTGAGGGTTTGTGGGTTCATTTGCATCTCCTACAAATTCAAAAAATAAATATATCAAATATAACCTAAAACTAAGAATTTCAAAACAAACAACAAACAATACTTACCTCTACCACCTCTTCATTTTCATGGCACCATCCTTGCAAAGAAATAGAAACTATTTTTGAATATTTTTGCACAATCCCTCCTCCTAGAATGCAAGCACGAAAGTTGGGGGTTTTGGCCGTGGGCAGAAGAAAAAAATAGTCAAAGTGAAAATGATGACTTTCACTTTTTTTCTTTTTCTTTTAACATGCAATAATGTGAGCACGTTATAACATGCTCGCGCTATGAGTTTTCAAACTTTTTTAAAAAAGTGGCCACAAAATTGCTACCCAACTTCATGCTCCTGCATTGCTATAGCTTGATAAATAAACTCCATCAAGACAATCATGTTTTTACAACACATAGGGAGTAGATGAGGGTGGAAATCAAAACCAACCACCCTAAAATAAGTTAATATGAGGTATTGGATATACCAATGTTCGCACTCTGCAATAAAGGCCATAACATCCCTGCTCAATCTGTAGCCTGCATCTCTTGTGAGCCGGTTAATGATAACATATAGAAATGCATCATTAACCCTTATGTAGTGTGACTCAGAAGTCTATAAGTTGAGTTGATCATAGTGATCCCACTCCCTTTTCTATCCTTGGGCTTCTCCCAATACGCTCACTGCATTCAATCCAGGAAAGATGCCCCTTCTAGCTACTGCATATATCACATAAGAGGTCATAAAGAAACTCTTGGTTTCTCTCACTTTGAACATTTGGTTATGTATGCACTCTGACACAATCATAGGCCAATTAATTTTTTTCCTACCATCTAGGATAGTTTGAATGAATGGAAACATCCATTCCTTGAACTAAGAAGCATCTCTCTTCACAAACACTCTAGAGAGCATCACTATTATATCCCCAATCTCCTTGCAAAAATTTTCCCTTTTAGGTTGGTCAGGAAGCTTAGCTAGGGACTTCTTTTCAACCCTCATCTAGTGCTTGTTTATGTGAGTCATGCTAGTCTCCTTTTTTTTTCTATAGAGTTGCAAGGATTTAGCCTCATTGAGCTACCTGGGGTTCTATGGAGCAGGTGTATTGAACATAAACCTTATCATTTGTGGTGTAAGGTCAATCATAATGTTTCCCTGTAGGTCCACACATTGTCTAGTGGTAGGATTGTAGGCTCTAGCTACAGTGAGTATCAATTTTGGGCATTGGACAAATGAGGGAAAGAGGGCAACATGTGCCAAACCAGATTGAACAATTCTCTAAGTTCTTCCTGTGACATCTTCAATAAATGTCTCTTCATACAACTCTATAGTTGAAGGGGCCCAAGTTTGTATCTATAATATTGGCCCAATCTGAGTCCACCTTACTAGTTGTGATGGTTAGACTTTGATGCTTATACCTCAAAGTATATGGGAGCTATTCCACCTTGATCTTCTTAGGCTTATCTCCTTTCCTTGAACTTTCTACATGTTGGCTTCTTTGAGAAGCCTACTCTGATGCTCCTGACATCTCCTAATTCTACAATAAAACCCTATATTAGATGAAAAAAAGCATGAATATCGATACATCATCTAATACCATCCTCTACTTCCTCAAGACAACTTTCATACTTAGTCAAATTTCATATTCATCGGAAGCAGAGTCACAAAAGAATAAGGAACATGAAACCATTGAACACAGACAGGATCGAGACTGAAAACCATCAGTAGTTCCATGTTCAAACTCCACTCTGATTCTACTTCTACTAAAGTGCAAGTGTGAAGAACAATATCAACAGTAATCAGAAGCAGGATCATTTTGGGAATGAATCCCAATGCAAACACTTACGGGATGAATTCATTCCTGAGTCCACTTCCACCAGTTTACTACTCAAAATGAAACAATTTATTGAAGATGTGGTCACATGGGATAATAATGGGAATCTCAAATAAAAGGGGCTTAACCTCACCCTTTAACCAAATAAAGACCAAATTTAACTCTAGGGCTGGATATTTGTAAAGGTCATCGAGCAAACCCAAGTTTGCATGATGCGTCAACTTAGATAATTAGGGCATCAAAAACCCAACATGGAAATCACTGAACCAACCCAAAAATAAGATTAGAGGGGTTTCTAAATATATTTTCAAACATTTAAAGCACAAAGGACCCCATCAAATGAAAACCTACTTAGAAACTAGGGCATGCCAGAACTAACTTGCCATGAAAGCGACAACAAAATAGAAAACAACAAAATGTAAAGACAAAAAAAGAAAAATGGAAAACAGAAAAAGAAATGAAACTAAAAAGATACAAAAAAGGAGAAAATATTCACAAGAAAAGGTTCCGTGAACGCACAAGAACACAAAGAGCAAGAACATGAAAACAAAATGAAAAACACAAATGGGAAAAGAGAGGGCAAAGAACCTACCTCGAAATTCCAGCAAGGAAAGGTTGAAGCTTGATAAAAATATTCTCACCAACACACCTCCACAATCAAATCGTGCTCCTCTCGAATTTATCCTAGATCTAGTTCGCTAAAAAAAATTAGATAACAAAGATAATGAGACAGTTAACCTCGATTAAGGTTTTAAAATCATTTCGTGTGTGTGAGGCTACAATTAATCCAATAAATTCAATCAGTTGGGGGAAAAGAATACAACGTAAAAAGGGTAATCAACTAGTGTGGAAATCAAAGGCAGGGTGGACACAGACCCAAATCTTGAACAAGACAAAAAACCTTTAATAAGTCTCTTATCCAACTCTGAACCCAGTTCCAGTCCCACAGCAAAGACAGACAACAAAGGAAAACAGGGGTGGAATCAGGACCAAAACTGGACCTGGGACTTTTACAAAGTTCCAAGTTCAGTTCCAATTCTGATTCCATTCCTGAAAAATGAACAAAACCAAGACAAGGACAACATAAACAATAGGAGGAAAAATCAGAATGAAAACCGGACCTAGCCCAAACACCAACAGAAACAACAACACAAAGAAAGCGAGTGGGAGTGGGATCAGAACTAAAAACCAAATCTAGAAACCTTACAAAGTTCCAAGTTCAGTTTCATCCTTGATTCTGCTTCCGCTTGGGCAAAGACAAAAAACAAGGAAAACAAAAAATGACTCAAGGGAGAAATGGACACAAGAGCACAAGACCAAACAAAAGATAACAAAAAGAGCAAGGAAGAATGCCGGGACCGGAACCGGGACCAAATCCAAACTTGGAACTTTACAAAAGTTCTAAGTCCAGTTTCCATTCCGACTCCACTTCCGCTAGACCAAAAGAAACAAGGACTTAGGAGAAAAAAAAACAAATCCTAAGACCCAAACAAAACACCAAGGACAAAAAAAAAACAAGGGGTACCCATTTTGTTCCTAAACAAAATGGGGTGGTTATGCAAGGCATAACAAGACTTCACCCAAGAACCACTTCCATAAGGAATTTATAATTATGATGCAATGACACACACATTACTCACATCATACATCCCTACCACATGCTAAAAAAAATGGCATCCACGTCATTCAAAGTGTACTTTACAACTAAGGCTCTAAGCCAAACAACATAATGCTCCTAATACACACAATTTTATTTAACAATTAAACATGCACCCATGCAAGAAGGAAAACAATGTCAAATAACCATCTAGGTTCCCACAAGAATCCTAGGAATAACATAATTTGGGGACATAAGTCATTGACCCAAATTTTCTATTATGACAATGTAGCCTTCCACTCACACACTAATATAATCTCTTCACACATATGATGATAGTCAAATAGGAATACAATGCACATTGCACCATATGAAACATTACCATAAGAACATATTTTTAAAATTTGAGCATATGACCTACACCACATTCACTTCTAATGCATCAATCATATAAGACAACTTACAATGCTCTATCATGAGCCAAAACATTAACCCCCAATTTCAATCAAATGCATCCATATACACACATCCAAGGAGAACATGTAAGAATAAACATGACCAAGGGTCACTACACATTCACACTAAGAAAGGATTGAGACATTGAGATGGAAAACATAAATGAAAGCACTTCTCGATAACTCAAGGGTTTAACTAACCCTCACAAGCAAGTATTTCTCAAATGTATCATGATAGGGAAAATGTTAACAACACTTGTTGCCAATATAAAAATCACACACACAAAGATCAAACAAATCTCTCACGCAATGAGAAACACACTAGATCTAGTGATCATTCCCCACTTAGAAGACTCTCAACTAGAATCATTTTTCCATCCCTAACAAATGCATTAGGGCCTAGGAGGTACTCTTCCTCCTCAAACATATTGCATGGGTTGGTTCACACTAAACCCTCATAAATGGCACCTAAGGAACCCATGTAATGAGACAAACACTTACTCACTAAAATGAGTGCTTGAGCGATCATGCAATAAGCACCAAGAACCACATGGGAAAGAAAATAAACTAGAGATCCCAGTGCTACAACATGGGCTATGATACTATATATAATGCACTAAGATGACATACTCAGAAAAAATTGATGGGAGAAAAATTATTTTAAAATAATGACAACATTGATAATGCAACAATGACATGTCACACTTGTACAATATGGACACAAGTGTCATAATGACAAGAAAAAAAGATGAAATCATCATTCAATAAGAAAGGTGGAAAGAATTGGGGACTAAGAACTCATCTAGGATAAATCCACCATGCTGAACATACAAGAGGGAGAGAACAACACCTACAAGATGATTAGTTACTAAACCTTGATCACATTCTCTTACAACACCACACTAGCATAGGATGCGAGAATCATCAAACTTCAATCCACATCTAGACACACTGAAAAAATGTAAGCATAGGGGAAAACCTTCACAATAGGTTTCTTAACCAAGAGGCACAAACACCACTAACTAGAATGACAATGGGTCACTTATAGACAACCACAAGCTTCCCCAAGACATCTCATTGCAACACGACAACATAAGAAGAAGAATAATACTCTATAACACCACATGACCTATGAGGAATATTGAGGAAACCAACAAGACCAAACATGAAGGATTAAAACCTTCTAAAGTCTTCACAAGACTAGATGCATAATCTCCCTAACTCTAGGTTTGACAAACATACAACTTCAAAAAAGGGCACAAAAAATGAGGCAAGAGAAGCCTTAAGCTCTCAATGAAAATATATAAGAAAATGAAAACAAAACCACTAGAACTTTGGGACCATGTGGAACAACTTTTGTTTACATAATTTTCTCATACAAGGCCTCAAAATAAAGAATAAAGATCAAGTCTTGAAATAAAGATACTTGACTAGGTTTTTGGAGGTTCATCTGATGAAAATGGTCAGAATGGTAAAAATAGAAGGAATATAAATTATTTTTCAATGACACTAGGCTTATAAAACCACTATATAACTAAGGTTAAGATGGTTAGTATTCTATTTTTGTATGGGAACAAGGCCACCCAAACAAAGTTAGAGAAAATTTGGATTTTTTAGCTTGCCAAACTAGACCACCCCATTGACTATCAAGCTTCCTAAAAATGAAACAAGGCCACCCAAACTCACCAGGCCACCCAACTATATTTAGCCACCTTTTTTATTAGTGTAGGTCAATTTTGGGAAAGATAGGGTTGCCTAGATACAACAACAGATTGCCCAACAGTGAAATGTGACCACTAAATTCAATTTAAACCCAAAATGAATCTTCCTAAGTCCATTTTAACTTTCAAGGAATAAATATATCATAATACAAGTATAATCATGCCTGAAACCAACATTGAGACACATAATTAGGGCTAAAACACTAACATTTACAAATCTTACAATCCTTCCTAATGAGAGGTCCATTAATATCAATATTAAAATTTAAATGAAAGGAAAGAATCTAAATACAATAGTTAAACTTGGCAGAACATGGTACCACGATGTTCCTCGATCCATGAACCTCTGATCCCCAATAGTGGTTACCATGCCACTCGACCTTGTGTAATCAAAACATCCACTCCCACCATTCTAGGAGATAATCACATGCTCCATAAGAAAAACACTCATTCCAAACACATGGGGAGAGGGCTTACACCCATGTCATACATGAAGAAAACACTCCACATACACATCATATAACACATAATCATCCAAATCACATGATGGGTCCAATACATTTCATCACTTGGTACAATCACCATAACATAACACAATCCACATTGGGAAAACTCACCAATGTCACATCACAATCCACATTTTTCCAAATCATCAATACCACATGATATAAACATCATGGGATAACTCACTACTAGGTTACCATGAGGATCGTCATTGGGCCAACTCACCAATGGTGGATCACACACACACAAGACACTAGGGTAAGATGTTAGAGAACTAGTAGGGAGTGTCATCATAGTGCTCATTGGTATGGCACACACAAAATCTAGCACCTATATAGATGAGATTACTTGACCTTACAAGACCCAAGCTCCTTGAGCTAGCATGTATTCCCAAACATCCTTAGTCTTTACAAGTGCTCATGGCATGAGAGGGGCATCCATTATCTTAGTTAATTTGTTACCTATGTTTCATTATTTATCATTTGATTAAATGAATCCCCACCCATGATCCTACTTGCCACTTTGGGAGCCACTCCCATATCTTCTATAGTACCTTATTCCTAGGCTCTTCACTCTCACCAATGAGTGTGGCATGAAAAATAATGCAAAAAATTCATCTTCATAAAAAATTTCTAACAATTTTCTACAAGCATTATTACAATAATTCATGAAGGAAATTTTGTTTAAAACATTTAAATTCATCATATTTCCTTCAAAATGTTCAATTTTCATATTTTTCCTATAGAATAAAACTAATAAATTTTCCCAAAACCCCATTAAAATTTATTCAAAATCTATTTTTCAAATTTTAGAAATCTCAAGATACCTTTTTTGTCTAAATATTCCCTACAACACACTTTTCAAGTCAATTTCTTATTTCACACATTTTCCAAAAAATTAGGCACTATAACCCCATACAACTGAAATTTCTCAAAATTTTAACAAAACAATAAATTGAGCATACAATTTCATAAAAAAATTCATTGGGAGGTGTCTACACTCCCCCAATCCTATTCCAATATTCAAATTTGAAATAAATTCGCTAAATTAATTAAAACAAGCAAAATACCTTAACCACAATCAAATTTTAGAATGAAGAGCACATCACACATGCCAAATGAGAGCTCACAAGGACCAACAAGCATGATCTTCTATTGATTCCTAACCTAACAAATCTAACCTCATCGAATTCCACCACTGAATGCACTCCCAATAAATGAATGAATTTTTCACCCAAAAGAGGGTTTTTCTGTCAAAAAAATTCTTTCCAAAATAAAACATTGCATAATAATAATAAATCCCTTTTTCCTATCTACACTTTTTCACTTTCCAAATAAATTAGAATAAAATTCATTTTCTATTTCCTTAATTCCCATTTTCCTCAAAATCCCAAATAGACACATATATCATTCAAATTTACGATTTAAATCCATATGAGAATATAGGGTGGGCGCATCAAGATGGGTAGCCAATTTGTGGAAAACTTCTTTAAAAGTTATGAAAACTCATACCGCGAGCGCGTTATAACACACTCGTGTTATGGCTTGGTGTGCCAAGCCTGAGGCTTGGTCACAACAAGCCCATAATGCAAGCATGTTATAGCGCACTTGTGTTATGACCTATTAAAACCAGAAAAACAATAAAACAAATTTATTCTTGCATTTTGACTATGTTTTTCTTTTGCTTGCGGCCAAAACCCCCATTTCTCTCACTCACATTCTAAAAGGAGGTATTGTGAAAAATTATTCATCAACAGTTGTTATTTCATCGTGAGGATGCCACCACATCGACGTGGAGGTGTGATAGGTAAGGATTGTGTTTCTTTTTGTTAGTTTTAGGTTGTATTTCATATTTATTTTTTTGAATTTGTAGGAGATGCAAATCAACCTGCAAATCCTCAACAATTAGAGCAACAAAATCCTCAAAAACAAAATCCTCAACAACAAAATCAACCACAACAACAACCTCCTGGTACTCAACAAAATTTAATGAGTCAAATTGAGAGCAACAAAAAACAACTTGAGGATTTAATCAGTAGGTTGAGCAATCCAAATGGTTCAACCATAGAAAGAATGACCCTGACAACTTCATTGAAAGATGTGTTAAAAAATGTAGATTCAATTAGCAAACAAATAACTCGATGGCAAGATAGGAGGTTGGTGTCTAGGGCTTATTACGCAGATAAGTTATCATATAAAGATGTAAAGGATTTAAAAATTACAAAAGGTGATTTGTGCTCCTTATTCACTGACCCACACACACATCAAAATATTACCCTCAATGCGAAGAGGTTTCCTATTATTGGTGCCGCCACTAACAGATTAGAAACTTTTTTTTATGATAGGTGGTACATGGTTTTTTATTACCCACTGTGCATCAATTGTGAAGTCCCATAGTATTTCCTTAGGAAACTATACTATGAGTTCATATTGCATAAAATCTCAAATTATTTTGATATGAGGGACTTCTAGGGGAGAGGTGGGGGGTCAGCTCAAGATAGGCCTGGTGCACAGCAAAATCCTATGTGGCAAGGGAGACAACCTCTCACTAGGCCGCCTCATGAGCACATTGTTATACCTTCCATCGCGAAGGAGAGTGCTGATGTAGAGACATTGCAGGCGATCAACACTTTGACCTAGAGTTTCATCAAGCATGCTATCCCTATTCTACAACGCCATCCAAGGGAGTCTTTGAGTGGTGGCCTTTGAACCCATGTGTGTCAATCTTGTGGGGTGACTTGTTCATATGACCCCACCAACACTCAATAGGCTACTACATAAGATCCATCTACAACTATGGAGATGGAGAGGGCAACTGACATTTTACATCACGCTTATGGCATTGATTCTTAGGTAAAAGTTAGCATGTTCATTGAATTTAATTTACTAAATTTGATTTTGAAATGCAAGATTAACTAATTTAGTTTTATGATTTTAATAAAATTCCAAGGTCACAGTGTTGAGACTGGATACACCAGCCCTCCACCTGCTTTTTTTTGCAGTACACCTATCAGTGGGGTATGTAACTAGTAAAAAATTATAAATTTATTACATGTTAATAGCATTGTTTTACAAATGGTATTTTAATATGTGATTTTGGATGTTGAACAAGCTAATATGTGAGGTTTTGAGGGAACACCTCCTAGTCCCAGTGGATTTACTCAAACCTACACTCAAGTAATAGAATAAAGAGTCTAACTAATGAATTTTAATTAATAGATTTGTGTTGCTTATATTCATATTGTTGATTACATTGCATTTCACATTGTTCAAACTCAAAGCATTACTTCACATTCCATAACTAATAACTAGATGTTGATAGATGACAAAATTTCAACTACAATATAGTTGTTTAGAAAGTCAACATAAGCAGTGATGCAATTACTTCACATAGCATAAGTAATAAGTCTAGGGGCAGCTTCCAGTTGCATTTATTTGTCATGACATTCCATGAGACCACTTTATACTGCTCGACATCTTTTCAAACAGTTCACCGCCTTGTCTATGCTATGGATGATTGGAAGGAATATATATGAAAGAATAATAGTAAGCAATAGCATAAACAAGGAAATGAGTTTTTTGAAAAAATTCCTCAAAGAAATGTTGTCTCGTGGTGATGTCCATCACCATGAGACCCAATTTCTTTGAGACCCTTTTTCAAACAGTTCACCAGCTTTTCTATACTACCACATTTCCCATACATATCTACCAAAGTATTTTATCAAATAGTTCATTTCCTCACTGCTATGGCTAAAAGCTTAAAAAAGATGCTTTCCAACAAACTATGGATGCTTGCAAAAAATCTATCAAAGCATAATAGTAAGCAATAGCATAGACATGGCATTTAGTAGTTTGAAAAAATGCCTCAAAGAAATGTGGTCTTATGGTGATGGAATGCTATTCCATCACCATGAGAACACATTTATTTGAGGCATTTTCTCAAACAACTCACCACCTTTTCTATGATACCACATTTTCCATACATGTGTACCAAAGTATTTTATCAAACTAATCACTTCCTTGCTGCTATGGCTAAAAGCCTAAAATAGGTGCTTTCCAACAAACTATGGATGCTTGGAAAAATTTATATCAAAGCATAATAGTAAGCAATAATACCATAGAGAAGGAAATGAACTGTTTGAAAAAATGCCTAAAAGAAATGCAGTCTTATGGTGATGGAATGCCATGATGTGCATTTGTTTGTAATGGCATTCCATCACCATGAGACCCCATTTCTTTGAGGAATTTTTTCAAATAGTTCACTGCCTTCTCTATACCACCACAGTTATCATACATGTCTATGGAATCATTTTATCAAATCATTCACCAGCTTGCTACTATGGGTAAAAGCCTAAAAGAACATGCTTTCAAACACAATATGGATAGGGAAAATAGTAAGCATGATAGTTAGAAATATATAGTCTAATAAGTAATCAAAATTTTGTTCATTATCTTGTACATTATAAGTCATGACATGGATCACTATTGTATTTTTTGTGATTGAATAATTTGTTGTTTTATTTTCAGATGTTGCAAGCAGAAACACCTCTGAATGTGACAAGGGCAATGGAGATTGATGTTTCATCTACTATACAATCCTTGATGGCTTTGATAGGGGAGGTATGAGGCAAATTACTAAATTTCAATTTACATTTGTTGTTATAGATGTTAGTTAGTGAAAAAGAAAACCATTATTGATTTGTAGTTTAGTTTTTGTTTGGATAGTTTATACAGGGCTTGAGCACGTCTCAACATGGGCGTGTGAATATTTCCCTCATGGAGAGTGATCATGAGATGGTGGTAAGTGATTATTTTGTTAAATATATAATTTTTATAATGTAATTTCTATATATTAATGTTTTTACTTCTTATTGTAATAGTTAAAACTTCACCAATAACTAAACACTAGGAGGAGGAGCAGGAGGACTCCTCAAGTGTAACACAAATGAGTGATAGACCTATTGCCATCTGATCGACAAGAAAAGGGAAAGAGTATATTTTGAGAGCCTGGAGATCAATGAATTTTGATTCTAGAGCCCTTTGTTGTATGCCTATATGGCATTTTTGTACATATTTTGTATTGCATATATTTGACATTGTATGCCTATATGACATTCTCATAAGCCTATATGGCTACTTTGTACCTATATTTTATACTTATATCAACATATATTGATGTATGCCTACATGGATATTTGGTTAATACAAATGTATAATATCGATTGTGTCCATATTTGCATTATAAATCCATGGTTCAATAGATATGAGTTATGTGTTTTCAAGTGTCCACTTTACAACTTATGTGTATTCCAATGTATACTTTGTGACTTACGTGTTTTCATGAGTATACCTTGTATTCATGCATATACTTTGTATTACTTTTTGTATACTATATATTCGTGTGTACACTTCAAGGCTTACGTGTTTGAGTACTTGTGCTTCCCTTATTCGCATGTACATGGTTGACTTATTCACGTGTATAATTATTAATTAGTTAGCCCTAGCATTGATCATTGTTTTCCTTCATGGTTTGTCTTGAATATTAATTGATTGATGCTAAACAAATTTATCTAAAAGCAAAAAACACGCTTTCAATTGGTATTCCAAGAAATGATTCATAAAAAGATTCTAATATATTTAATCCTTTGATTGGAACAACTCAATTAAGAAAAGGATACATAATCTTCACAACACTTGCAAAACATAATATTTAGAGTAGATGAAGTAGTTAACTTCTTGAAACATTATCATACAAAAATTTATCTTGATTAGTCTTTAAACATTTTCACAACATAATCTTGATAGTGCAAAATGAATTGTTATGTTCTTGATCTATCACCATATAAACACGTCAAAAGGTTTATATGTTAAATTTTTGCAATATTATTTCGTGTACATGAAATGGACTCAGGAGAAAGTAAGTTATAATTTATAATACAAATAAGAAATGGACTCAACACTGTCCTAGACCCCCAAATAGGTCTATTTAACAAAGCAAAACCCTCTCAATCACTATTCCAATTGTAAAATACTATTGGGCAGCATTTACCAGTTTGCAAATCCACAAAATCCATAATTTTTAGGGTGTGATTGGCCCTCTAACACCACTATCCTCTAAACCCTCACTTTTCTCAAATTTCACTAGGGTTTATTGAAAACCGCATAACCAAACCTCATAAAACCTCAAAACCTCTTCCAACACTCTTCATTTTGCCTGCATAAACTTAATTAACCACCAAATTATGTTGCCCCTTGACTTTACCCATTTTTACTCCCTCCAACCTCTCTTTTTCATTTAAAACCCCTCTTTTCCCAACTAGGGCATCATGCCATAACATGCTTCTGACCTCCCTTGTCCTTGTAGACCTTTTAAACATGTCAAACTCGACAACCTCACCCTATTTCCAACCTATTCTAACTTATTCTCAAGAAATTTCTTCTTTTCACCTCATCTAGCCTTGATTTTAAGGCCTAAATTCTAAATTTTCAAGAGGGGCAACATTAGTAATCTCTTCCAATGCCTTTACCAATGCTATCTTCTTATTCTTACTCCCTATCATACTTACATAATTGACTCAAATGACCCCACACTAACTCAAAACTAAAATAAATATTACAAAATGGCCTATCATGGCCTTATTTGACATTATCATGACTAAAACCACTAAACTAGATCTTTTTCACCAAATGGAGGAACAAGGTGCTCTGCACCAATTATCATACGCTTTTTGTGTGGAAAACTTAGACTTCTCAACCGTCATGTGTATGTTTCTCTTTTTGATTATTTTGCATGCCATCATAAGGGAACAAGTGGGTTGAACATAGCTCAGAGCAATTCCACATGTTTGGGTGCGAAAGAGGACCATGCATAGCATAAACCTACCTATCGAGATGCATTGCAGTAATTTTTTTGGTCACACAAATTGCGAAATGAAAGTTGCACCACTTTGCAACTTTACACTGCTTGCATTTGACACTTTTTCCATCAAGTGAAAACTGGACACCATAGGAAAATGAATCTGAGATAACAAAAACAAAGAGAGGTTATTGTAGAGGGACCCAACGTGCTCCCATAGACTTAGACAGAGAGTTCGTAAGCATCATGGTTTCTGAGTAATAGCACATCAATTTTTTCTTTCATTTTTCACTTTGGACCCTAAAGGGATCAAGCCAATTCAATGTAGCTCAAAGCGATTTTGCGTATTTGGGTGCAAAAGAAGACCATTAATATCATAAACATACCCATCTGAATGTGTTTGAACAATCCATAAGGCCATACGAGTTGCAAAACAAAAGTTGCACCACTTTGCAACTTTCAACTACTTACATTTGACAACTTTTTTCCCAAGTGAAAATTCACCACAAATGGAAAATTCCTCCGAGATAGCAAAAACCGAGAGAGGTTATTGTAGAAGGACCCAACACAATAATATAGGATCAAACGAGAAATTTCTAAACATCACGGTATTCGAGTAACAACATGTTGAAGTTTGTAGCTATTTTGCACTTTGGACTCTTAAGGGATCGATCCGATTGAATGTAGTTCATAGTGATTCTACGTGTTTGGGTGTGAAAGAAGAATATGCCTAGCGTAAACATATCTATTCAGACATATCAAAATAGTCTGTGTGGTCACACTAATTGCAGAATGAAAGTTGCATCACTTTGCAATTTTGCGCTGCTTGCATTTTACACTTTTTCCATGAGGTGAAAAACTGCCACCACAAGAAAACCACTCCAAGATAGAGAAAAATGATAGAGATTTTTGTATAGGGGCCCAATACAATCCCATAGGATTGGATGAGAAGTTCCTAAGCGTAACAATATCTGAGTAACATCATGCTGATGTTTGCAACCATTTTGCACTTTGGGCTCTTAAGGGATTGATCTAGTTGAACGTAGCTCAGAGCGATTCTGAGTGTTTGGGTGTGAAAGAGGACTATGCCTAGTGTAAGAATACATAGTCAGATGTGTTGGAATAGTCTGTGTGGTCACACAAGTTGCAGAATGAAAGTTGCACCACTTTGCAACTTTGCATTGCTTACATTTGACACTTTTTCCATGAGATGCAAATCCACCACCACGAGAAAACCACTCTAAGATAGTGAAAATTGAGAGAGGTTTTTATAGAGGGGCCCAACCTGATCCCATAGAATCAGATGATAAGTTTCTAAGCATCATGGTGTTCGAGAAATAGCATGCTGAAGTTTGCAGTCATTTTACACTTTGGACTCTTAAGGGATCAATCCAGTTGAATGTAGCTCAAAGCGATTCCGCGTGTTTGAGTGAGAAAGAGGACCATGTCTACCATAAAAATACCTATTTGGATGCATTGGAATAGTCTGTGTGGTCACACGAGTTGCAGAACAAAACTTGCACCACTTTGCAACTTTGCACTGCTTGCATTTGACACTTTTTCCATCAAGTGAAAATCTTCCACCATGGGAAAACCACTCCAAGATAGCGAAAACCGAGAGAGGTTTTCTTAGAGGGGCCTAATGCAATCCCATAGGATTAGACAATAATTTTCTAAGCATCATGCTATCCGAGTAACAATATGCTGAAGTTTGTAGTCATTTTGCACTTTGGACTCTTAAGGGATCAATCTGGTTGAATGTATCTCAGAGCGATTATGCATGTTTGGGTGTGAAAGAAGACTATTCCTAGTGTAAACATACCTATTTAGATGCATTGGAATAGTCCATGTGGCCACACGAGTTGCAAAACAAAAGTTACACCACTTTGCAACTTTGCACTGTTTGCCTTTGACACTTTTTCCATCAGGTGAAAATCTGCCACCACCGGAAAACCAATCAAAGATATTGAAAACCTAGAGAGATTTTGTAGAAGGTCCCAACGTGATCCCATAGGATCAGATGATAATTTTCTAAGCATCACAGTATTCGAGTAATAACATGTTGAAGTTTGCAACCATTTTGCACTTTGGACTCTTAAGGGACCGATCTAGTTGAACGTAGTTTGGAGTGATTTCATGTGTTTGGGTGTGAAAGAGGACCATGTATAGTGTAAAAATACCTATTCGAACACGTTGGAACAACCCGTGTTGTCACATGAGTTGCTGAACGAAAGTTGCATGACTTTGCAACTTTGCACTGCTTGCAATTGACACTTTTTCCATCAGGTGAAAATCTACCACCACGGGAAAACCACTCTGAGATAGTGAAAACTGAGAGAGGTTTTTGTAGAGGGGCCCAACATAATCGCATAGGATTAGACAAAAATTTTCTAAGCATCATGGTATCTAAGTAACATCATGTTGAAGTTTGCAACCATTTTTCACTTTGGACTCTTAAGGGATCAATTCAGTTGAACATAACTTGGAGTGATTTTGCGTGTTTGGTTATGAAAGAGGACCATTCCTAGCGTAAAAATACCTATTTGGACTTGTTGGAATAGTCCGTGTGGTCACACGAGTTGCAGAAATAAAGTTGCACCACTTTGCAACTTTGCACTGCTTGCATTTGATGTTTTTTCCATCGGGTGAAAATTTGCCACCACAGGAAAACCACTTGTAGATAGAAAAAAATGAGAAAGGTTTTTATAGAGAGGCCCAATGTGATCCCATAGGATTAGACAAAAAATTTCTAAGCATCACAGTATCTGAGTAACAACATGCTGAAGTTTGCAGTCATTTTGCACATTGGACTCTTAAGGGATCGATCTGGTTGAACGTAGCTCAAAGTGATTCTGCATGTTTGGGTACAAAAGAGGACCATGCCTAGCATAAAAATACCTATTCAAATTTTTTGGAATTGTCTGTGTGGTCACACAAGTTGCAGAACAAAACTTGCACTACTTTGCGACTTTGCACTCCTTGCATTTAACACTTTTTCTTTTAGGTGAAAATATGCCACCACAGGAAAACCACTCCGAGATAGTGAAAACCAAGAGAGATTTTTGTAGAGGGGCCCAACGCGATCCCATGGGATCAGATGAGAAATTTCTAAGCATCATGGTATCTGAGTAACAACATGTTGAAGTTTGCAACCATTTTGCACTTTGGACACTTAAGGGATTGATCTAGTTGAACATAGCTCAGAGCGATTCTGCATGTTTGGGTGTGAAAGAGGACCATTTTTTGTGTAAACATACCTATTTAGATGCATTGGAATAGTCCATGTGGTCACATGAGTTGTAGAATGAAAGTTGCAGCACTTTGCAACTTTGCACTGCTTGCATTTGACACTTTTTCCATCAAGTGAAAATCTGCCACCACAGGAAAACCACTCGGAGATAGCAAAAACCGAGAGAGGTTTTTGTAGAGGGGCCCAAAATGATCTCATAGGATTAGACGAGAAGTTTCTAAGCATCACGGTATCCAAGTTGCTGCCCTAGTAGATTTTGATGGAAAAGGGCATGAAAAATGAGGTTTTACCCTAGGGTTTGATAATATATTGCATGTAGAGGTTGGGTGATTGTTTTTTGAGTTTGTGTAGGTGATTTTAAGGTATAAAGTAGTGGCATGTTCTGGTAAGGTGTGGAACCATTCCTTTCAATAAACCCTCCTCATACTAGCATTAAATAAGGTTTTTGTGGTTTGGCATGGTGGAGTGAGTTTCACCTGAGAAAAATTACCGATTTGAGGGTTTGGATACATGAGAATTGCTGCCACAACAAGTTCAGAGGGTTGTTGAATGTTTAAAGATATGTTCCTTTGTAAACTAGGCCTAGTTAGTGTAATTAAGACAACGAAGAAGGTCATTTTTGATGCACATGTTCCAATATAGTCACTATTGATTTTGAAGTATGTGTTGTAACTCAATAGTGGGAATCTAGGTCAATCATTTGTTTGTGAAGTCATTTGAGAAGTTATGATTACATTTTTCTTATTTCCTCAAATATGAATTAAAAGACTTCAAAATACTTTCAAAAGTTACCTAACTCCTTGCTCTGAAGAAATCTAATCAAAAATCAAGTATAAGGTGTTGTACAATATGAACAAGCTTGAAACAAAAAGGAAAAGTGCTAAAAATACAAAAAACATCATCCTTTATTTACTAATTTTGCAATTGTGCAAGTAATGCAAGTTTTTCATTTTTACACCAAATGACAACTTTTGTGCAATATCACTTATCTAATCACCTAATGACCTATTTGAGACTTCGAATTCATTACATTTGATCTTCACATGACCTTTTTCACATTGTTTACATTTGAAAATTCAAATTTTGCAAATTTTCCTATTGAAGGCATTTAGAGAACAAGGTGCTCTTGCACCAAACATGAATTCCAAAATTTCAATATTTGAGTAAATCTCATTACAATGCCTTATGTACATCATTCTCACAGATCTTTTACAATGTCACTCATACATTTGAGATTCCCTTTAAATGTCTACATCATAGGTGCTCATGAGCACACTAACTTCAATTGAGTAACTTGAGATTCCCTCTCTAAGCTTCACACACTCTTTTATAATGGCTTCAAATCAGAGCTGAGATTTCTCAAGATCATTAAAATAAGGATGTTGCATTGATTTTTTGGTTGAGATTCTCTTTGATGGCTCATAAATCAACATTTTCTGCAATGAGAGACTAATTAGTAGTTTACTTACAAATACGTAAAGTAAAAGAAGAAAAATAAAGAGCATCGAAAATGGAAATGAAATGAAAATAGATGGAAAGAACTTACAAATAGGAATTCCAGTGTCTCAACTTACTCACTCCTGGTCATACATCTTCACTGGGAGTTCTAAGATACCTATTGCACACAACACCTCTCATGAATAAAATAACTTGAAATTTGAGATGCTCTTATAATGTTTACATCATAGATTTTCAAGATAAGGTTAACTTAAAATAAATAACTTGAAATTCCCTCACCAAGCTTCGCACACACTTTTGTAATGGCTTAAAATCATAATTGAGATTTTTCAAGATCAAAATAAGGATGTTGCATTACTTTTCTAGCTGAGAATCTCTTTGATGGCTCATAAATCTGCATTTTTTGCAAGGGGACACCAATCAATTTTTAGTAGGTTACTTGCAAATAGGAAAAGTAAAAGAAGATGTTACCATTGGCATCAAAAAAATTAATGTGCATGGGTGATCCCACAATAGTGGTTTACACTTTTTGGCCAAACTGGACATTGATATTTTTTTTAACACAATCTGCACATTCAGGCACCTATAGCAATTAAACCGTAAGGAATTTGAAGATGATGTAAACTAGAGTCTTCTCACATTTTGTCTGTAGATTCTAAAAATATTTTTTTCAATTTTTTTGGAATCAGATTGCACTTCTTTTTCCATCTCCCACAAAAATTGGTTTTTTCAAAAAATAGCATTTTTAAAAAGTGACGCAAACCGTATAACGCATAACTTTTTTTCCATGAAGGATAAAATTCCAATTCTTTCAAATTTAGATTTCTAACTCCAATATCTAGTGCTTCCACTTGGTTAGATAGTTTTTTATTGAATATTTTTTCTTTAATCGAGTTTTGAAGTCAATCAAATGACAATTCAGACATAGCGCGACCGTATAACGCATAACTTTTACTGTATGTATCAAAATTCTTCTCTTTTTTTTTGTTGGATCAAGGACTTAAATGTATGGTGCACTCATATTTTTAATTTTTTTATTTTTATAATCTTCTATTTTTCCACTTGTGTAGAACAGATATTTTTGTTTTCGATGAAAAACCTATATTTAATAAAACTTAAAAAACATATAGATAATAAAACCAAAACATACTAAAATTATATTCATTGGATAGATCGTTCTGAAGGCTACTCGATTCCAAGTTTGGTTTCTAAATATTCCCCCATTTTCATCCCCAACCGGAGCTTGAAAGCGTAAAATTTTAGGTTTTTTGTGTGAACAAATTAAAAAATTAGGGAAAAAGGGGGTTCGCTAGAACTAGGGGGTTCTAGTGAACCCCCAGGGGTTAGTGAACCAGGGTTCATTCAAACCCTGGTTCATTGAACCCCCACTAATATGCATTTTTCCTTTGTTTTTTTTTTGGGAGGGAAATGTGGGCCCAATAGTTAATGGGTTCGCTCGAACCCTAGTTCGGTCGAACCCCTTTATGGTTCGGTCGAACATGTAGGTTCATGCGAACCCCTAAAACCATTTTTTTTGCCATGGGGTCATTTTTTCTCAATTTTCCTTCCTCCATCAAATTGTAAACCACTATTATGGCTTCACCCGCATACAAGTATAAATTATTAAGAATTGATGTGCATATTTACTAATTAATCTAACAAACCATCTGGGTCTGCTCGACTCTTTATTGTGTCAAGTATTGCCTCATGGTTAGACTCTTGGACCTTCCAGAAAGTCTTGTTGAAAGTTCTACCCCCATATTTGGTCAAATGAACATTGGATTTCACAACAAGGTTCGAGTAATGAAGAATCTTATGATGCGTGTCAAAGTCCTCAAACAACCAATGTTTAACACTCTTATGTGGGTGTCTTCTAAGTCGCATTCCAGTAACAACTAAGCCTATAGGGTATTCAATGTTTTCTCCATATATAACTGGGGCCTCCATTTTCTTTTTGAAGTCAACACAATGACACAAGTAATAGTTTGTTCCCTCTTCATTGTCTTCATTTGCAATAACTACATAAACATTCCCTACATTGATATGTGCAACAAATCTTTTGAAATTAGTGAACATTACGAATACAATACAAAGTAAGATAACAATATAGAATTTCAAAAACTAAGTAAGCAAATATATTACCTGGTTGAACTAGATCTGATATGTGGTCAAATTCAATTGATGATTCCATTTGTGTTTGATCTATTTTAAGGATCTATGACATTTGCTTTGAATGCTTACATTAACAATTACAAACAAAAAATGCTTAATTATAATTAAACTCACAAATCGAAATTAAATAACGAAATTAGAAAGTAATTAAAGAAAGAACAGAATGAGAGATAAAGAGAGTGCCAACGAAGATTGATAACAGAGTTCGTCGTTTAGAATGACTACGTCTCTGAGCCCCTCTCCAATTGAGTGGACTGATCCAATTATTCCTCTAGAAATTCGGTTACATTCGTTGGCAGAACCTCCCTTTGGTTTACAAAGAAATTTACAAATGCACTTCCAAAGTGTGTGGAAACAAGATTCTCCAAAAGCACGGAAATACAAAAATTCCTCCAAGGAAAACAATCTCTCACACTTGCAAAATTCTTCCAAAATCACTTTTCTTCTCTCACCTTTCTCACCTCCTTTTATAGCCCAAAATTACCAAAATTGGTGTAAAACCAATTAACTACCCAATCTCCCTTACATAGTGCAAATTTTCAAAAATATCCCCCTTTTCACATCTCCCGGAAGGATAATATATCCAATATTATTTTTATTTAGCCCTTTATATTTATCGGGGCTTTACAAATGATATTCTCCTTTTATTTAGGAGATTTTATTTCTCCATAGGGTATTTTTGATGTTATTTTATCCCTATGTATAGGGCTACGTTTTGAATTAGGAAAGTTTGTTTAAAAAAAATATATATATCAAATCCCCCTTAAAGAGAATCTTTTAGGTATTTTATAGGGGGGTGGTGGTCCCACCACACTCCCCTCCTTTTAACCTTTCCCCTAAAAGAGGGGGATGTGTTCCCCTTCAAAAGTGGGTTTCCCCCCATACCATGGGTAGTGCCCCACTTAATGTGGGTTGCCCCATGGATGGGTGGGGCCCATCTTAGATTTTTTTATTAAATATAAATTTTATTATATTTTTTTTTAATTTGATTTTTTTTTTAATTATTTTTACCAAAATAATTTTTGCCACATGGAGGGATGAGGTATTTCCATATGTCAAGGGCTAATTGGCCATTGTACTGACTGGGTGCTGACGTCATCAGGTTGACCCAATCTTTGACCTTCCATAACTTTGCCATACGGACTCCGTTTTCCATGAAACGAACTCCACCAAAATCATGATGATGAGCACTTCACAATGGTGCTAACTTTGACTAATTTTGATGAATTTTTTTTCCTTTTTTTGGCCTAGTTCTAAGAGTTGACCAGAGGTTTGACCATATATATCTTGAGCTCTGGGACTCAGATTGACTCCGTTCGAGTTGCGTTGGAGTTAGGATCCTGAGCACTTTCTAATGATACCAAAAATAGAGAAAATGGAGAATTTAAAAATTTGACAAAAATCCTCTGGATCAATCCTCCCCAATGGAGAGCTTTTGGACCTCTGAAAGTTGGTTACTCAGAAAGTAAGTGAGGCTAAAGTTCCCTCACTTTACCAATCTCCATCCACTTTTCCTTGCTTGGATGCATCCCTTTTAGCCCCACTTGGAGGTATTCAACTGCTCCTCTTCATGAAGTCCTGGTGTTCCTATCGAGAATAACATCTTCAGGCAACTCTGACATGTACTCTGGTGAAAGGTCGTCAATTGATGGAACTTGCACTTCGGCCTCCTCATCTAGTATCATCGGAGGTTCGTACAACTTCAAGTTCTCAACGTTGACTACGAGTAAATCTGCATGTATGGAGAAAGATTAAGGCGGAAGGCATTTGTGCCAATCTTTTCCAGAATTTTGAATGGACTAGATCTGATCGGCTTGAGCTTCCTTCCTTCACCTTGCATTCTTTCCTTTCTTATGTGTAACCAAACTCTGTCTCCAACTTGGAAATGATGATCACTGTGATGCTTGTCATGACGAGCCTTGTACTTTTCTTGACTCTTTTCCAATTGTGCTTCTACAGCCTGATCAACTGCTTGGACCTTTTGGATGAACTTTAAAGCCCTTTCTGCATCAAGGTGCCCATCTTCAACATCATTTATTACAAAAGTGAAGTCCATTGGTGTCTTTGGAAAATAAACGAAGAAAGTATCAAAAGGAGACCTCTTTGTAGAAGAATGTGTTGCATGGTTGTAGGCATGCTGCACATAATGAAGACTTTCATCCCACAACTTAGGATGCTTGTTGCAATATCCTCTGAGCAGATGCACGACTATCTTGTTGACTACCTCTGTCTTTCCATCGGTCTATGGATGGAAGGTCATACTCTTCTTCAGTTTAGTATCCATAAGTCCCCATAAGACTGACCAAAACTCCCCAAGGAATCGAGAATCTTGATCTAATACAATGGAAGTGGGTAACCCAAAGTGAACCCATACAAACTAAAAATACATATGAGCTGTCAGTTCAGCAGTGACTTGCTTTTTACATGGCATAAGAATACACATCTTGCCGAACTGATCAACTACTACATACAAATAGTCATACCCTTTCCTAGACATAGGTAAACCCTCGAAAAAATCCATAGATACACTTTCCCATGGTCGGGACGGTACAGGTAAAGGTGTGTACATCCCCAATTTCCTATTACTCGATTTGCTAGTTGCACACATCACACATCCCTTAATATATTTTGTTACAATTTCTTGCATTCGTGGCCAGTAGCAATATTTTTGTAGTTGTGCCAAAGTTTTACTAACCCCAAAATGTCCTACAATTAGTGATGTGTGTGCCTCTCTGATTACATGTGCTTGTTCATTCTTTGGAATGCATAATTTTCCTCAGTGATACAAGAGTTTATCATGCACATAGTAATCCTTTTCTTCTACTTGTTTAACTTGGATTAGAGCTGCATAGATATCCTTAAAATTTTCATCAGTAGCATATTGTTCTTCAAAACTTGCATGCATCATAGAACTATTTTTAAGGATTATCAAAGAATTAGAAACTGGAGGTCTAGAAAGCATATCTTCTACTTTGTTATGGGCTCATTTCTTATACTTAATGACTAAGTGAAACTGCTGTAAAAATCCCATCCATCTGAAATGCCTACTTTGTTGTAGCTTAGTTTGTGAATATAGATATGGTAATGGCTGATGATCGGTATGGATTACTGTTTCCTTGCCCATTATATAATGTTTCCATTTCTTAACACTCTGTACTAAAGCATAAAGTTCTTTATTGTAAGTTGGATAATTACTTATTGCGCCAAAAAAAAATTCAGAGTGGTAATAGATCGGCTTACCTCCTTGTGTCAATACTGCTCCCATGGCGAATCCACTTGCATCTGTTTCAATCTCAAATGGTTGGTGCAAATCTGGTAGAGCCAAGACTAGTGTGGTACTTAACTTTTCCTTTAGTGTGTCAAAGGCCTTCTGTTGTGGTCCTCCCCACTAAAAATTTATCTTTGTACTTGTTAATGCATGCAACAGTGATGCAATGAAGGAGAAGTTTGCAATAAACTTCCTCTAGTACTAGACAACACCCAAAAAACTCCTGACTTCAGTTACAATACTTGGCTTCGGCTAGTTTACAATTGCCTCAACCTTTGTAGGGTCAACTTTCAATTGACCATTCCTTACGATATAACCTAATTGCACAAGAGATGTATTTGCAAACTTGCATTTAGACATCTTTACATACTGTTTTTCTTTTCTTAGTACATCAAAAACTTTTTTAACATGACTTACATGGTCTTCCCAAGACTTGCTAAAAACTAGGATATCATCAAGATATAAAATAAAAAAATCTTCAATGTAAGGATAGAAGATGTCATTCATGACTCACATGAATGTGGCGGGTGCATTGGTAAGCTCAAAGGGCATAACCATCCATTCATAAAGTCCCTATTTTTTCTTGAAAGAAATTTTCCAAATATCATCCTTTGCAATTCTAATTTGATGATAACCACTTCTCAAATCTAATTTAGAGAAATAAATTGCATGCTTAAGCTGATCAAGCAAGTCATCAATTCTAGGAAGCGGATACCTATTTTTGATGGTGAATTTGTTTAGTGCCCTGAAGTCGATGCACATCCTCCAGGTTCCATATTTCTTTGGAACCAAAATGATTGGAGAACCACAAGGTGATGTACTTGGAAGAATCACTCCTTTGTCTACGAGATCCTAAACTTGCTTCTTGATTTCTTCATTTTGCATTACAGAAAAAGGGTACATGCCAATATTAGGTAGTGGAACATCCTACTGCAATTGAATTTCATGTTAAATATCTCTTTTAGGAGGCAATCATTTTGGTTCCTGAAACAAGTCATCATAAGCGGATACAACTTTGACCAATTCATCCTTATGTTTAGGATCACTTCCTTTAAATGTCTTAGATGTTTCATCTTCTTTGGCCTGAACAAGCATTAACACAAATTTTTTACTGGAGTTCACTAATATTTTCATCTAACAAACATTAACTAATGCAAGACTAGTTTTGACTTTGTGTGCACATACAATATATTCAATTCCATCCTTAAATAGATGATACTTGTTTTCCTCCCTAAAGAAGATAACTTTACAGTCGTACAAATATGGAATTCCTAACACAAGTTCGCAAATATCTAAAGGTAAACATCTGCTACAACCTCATCTTTAAAGTGTGCAGTGATTGCAAAACTAAACTTACATTGTTTAGTGACTTGTAACTGTGCATCATTACAAACCCATCCCAAAGGGTATGGCTTCAGATGAGGAGTTGTAGTCAGATTTAGCTTTTTAACAACTTCTTCAGATAAGAGATTAACTTGTGAACCCATGTCAAATAAAGTATCAACCTTAGTGTGTTTAGTTATCACACAAATATGAAAAAGTTCATTCCTCTGCTTATCTACTTTAGATTGCTTACTTGTACTTGCATAAATACTTGATTAAGATGCAATAGATATATCTTTTTTTTTACCTTGAATTCCATTGGCAGTTATCTTTGTCTCATGTCCGGAATCAGATCCAAGATCCTATTGTGTTACAACAGCTATCTTTTGCTTCCCTTTGTTTCCACCGTACCTCTTTGGCCTAAGTTCTAGATGTAGTTTCCAACACTTAGAATCTTTGTGTCCTTCTTTCTTACAATGAGAACAAGTGGGTTTTTCACCCTCTTTCTTTACCATGGTTGTCTTTTTTCCTTTTCCTTTATCTTCACCCTTAGGTTTCCCCTCAAACTTAGATGGTTTCTTTGAGAAATTATCATTGAAAGTGTTTGTACCCCTTAACTCTAAATGAGTGGCTTGGACTAATACTTCATCCAAATTATTAGGACTCAACATTAGAATAGTATGTCTTAGGTAAGAATGCAAACCACCTATGTACTTGAGTAATGTATCCTGAGTATACAATGGAACATTTAAAGCAATAGCCCATTTTCTAAACTCATGAGTGTAATCTTGGACATACTGACCCTTACCTTGCCTAAAGGTTTTCCAATTCATGGTTAATTGTTGCATATAACCTAAAGGATAAAACTATTTTTTAAGCGCAGCAATAAATTCCATCCAAGTCATATTGACCTTACCATGGTGAGAAATTTCCTCTCGAGTCCTACTCTCCCAGCAGGTGAGAGTTGTACCTCCCAACCGGAGAGTGGCTAACTGGATTGATTCAGAGGATTTTTGTCAAATTTTAAAATTCTCCATTTTCTCAAGTTTTGGTATCATTAGAAAGTGCTCGGGATTCTGACACCAACACAACTTGAACAGAGTCAATATGAGTCCCGGAGCTCAAGATATATATGGTCAAACCTTTGGTCAACTCTCAGAACTAGGCCAAAAAAAGGCAAAAAATCAAAGTCATCAAAACTAGTCAAAGTCAGCACCATTGTGAAGTTCTCATCATCACGATTTCAGTGGAGTTCGTTTCACGGAAAACGGAGTCCGTATGACGAAGTTATGGAAGGTCAGATTGGGTCAACCTGATGACTTCAATGCCCAGTCAGCATAACGGCCAATCAGCCCTTGACATATGGCAATACATCATCCCTCCATGTGGAAAAAATTATTTTGGCAACAATAATTTAAAAAAATATAATGAAATTTATATTTAATAAAAAAATCTAAGATGGGCCCACCCATCCATGGACGACCCACCCATCCATGGACGACCCACATTAAGTGGGGCACCACCCATGGTATGGGGGGCAACCCACTTTTGAATGGGAACAAATCCCCCTCTTTTAGGGGAAAGGTTAAAAGGAGGGGAGTGTGGTGGGACCACCACCCCCCTATAAAATACCTAAAAGACTCTCTCTTTAAGGGGGATTTGATATTTATTTTTTAAAAAACAAACTTGCCTAATTCAAAACGAAGCCCTATACATAGGGATAAAATAACATCAAAAATACCCTATGGAGAAATAAAATCTCCTAAATAAAAGGAAAATCTCATTTGTAAAGCCCCAGATAAATATAAAGGGCTAAATAAAAATAGTATTGGATATATTATCCTTCCGGGAGATGTGAAAAGGGGGATATTTTTGAAAATTTGCACTATGTAAGGGAGATTGGGTAGTTAATTGGTTTTACACCAATTTTGGTAATTTTGGGCTATAAAAGGAGGTGAGAAAGATGAGAGAAGAAAAGTGATTTTGGAAGAATTTTGCAAGTGTGAGAGATTACTTTCCTTGGAGGAATTTTTGTATTTCCATGCTTTTGGAGAAGCTTGTTTCCACGCACTTTGGAAGTGAATTTGTAAATTTCTTTGTAAACCAAGGGGAGGTTCTGCCAACGAATGTAACCAAATATCTAGAGGAATAATTGGATCGGTCCACTCAATTGGAGAGTGGCCTAGAGATGTCGTTCTAAATGATGAAATCCGTTATCAATATTCATTTGCACTCTCTTTATCTCTCATTCTGTTATTTCTTTAATTACTTTGAATTTCGTTATTTAAATTTTGTTTGTGAGTTTAATTATAATTAAGCACTTTTGGTTTGTAATTGTTAATGTAAGCATTCGAATAAAATGTCATAGATCCTTAAAACATATCAGTGTTAGTTCCAATGCCGTCAGAGGGTGATACATGTGAAGTGGGCTAAGATAACTTATCTACCATTTGTCAACCCACTCCCCTGACTCACAATCATTCTAGGCTTGCATTGTATATGAAAAAAAGCATGCCATATTTTGTGTATTAATACTCCATGAACCTACATTTGAGCTAAGGAAAGTGTTGACCTCACTTGATCCTATTAGTGTACAACAATCCTCATATGGTGCAATGTTAGTATCATTCATCAACCTAAAAAATTTACAAACTAAAGACATACCTTCATTACCTGAACCGATCGAAGCATTACACCACTCGACGATTGATCTTGCATCTGTCAACTTTGCACCATCTTTATACTTAACTCTTCTTGTGCTAATGCTCTTTTCACGCATGCTCCTACACCATCATGCTCCCCCTTTCCATGATCGACCTCACAAAAGTTCCACATATGTTGTACACCTGTAATGACATGCCTCATGCTCAACTAGTAGAACATGTGCGAGTTCTTGAACTCTGCTACACAATTATCTGACCATATTATATGCTAACTATATTCTATGCCCCTCTGAACCAAATCATTGTAGAACATCTAAAAGCAACCTTGCACAAAGTCTAGAGAATGTGTGCGATCATCACTAATATAAAAGTGATACCCCCTCAATACCTTCCTTTGGTCCTCTATACTATCAGTTGCATGAATGAATGCTATGTGGAAAAATATCAAAACTTGTGTGGAGTTATAATACTATGACTGCACCTCACATCGTGGCTTTAGAGTGTAGTTCTCTACAAATTCAACCACTGATACTATGCTACCAATTGGAAAGGTATCCTTGCATATCTTGAATTGTGTTTCCATGCATCAGGCTCTATGGGTATGCCTTGCATACTCATACACTATATTGTCACGAAACATGGACATAAACTGATACACTGGAATCTTTTGAATAACCAAATCACACCTTTTTTCTTGAGACCCATCTTTTGCAACGTATGCCACTATTTTATACTTCCCAAACTCTACTATTTTATGTACCACCTCATCTGTGCTTTCCATATGTTGACATATTAGCATATGTTGTAAGCCATTGCAACGCTGGCATGAACCATCCAAGCATGTTGTCTTGTAAAATATTTGACCATCCTCTATTTCACATAAAAATTTTCATAAGAACTCTCTTGAATATTTTGGTGGGGCTTCTATGCCACAATCCTGCAAAACATCGTTAGTATGCAAATCCAAACATATAGAATGATAAACATCATAATGGTTAGAGAATTCAATATGTAGTCTACAACAACAAGTAGTGCATGTGTGATTTATCTTGACATAAAAAGGTTTAAGCATTTCAAAAAAAAATTAAAAATTCTAATTTGAGGATAATCCTTTTGAAATTTATGAAAAAATTGGGTTTGAGTTGTATCCAAAAAATGTTTTGGATGTGGCTCACGGTTCTGACTACCGATTCTCCTTCTTACCACATCCCTTTGATTTGGAGATGGCCTTCTGTTATTCTTCCAATACTCTTCAATTAGTGTTCTCAATGCTTCAATTTTTTTTTATCTTTTTGTGGCATCTTCCCGAGAATTCCCATAATTCACTTGAATTGGTGCCCTCAATTCTTTGCCGCCTTTGAATGGAATTTGATAAAAAAATTCTACTAATTCTCATTTGTTCACTCATATTTCTAATGAGACGAGCTCTGTTTGTTTGACTACTTACCAAAGTCAATGTAATGACACGTCAGGTGACATTACTATCCTTTAAGCATGAGGTCTTACCCACACTCTCATAAGCATCCATTAGATTCTTCACAATAGTGTTTTCACTTGATGCATTCGATGTTCTCAACCCAAGAGTCTTCATGATGTCTCTATACGTTATACCCCACATCATTTCAACAAATAGTTGACATCTTGCCATCTCATTTAGCCTTTCAAAGAAGATTTTCAAAATCTTATCAGCATATCTTCTACAAGAGCGTGTTGAAATATTACCTTCTATGTGTTGCAAAATATCCTCATCAATATTAATCAAATAGTCTGGATTTCTATGCTAAATTCTATGAGGTGTTCTCCTAGGTACATACATCTCAACATTGGGAATTTCATCAATATTTAATTTAGGTGGGCTAGATTGTGTACCCTCGATGGAGGGTGGATTAGAAGACATACCTTGAGGTTCACATGGGGATGATTCCATACCTTCTTCATCAAATCCAAGTGATGATGTACTCTCAACTTGAGATGTGGTGGATGGTGTCCAACCATATTCACTTGCGATAGATGGTGTCCTTCCATATTCACTTGTGGTAGATGGTGTCCCTCCATATTCACTTGTGTTTAAAGGTTTCCCTTCGTATTCGCTTGCGGTAGATGGAGTGTCTACAACTACGGTATCTGAATCTATCCTACCATGATGCTTTCGCATTTATTCCCTTTGTGCTACCAATCCCCATTCTCTTTTTGATGGTTGAGGTTCCTCTTCAATTGGCTTGTTTTCATCAATCGTTTCCAATTTCTTCTTTTCATGATATGCCCTCAACTATTCTCCCTCCTTTTCTTTGAAGGTTTCATACTCTTCATCTGTTAGTATTTTCCTTGTTTGTTTCATTAGAATGGTAGATAATTTTACCTATAGCATGGTAATGAGATGAATATTAGCTCCTAAAAAATGTATCCATTCAAATAAATGAAATATATGTCATTCAAGGCTTCATAAAAAATACTTACAATCATCCTATAGAAGAGTATTTCTAGCATAGACAAAGGTGGTGTAGGGGCATGACATGATTACAAGATAGGATCAAAATGGAAGCATGGACAAGGCATGTGAATTCAAATTCCTTGGCAAGCTACTGTTCGACATTGGCAAGCTAGCTCACTCACTAGCCTGCTAATGCGGTAGGGTTGAGAAGGTAGGGGCAATGTATGCCTCATGTAAATGGCATCTCACAGTGATGTACATCACTGTGAGATTCCATTTATATGAGGCATATCCTACCCCTACCTATCATCACTATGAGATTCCATTTATATGAGGCATATGCTACCCCTACCTATCACTGTGAGATGCCATTTATATGAGGCATACGCTGCCCCTACCTTCTCAACCCTACCGTATTGGCAAGCTAGTGGAGCATTGGAAAGCTAGCTCACTCCACTAGCTTGCAATGAGATAGGGTTAAGAAGGTAGGGGAAGTGTATGCATATATCACCGTGATTCTCCATTTCTATGAGGCATACACTGCCCCTACCTTCTCAACCCTACCGCATTGCAAGCTAGTGGAGCGAGCTAGCTTGCCAACGCTCCACTAGCTTGCTAATGCGGTAGGGTTGAGAAGGTAGGGGTAGTGTATGCCTCATAGAAATGGAGTCTCACAACGTATGCCTCATAGAAAAGGAATCTCATGGTGAGATGCCTTTTCTATGAGGCATACGCTGCCCCTACCTTCTCAACCCTACCGCATTGGCAAGCTAGGAGTGAGCTAGCTTGCCAATGCAATAGGGTTGAGAAGGTAGGGGCAGCATAGTCCTAATAGAAATGGCATCTCACGATGATATACATCACCGTGAGATGCCATTTCTATGAGGCATATGTTGCCCCTACCAATATATGCCTCATAGAAATGGTGTCTCACGGTGATGTATATCACTGTGAGACACCATTTCTATGAGGCATATGCTGCCCCTACCTTCTCAACCCTACCGCATTGGCAAGATAGTGGAACATTGGAAAGCTAGCTCGCTCCACTCGCTTTCAATGTGGTAGGGTTGAGAAGGTAGGGGCAGCGTATGCCTCATAGAAATGGCATCTCATGGTGATATACATCACCATGAGACCCCATTTCTATGAGGCATACACTATCCTACATCACTGTAAGATGCCATTTCTATGAGGTATATGTTTCTCCTACCTTCTCAACCTTACCGCATTGGTAAGCTAGTGAGCACTAGCTTGCCAATGTGGTAGGGTTGAGAAGGTAGGGTCATAGTATGCCTCATAGAAATGGGGTATCACCATGAGACCCCATTTCTATGAGGCATACGCTGCCCCTACCTTCTCAACCCTACCGCATTGGCAAGCTAGTGGAGTGTTGGCAAGCTAGCTCACTCCACTAGCTTGCAATGCAGTAGGGACAACGTATGCCTCATAGAAATGGAGTCTCCATGAGACTCCATTTCTATGAGGCATATGCTACCCCTACCTTTTCAACCCTACTGCACTAGCAAGCTAGTGCGCTCCACCCTAAACACAATTTTAAGGTTTGAAAGTCATTTAAAATGGTGTATTGACCCATTCCTCTCACTGTTGCCACTGTAACTTGAGGAATGGGTCTCCAACATCACTAAAAAGGTGTGGGAATGCTGAGTAAGTACAGGGGAAGTCAAGAGTTGACTTGGGCATGAAGCCTTGAGGTGAAATTTGGTGTTTTCCATGTGAATTTGAGAGGTTTTTACATGCTAAAGTGAGTATTGTATTAGGGAAGCTTTGTTTCTCATTGAATTGAGTTTGTGCAGGCCATTTTAGACCTATTTGATGTGGTGGAATGTTGTGATAAGGTTAGGAAGTGTGTTTTCCAATAAGCCCTAAGTTATTTGGCTTAAAAAGAGGGTTTTTGGTTTTGATTGCTAGATAGGCTGCACCTTTCCCCATGTTGCTAATGTAGCCTTGAATAAAGAGTCTTGTAATAGTGGAGAGAAGGGTTAGAATGCCTTTTAGGTAGACTAATTAAGGAAACATTTAAAATATATCACAACTAAAAGTGATGAGGTAGGTTTAGTGATGAGGTAAATTTAGAAATAGAGATGAAAACCAAAGTAGTTTCTAAGATCTATCAATGTTGGAGGAGTATATTCAAATTTTTTAGAGACATTATGGAAAATTTGGTAGCATAGACAAGGAAATCAACTACTTTGTATAATTGTTTGAAAAAATACCTCAATGAAAGCTTCAGAGAGTGGTATGTGCATCCATAATAAAGGATTGAGAAATGATGTTTCATTTTACTTAAAACATATGTCATATATATGTGTATACAAAATGTGAAAGCATACACAAGGTAAGTCAATTGTTAAATAACATAATGTCTGAAAGAGGTGGTTTAAAAATGTAATTGGCAAGTGCATAGAATTGTATAATTTAAAATGTGCATTGACAACCTAAGGTTATAATGACAAACAAACAATGATCAACATAGAATATGAAAAATAACAAAAATGAAAGCAAGCCATAATGGAATGAAAGAAAATGTGTAAAGACTTCACATACCTAAAAAACCAAAGTTTCAAATGGAGGAGTTCAACCCAATTATGTAGCCTTAGCTTCTTCTTTCTTCAAACTCCTCAACAATTTGACTTTTTCAAAAGCTTGCTCCCCTCCAAACTTCAATTATATATTAGTTTTCAATGGAATTCAAACTTGAATTGATATTATATGTCTTTCAACATGAAAACTCTGCTATTTCATGCAAAGGTGGTAGAAAGATCATGAAAAAGGTGGTGGAATGTGAAAAACATGCGTGCACACTTCACAACATCATCAAAAAGCTATTTTTTGTCATAGCACACACAAAAGTAGGAGAATATGTAGAATGTGGGCCTTGAGATCATGGGTATATTGAGTTTTTTTACCATTTTTAGTGCAACACAAAATGCGCTCGTGTTATAACATGAGAAAATTATTTCTTACTAAAATGACCATATCTCTACTTCTTCAAAATGCGCTCGTGTTATGAGAAAGTTGGTTTTTTAATAGATTATGTGTATAATGTTTAATTGAAATGTAAAACAAAACACTAAAACACTAAATGAAACCTTTAAACTAAAGAAATTAAACTAAATTAAAAGCAAACAAAATCTTCTTCAGTGCCGTCCCATTTTTCTCTATCCACAGAGATTCTTTTGAAGCTTTTGGCTCTCAGATTGTGTAAGCTTCTCCAAATGGCTGCTGCAGAACGAGTATGCAAAGGAAAACTATTCTAGATGATGATGAAAGTGAAATTATTGATACGGATATGGACAGGGGCTGTGATTATGCACAAGGGCTGTGAGTGAGATGTATCATGATTCTACTGCTATTGCTATGATTCTATGCTATGAGAATGCTCTATGAATGCTAATGCTATGCAATTTTGCCTATAATTTACTTGCTTCTAAATTCTATATATTTTGGAGCTCCCGGCAGCTGTATTTATAGATTTTTTGCAGGCTTCATCCCGGCTGGCAAGAATCTACGGCTATGAATTGTCTGGTAGGTTTGAATGGTGAGAGATTGAGAGGTTGAGAAGAAAATGGGGGAGGTTGAGAGGTTGGAGAGAAGAATGGAAGCTTGTCTTCAACCCACGGGAACAAGCCTGCACAGGAACAGAGAAATTTAATTTTCTGTTTTGGCAGTTTGTTTCCCGGGAGTTGAAGATAAATCCCAAATTAAATAAATAAAATTTATTTAATTTAATTTATTGCTTTTGATATTTGATCTGGATATGGACAGTGTGATTATGCACAAGGGCTGTGAGTGAGATGTATCATGATTCTACTGCTATTGCTATGATTCTATGCTATGAGAATGCTCTTATGAATGCTAATGCTATGCAATTTTGCCTATAATTTACTTGCTTCTAAATTCTATATATTTTGGAGCTCCCGGCAGCTGTATTTATAGATTTTTTGCAGGCTTCATCCCGGCTGGCAAGAATCTACGGCTATGAATTGTCTGGTAAGTTTGAATGGTGAGAGATTGAGAGGTTGAGAAGAAAATGGGGGAGGTTGAGAGGTTGGAGAGAAGAATGGAAGCTTGTCTTCAACCCACGGGAACAAGCCTGCACAGAAACAGAGAAATTTAATTTTCTGTTTTGGCAGTTTGTTTCCCGGGAGTTGAAGATAAATCCCAAATTAAATAAATAAAATTTATTTAATTTAATTTATTGCTTTTGATATTTGATTTTTGATTTTTGAAAACTATAGAAGAATTAATTAAATATTTTGGTAATATTTAATCATGATGTGACTTTAGAAGATTTTTGAAATATTTAGAAGAATTTAATTAAATATTTTTGGAAATATTTAATTATGAATAGATTTTTGAATTGAATTGGAGGAATTTTGAAATGATTTTAAAATGAATATTGGATTAGAGGAAATAATCAAATATTTTGGAATATTTAATTATAAATGATATTTAGAAGAATTATAATATTTTAATCTTTATTTGAATAAAATATTCAAACTAAGATTATATGATAATTAATATAAATAAATTGTAACATTTATTTAATTAATTAAGAAATGAATATGAAAAGGTGATTAAATATCTAATCGAAATGAAATCATGAACAATATAAATAAATTATTTAAATTTATTTATACGTAGATAGAATCAAAATATTTTAATTAAATATTAAAAATATTTAATTAATTACCAGACAATGTGATATGACCATTTTTAAGTGTATACATTTTGCCCCTCTTTGAAGTGATGTGTTTTACGCATTACTTCAAAGAATTTTGAAATTTTGCCCCAAATATTGATTTGAAATGTTGACAGATGTATGCCCCCGCGAACGATGAATCAATTTGAATTATTTTTTTTATTTTTTTTATTTTTTTTTTGAATTTTGATGATTTTAAAGATATCGATTTATCGTTCGAAACTTATGATATGAAGAAATTGTCCTGATAAGATATGAAATGAAAATTTGATGAAGAAATTGCCCCTGGTATGTGAAAATATGATAAAAATTCTCCAATTTTACCATTATATAGGTTAAAAATGTCATTTTCCATGTCATTTTCAATTTTAACCTAGTAAAATTTGCAAATATTGAGCTCTGAGTGGATAATCATGGCACTTCCAGTTCACCTGCACCGTTTCGAGCGTATCCGACGTCATCAGCGGCCAGCGCACTACGGACCTCCGGTATGTGTCTCGTAAATTCCTGTCTTTGAAAATTTTGTTTTGCGCACGTTTTTAATGTTTTAATTTAAAAACATTGAGTTTTAGCGCTCTTAAAGTGTATCGTAGCGCATGCAATAATTTTCGTAGCGCGTTTAATATTGTAGCGCCCTTAAGGCGTATCGTAGCGCATTTGAAATTTTCCATAGCGCATACAATGTCGTAGCGCCCGTGAACTATTTCGTAGCGCATATGATATGTATTGTAGCGCTATTGATTTCTTAGCGCACTTGAAACTTATTACAGCGCTTTTGATATGTCTTGTAGCGCAAAATATTTTATAGCGCATATGATAAGTTTTGTAGCGCTCTTGATTGATTCTGTAGCGCAAAAGTTTCTTTAGCGCTGATAAGGAATTTTGTAGCGCCCACAATTAGTTCTGTAGCGCTTTTTGTTCCACATGATAAATTTGTTTCCCAAATTGTTGGAGAACAAATAGTAGCTGATAAATTTGTTTTTAAAGTTGTTAAAAACAAATAGGATAGATAAGTTTTCTCCTAAAGTTGTTAGAAAGAAACTTGATGTTGATTATTTGTGTTCCATGATGATGAAAAACAAATAATTTGATTGATTCATTGATACGTTAAGATGATTTGATATTGATGTTGTTTTGATGATGTATGTGAACAGGAGAGACTAGGTGTCTTGCAGGTACGAGAGACTTTCCCGAGCACATGGTCATTGATTCCACATTTATTACAGTCTGATAGAGATGTGATCGATGCTTGTGGTTTGACTTCATTACTTGATATGCCCGAGGTTCGCCTCAATAGGGCTCTATTGACAGCACTTGCAGAGAGGTGGCATAGCGACACCAACACCTTTCATTTACCGACCGGTGAGATTACAGTGACTCCCGAGGATGTATATCGCATCCTACGGATCCCAGTGATGGGAGAGATTGTTGTTTTTGACAGACGAGAGGCTGGAGGTACTCTTGCTTTGAGACGGATATTCAGAGATGATCAGATTGCTGGGTACTTCATCCCATGGGGTGAGATTACAGATGCCTATCCACCACTACCAGCTGTACTTGCAGGATTCATTGGAGGTGTGTTGTGCCCCGACCATAGGTCGAAGGGGTTCGCGATCGGATGGGGTCGTGTCTTAGAGAGCATGGTGATGCAGGGCACACGATATGCATGGGGTACCTGTATGCTAGCCCACTTATATGACGAGCTACATCACATTGTATATGGTAGAGGCCAGAGTTTTGCTGTCGGATGCTCATTATTACAGATATGGGCATGGGAGCATTTTGCAGTATTACGTCCATTGACTCGAGGAGAGCGACCAGCTGGTCGAGCATACAGATGGAGATATGCACATATTATTGCTCAGCCTAGACTGGGCAAACTAGTGTATTGGCAGCGGCTGTTGGATAGTTTGGATACAGTATGCTGGAGGCCATATTTGGATTGTGAGCCATGGCCAGAGGATGCGAGGGAGATGCCTTTTGTATGCACTTCCAGATTTTTGATTGGACGGACCACATGGATCTTGGAGAGATTTCTTGCTAGACGTGTATTGCGACAGTTTGGTCGGACTCAGGGTATGCCTATTGGTTCAGCTATTTATGCACGGCGACAGGCAGAGCTTGCAGTGTGGGGCCCACGGATCTCTTATGATGCAGCTGTTGCAGAGTTTCTCAGTTTAGGTGCACAGATGTGGGACTACCAGGCGGATGTTCTGGATGCAGGGGTGACACCAGAGTATGTGCAGTATGTTCTACAGCATCCTCCTCCACGTATGTTTGATCCCGATGAGGCTGTTGCTCCTGTCATTGGACAGAGACGTCGACAGAGAGACTCAGAGTCAGGTGATGATGATTCAGAGGACAGTGAGGACGAGGAGGGTAGTGGAGATGATGGCTTCAGATGGGAATAATGGTGAGCGATGAGGTAGGGGTGGCGGAGGCGGTGGGAGAGGTGGCGAGGAGGTGGCGAGGAGGAGGTGAGTCTCTTGGGGCAAAGGTGGACCCGCAGAGATGGGGCATCTTGACCCATCTCAGGTCGGTGGATCCGACGATGAGAGTCGAGATATCCTCTTTAGCGAGCCACCGATCTGAGGCTGCGAGCTCGGCTATCCGACACAGACCTTGATTCCACGGTTGCGAGGGTCAGGTGACCGATCCACTTGCGAAGAGAATCTGTGACTAAACGGCCCGAGGTGGCGAGCCGGTACCTTAGCGAATATAGAGAAGTGGCGAGTAACACTACCGGGGTGATATGATGAGAGAGGTTACGAGGGCTACTCGAGAGGCAGAGTTTTATCGCACCAGATATCATGATGCAGTCCCAGCTGAGCAGAGAGAGAGCTACACTCAGTCACGATCTACTCATGGTCGCTCTCGTACTACCAGCAGGGGTGTGACACAGCCATTACCTCCTAGAGGGCCACTGGGGTCAGGCGGAGCAGGTCCATCAGAGGCAGGTGGTACAGGTCCTAGGCCAGCTCCATCACAGGATAGCTCGGCCTAGTGCATTGTATATGATCTCTTTCATGACATTCTGTTGAGACATTTTGTATACACCGTTAGATGATCACATTTTTGATGATATTATATCATTTGTATTTTGACATCCTTGTACATTTTGACATTCATTTTGAGATATATGAAATGCAGAGATGATTTTACATGATATATATATATGATGTGTACTATATGATGGCTTCATGATTTATGATATTTATATACATGATTTTATGAGATGAATGAATGTATGATGTTTATGATAAATGTTTTTCTAATGCAATAATTTATGAAATGATGTTTATGATAAATGAATGAATGTATGATGTTTTGTGAATGTCAAAATATACTCAGTCATATTTGAAGAGATATAAATCTTTGATTTTTTTTTTTTTTGCCAGCTTTTAGGAATCTATGAATGCAAGATGCAAATTCTAACATGAATGCAATCTATACTAACCATGCAGGACATTCATACAATATTGCCATTTGGAGAGCTTATGTATGCTTTTTGTATCATCATAGAACTTTGAAATGTTGAAAGTTAATACAAGCATCAAAGGGTATGTTAGCACCAGTGATGACCTAAGTATTGCTTTCATGATTTTTAATATAGCAAGTTAATACAAGCATCTAGGTATAATTGAACCGAGATGACCTGAGTATTGCTTGCATAAACAGACAAGAGTTAATCCTTTTCCCATGCAAATTCCGAAATGTCATCCATGATCCATAGTAGAGCATGTCTCGCGACCAATTTGCATAGTACTAATGAGTTTCCTCACAAACAGGAGACAAAGAAAAATCATACTCCTTCCTTGTTTTTCTAGTTCAGTACATCATCGAATTACTCCAGAGATATGATAGAAAATCAGACAACCATTCAAATCCTGTTTAAGGCATTTCAAACATTTATTCATATTAAGATCATCCAATTTGGTTACCATCCTTGATATTCTGCATGTCGATAGTTTGTTTGGATCATTTTGTTTCGATTTCAATTGACATGAATATGTTTGTGATTGATTTGATATGACGAGGTTGTGTTTTGTCAAACTGTTATTTGCCTGTTTTGGAATATTCTAAAAGCTCGTTGCCCCTCTCTTGTATGTTTCCGTGTTTTTCCCTTAATGTAAACACAACCTAAAGATAAAAGATATGTACAAATTTCATCAAGCCATGATGAAACCTAAAGATTCCCACTACATGGTATGGATAATGAAAGATATTTACAGATGATAGACGTGGATGAATGATGCCTAAAGTGAAAATAAGACATAAATTAATAAATGGAGGAGCCCATTTCAATCACAAGTAGCGCTTGTTTTCCAAGTTTTCACCACTTGTTTTTATTGCACTTTTTCAAGATTTTTCTGATTTTTTTGATTTTTTCAGGACTTTTTATGATTTTTTTGATTTTTTCAGGACTTTTTATGATTTTTTTGATTTTTTCAGGACTTTTTTATGATTTTTTTGATTTTTTCAGGACTTTTAGACATAAAACTTCTTAAGGTGAATACTATTGGTTGGCTCTTCAAACAGGTCCCCCTCTGATGTGGATAACTAATATGCTCCAGAACCATATGCTGCTATAATGACAAATGGACCAAGCCAATTAGGTTCAAATTTGCCTTTCTTTTCTCTATCTTGCTGATTACGTGGATTTTCCCTCAAAACTAAGTCACCCACTTGAAATGCCCGTGGTTTAACTCTATGGTTATAACTATGAGACATGACTTGTTGATAACCTTTCAAGTGATCAGCTGCATGTTGGCGTCTTTCATCTAACAGTTCGAGTTCTTGAAGGCGAGAAACTCGGTAGTCTTCATCACTTATCAATCCCTTAAGTGAAACCCTAAGAGAAGGTATTTCAACTTCCAATGGTAAGATCGCTTCTGCTCCATAGACTAAAGTATATGGTGTAGCTCCTATTGGTGTGCGAATACTAGTTCTATATGCCCACAAAGCTGGGTTGAGTTGAACATGCCTATCACGTCCAGCATCATTTACTATCTTCTTCAATATCTTCAAAATGGTTTTGTTAGAAGCTTCTGCTTGACCATTACCCTGTGGATAATAAGGTGTAGAATACCTGTGTTGGATATGAAATCTTTCACAAAGTTCATCAACATCCTGATTCTTAAAAGGTCTTCCATTATCAGTAACAATAGAATTAGGATTTCCATATCTACAAATAATGTAATTCAGGATAAATGAAGATATTTGTTTACCAGTCACTGTTGTTAGAGGAACAGCTTCAATCCATTTTGTAAAATACTCAGTAGCTGTGATGATAAACTTATGACCATTTGATGATGAAGGATGTATTTTTCCAACAAGATCTAATCCCCACTGAGAAAAGGGCCATGTTGAAATAAAAGGCTGCAATTCTTGTGCAGGTGCATGAATAAGATTCCCATAGATCTGGCATTTAGAACACTTCTTAACAAAAGTAAAAGAATCTTGCTCCATGGTAGGCCAATAGTATCCCATTCTGACAAGTTTCTTTGCTAAGGTCAAACCACTTGAGTGAGTTCCACAAATACCACCGTGAACCTCTTGTAAGGCTTTTTCAGATTCATCACGTTCAAGACATCTAAGGAGTGTACCATCAAGACCACGTCTATAAAGGATATTGGCAATTAAAGTATAACAGGATGATTGACGAATGAAATTCCGTTTTTGGTTTCGGGATAAATCTGAAGGCAAGATGTTATCTTTCAAATAGGTATATGTTTTGCCATATAAGGGTGAATCTGAACCAGTCAAATGACATATAACTTGGGTTTCAGGATTATCATATGCAGGAGAAAACAATTGTTCCACCAATAATTCATACTTGGTTTGATCTTCTGATATTTATAATAAAGAAGCAATGGTAGCCATTGCATCTGCAGCTTTATTGTCAATTCTTGATATTTGTGAAAATTTGATTGACACAAAATATTTCTTATAATCATCCACCATGTTTTTGTATGGTAACAACTTATCATCTTTGGTTTGATAATCATCATTAATTTGATTAATGATAAGTTGTGAATCACCATAAACTTCCAGCTCTGTAATCTGACATTCCAAAGCTATCTTTAATCCTATGAGTAATGCCTCATATTCTACTATGTTATTTGTGCAAGGAAACATCAACCGATATGATCGTGAGATGGTATGTCCTTCAGGTGTAACAAAAAGAATCCCTGCCCCCGAGCCATATTGTGTATAAGATCCATCAAAGTATAATGCCCATGGTCTCTGAATTATTGCTGTAAAGACATCTGCATCAGGAAACTCAATATGCATTGGATTGTCTTCTTGTAAAGGAGCTTCAGCTAACTGATCTGCAATGACCTGTCCTTTAATCGCTTTTTGATCTATATAGTGAATATCAAACTCACTTAAGATCATTACCCATTTTGCAAGTCTTCCTGTTAAAGTGGCTCTACTTAATAGGTATTTCAATGGATCTATCTTTGTTATCAGCTTAACTGTATGAGTCAACATATAATGTTGCCACTTTTGAGAAGCAAACACTACTGCAAGACAAGCTTTTTCAATGAAACTATAGTTTAACTCATGTCTTGTTAAGGTTCTGCTGATATAATATATAGCCCTTTCTTTACCTGTAGAGTCTTCTTGTGCTAGCAATGCTCCCAAAGATACTTCTGTTGCTGAAATATAGAGTATAAGCGGCTCTCCTAGAATAGGCAGAATTAGAACTGGTGGATGTGTAAGATATTGCTTGATCTGATTGAATGCTGCTTCACATTTGTCATCCCATTTAAATGGAACATTTTTATGCAATAAATGTGTGAATGGCAAGCTTTTGTCTGCCAGTTGAGCTATAAACCTTCTAATAGACTGTAATCTTCCTTGCAATGATCTTAATTGACTGATATTTCATGGTGGAGGCATGTCCATTATAGCTTGTACCTTTTCTGGATCAACTTCTATACCCTTTTTTGAAACAATGTACCCTAGGAGTTTTCCAGATGTAACACCGAAGACACATTTCTTTGGATTCAGTCGAACATTGAATTTTTCCATTCTGACAAAGATTTTTGACAAGATTTCTAGGTGTTCATCTCGTGTATGAGATTTAGCAAGTAAATCATCAACATAATCTTCCATGAATGTATGCATCATATCATGAAAAATAGTTGTCATTGCTCTTTGATAAGTAGCTCCAGCATTCTTTAACCCGAATGGCATGACATTCCAGCAATAAGTACCCCAAGGACATGTAAACGCTGTTTTATCTTGATCTTCTAGTGCAATTTTTATCTGGTTGTATCCTGAGAATCCATCCATTAATGAATACATTGCATGTCCAGCAGTTAAGTCAACAATCAAATCTATGTTAGGTAAAGGAAAATCATCTTTAGGGCATGCTTTATTTAAATCTCTGAAATCCGTACAAACTCTGATCCTTCCATCTGGCTTTGAAACAGGTACAATGTTTGAAATCCATTCTGCATAGTCAATAGTTCGAATGAATCCAACATCTAAAAGCTTCTTTAATTCTTCCTTGACCAATAATGCAACATGTGGATGCATCTTTCTGAGCTTTTACTTTACAGGTTTTATCCCAGGTTTGATAGATAAATGATGCATTATCAGATTAGGATCTAACCACAGCATATCTTCAGCTTTATATATTAAACAAAATTAGCCAGCTCCAGCCCCACCGAGAGAATTACTTGTTTCTGGACTTTTGGCATGATACTGCAATTTGAAAACTTTTGGCTCTGTTGTACTTATGTTGATTGATTCTGGTTTCAATCAAAATAGAAGATCTTTCATGATATGCCGGGAAGAGTGTCAAGTTTCTCATCAACTAATGCCTCGAAGGTTTTTCCTTTGTCATATTAAATACTGACGCCTCTTGTTTGATCTTCTATTTTGATTGAAACATGCGACTGCATATCATGGATCCACGGATGACCCAAAAGTATGTTATAAGACAGATCTCGATCTAGAACCTGACAAAAAGTATTCTTCACAACAGGTCCCACTCTGATAGGTAGCAATATTAATCCCTTAGAAGCTCTTTCTTCATCATCATATGCCTTAATAGTTATCTTCCTTCGTGAATCAATTTCATTTTCTGAAATTCCTAAGGCATTTATTAATTTTAAGGTACAAATATTCAAACCGGCTCCTCCATCTATTAAGACACGTCTAATTTGATGTTTATGGATCATGACTTCAAGATATAACGAGGAATTATGTGGATGTGTCATAGAAGCATCATATTTATCGGAAAATGAAAGACAAGTGGGGGAAGACAAATGTCCCACCATGGCTTGAAATCTGTTTGCATCTAGATCAGTATCAACAGTTGTGTTCACAAGCACTTCTTCTAAAATATTTTTGTGTATAGGGGATATTTTAAGAAGTTCAAGAATAGAAATTTGAGCTGATGTTTTTCTCAATTGATCAACCAGATTATATTGAGTTGGAGAAGAAATAGTTGTTTTAGATGAACTTCCTTTTAAAACAACCTTTGCTTGACCTCTTGTTGTTACATTAACCTGTTGATATTCTTGTTTTTCTTTAATTTTGATAACATTAATCCGATTATCATCTGTGTAAATATAGCGGATTATATTGTCTTCAACATTATGTATGTTTTTGGCTTTGGTATCGATGTTTCCCCCTTTTGGTAATTTGGCAAAGGATCTTTGAATGCTTGATGATCATTATTGGTATGATGTCCCTCAATTGTAATAGTACCATTGTCAATTAAATCTTGTACTAGATTTTTCAAAGCTTGACAATTGTTTGTCCTATGGCCTTTACATCGATGATAATTGCAATAATACAAGTCATTCCATGATGGTGGTTTAACTTGTGGCTCATAATCTCTTTGTGGTGGTAAAGTGATAACCTTATTATCAAGAAGTTCCTTGAGAGCAGATTCAAGAGATTGACCCAAAGCAGTAAAAGGCCGTCGATTTGAAAAGAATGAAGGTCTAGACGGATTTGATATTTGGGTATTGCCAAGATTATTATTGAAATTACAATGATTTTGATTGGTATTTTGATTGGTCATGTTCTCTTGCTTGGAAATTTGTCCTTGTTGATTGTTGTTTCCTTGTTGTATTGTATTTCCTTGTGAATTGTTTCTTGGAACACTTGATAGATTGAAAATGGATGGTCTTGTTCGTAAATTATTTGCATCCACTATACCATCATTAACAACATTTTTGTTTCTATTCCAAAACCTTGTTTTATTGTTGTTTTGATTTGATGTACTTGGATTATCAAGTTTTATCACTCCCCTTTTAACCAAGGCTCCTTCAATAGTGATTGCATTTTCAATCAGTTTTTCAAAGTTATGAGGACAATGAAGGTTAAGCCTATAGCTTAATTCTGGATCAAGGCTATTGATAAAAATATCCATCTTTTCCGTTTCAGGAATAGGACGAGAATATCGTGCAAATAACCTTCTCCATCTTTGTAAAAATGTAGTAAAGGGTTCTCCTACTTTTTGTTTCACTTTACAAAGATCAAGCATTGTTATTTGATGTTGAATATTGTAGGAGTATTGTGAGATAAACTGATTTATCAACTCCTCAAAAGTTTTCATAGGTGGAGTAATTTTTGAAAGCCACTCCATGGATTGTACACCTAGACTTCGTGGAAATAATCGCATCAAGTAAGTATCATCATAGGCGAATTCAAGACTCATATTTCGGAAATCCCTAACATGGTCTATGGGATCAGTTTTTCCATTATACCTATCATACTTAGGAATTTTGCAATGTTTTGGAAATGGAATCATTTGAAGACTCCTATCAAATGGATAAGGAGATATGTCTTCCAAAACATATTTCTTTGTTGTACCTCCTTGCATTTCCTTTATTTTCCCTTGTAATTCTTTTATCTGTTGGTTAAGAGCACTAAAGTCATTAGGAGGATTTTCAGGATTTTGTTTAATCCCCTCTATGTCAAAGGTGTGAGGCAACTTAGCTCCTTGATTAGCTAATGTAAGAAAATATTTTTCTTTGTTACATTCTAGGATTCTCTCCATAAGAGTATGGAATTGAGGATCTTGTTCTGCTTCTTGAAGCTTTTCTTCCGTTATCTCATCAAGATTAAATGTTTCCTCTTCTTTTTCATTTCGATCACCCATTTTACTAGTTGTAGTTTCTCCCTCGTCTTTTTCCATTTGTTTTTGAGATCTTGTGAAGACAGGCATAGATTTGTATCAAAATTTTACTCGCTTTTGATCAAAAGAGTTAAATAGTGCAATTGATGTGGTATGTATGAAGGTCAAGATAGAATGAAAATTCTATGACTTATACAAAATTTTCTAATCTTGTAGCTTGTGTTGTTCCCTAAGTGAAAGGATGAAAATCCTGTTGGTGGGAATATAAGCAAAAGATCTAGAAAAGGATGGTTGTTGCACTTTATGAAGTTTTGATCATGGCTTTGTAAAAAGATGGATTTTGTGATAGATGCCTAATATATTCTAAGTTCTCTATTGTAATATTTGATTTGGACGAGTAGAGTATTCGATTGCTGGTTGGGGAATATAACTAAAACGGATGCGTTGACTATGGTTATGCCTTTGAGAAGGGCTCTTCTTTGAAAATAAGCTTGTGAATACAAGGGCTCTATGGCATAATCATCTGAAAGACCTCTAACACAATCATGATACCTATGAAGAAAAGTTCTATATTTAAGTAAAACTTTTCGACTTTGATATAAGAATTTTTGTTTCTTCAATAATTTTTTGTGGTTGAGAGGTTTCTTTGGCTTTTTAATCCTTTTGGAAACGGATTTCTTTACAAACTTTGTAGATTTCCAATCTCGTAACATGAGATTGATCAATATGATAATGAGTGTTTTGGATGATCTTTCTCTAAATTAATGTAATGAAAATACATCAAACAAGTTAAAAACGTTTGTTTTAAGTCCTATTCTAAACATCAAGTGTGTAACCAAAATGTTTTTCAAAAATTGTTTTAACAGGTTTTACACATGACAAGCACTTCAAACAGACTCACTCTTAGTTCTCAAGTAGGTCATCATAGCAATCAACAGCCCACATCTTAAAACTGCGTCGACTCACACAGCCGTGTCACCCCTGAAAGGGCGCCCGTGTTTTTGTCTTTTCCAGGTGCATACTCAGAGTGACGAAAGTGGATACCGGATCCCCTGAGCAAACAA
>VDFB02353493.1:112925852-113002731 GCA_007258455.2 Sequoia sempervirens
GCGCTGTGTCTCATTCCTACCTGCAGATTCAAATTTGGTAGTTTGTTTTTTTAACAAAATGTTTGTAGGGGGATTCAATCCCCCAACCTCCTATGCACAATGCCAGCGTCCTACCAATCCGGCTACAATCTCGGGCACACGTAAGAATGTTGACTGTTTAATTTTGTTGTTTAAAAGTTGGAAAATGGCTATTAAAAGCCAACGGCAGGGGTTGAACCCCCAACCGCCGGCCTAACAAAATGTTTAGCCTCCGGTAAGCCATGCAATAACTTTATAGTGCTATTAGCATCAGTTATTTTTGTTTACTATTTCAAAACCGATTGTTTTTTTAAAATAAAACAAACTCCCCTATAATTTAAAAATAATAACAAACATTAATCTTTTTAAAGATTAAATCAAAACTTCCCAACGACCCTAAGCTCGAGAATGAAACAACAAAGGGCTTAAATTTATTTTTTGGGATTTATCAAAGATCTATTGTGTAAAATTGGGAGATGTTGTTTTTTAGGGAGATATGGAGGATTTTCAAATATTTGATTTGTAATTTGGAGAGATAAGGAATATTCTATAAATCAATTGGTTAGTAACCAATTTGATTCATTTTTTTGTATAAAAAGGGGTGTGAGGTGAGATTGGAGATTAATTTTTTTTGTAGGTGAAGTATTGATGAAGTATTGAAGCTGAGGTGACAAGTGAATAGAGGTCTTGAGGAGATTATTTTGAGTCATTCTTGCACGTCAGAGCATCATTACGCTGCCGAAGTGCTTGAAGAATGGTTGTGGTGCATTTGTAATTGATTTTTGGAGTTAATCGGATCGGTCTCTCTATTGGAGCAGACCCGGAGACGTAGTCACATTTGTGACGAACTCCGTAATCAAATGCTGTTTGCACTTCTCTTCTTTTCTCTCACCTTCTCTCAGTTTGCTAATTCCTTCATTTTGTTATTTCCTTAAGTTAATTTTGATTTAATTAACTTGGAATAATCATTGTAAAAATTAAACATTCAATTCTGCAATCTAGTCTAGATCCTATACAAATCACTACTCTAATCCCTCAACCCTCTTAACCCTTAATCCCTCAACCCTTAAACCCTAATTCCTCAACCCTTATACACTCTATTCCATACATTGGACCCTCAACCCTAATCCCCCAACCCTATACCATCAATCCTCTACCCTCGACCTTAAACCCTCAACCCTTAAACCCTATACCCTTTACCCTTTACCCTATACATTAAACACCCAACCCTAAATTCTCAACCCTCAACCCTTAATCCCTCAAACCTCAACCCTCAAACCCTAAAACCTCAACCCTGATACCCTCTACCCTATATATTGGACTCTTAACCCCAATCCTTGAACCATATGTACCCTCAACCCTTATCCCTCAACCCTATACCCTCGACCCAATACCCTAATCCCTCAATCCTACAGGTCATTAACCCTATACCCTTTATTCTCAACCCTCATATATTTGTGTCCCTCCCTCCTCTTCTCTCCTCTCTATCCATCCATCCCTCCCTCTCTACCCTAAACCCTAAACCATTAAACCCTTAGGGTCAACCCTAAACCCTCAAACCTCAACCCTTAGACCCTAGGCCCTAGCCCTCTACCCTCCAACCCAGTACCCTCTACTTTTCAAGCCCTAATCCCTCAGCCCTTGCACCCTTAAAATCAAGATTCCTACCCTAATCCCTAAACCCTCAGCCCTTGATCCCTCAGCCCTCCAGGCCCTCAGCCCATGGGCCTCGCCCTCACCCTCTGCCCAGCCAAACCCTCAGCCCTCAGCCCTCAGCCCTCAGCCTTAAGCCTAATCCCTCTCAGCCCTATACCCTCTACCCCTGTAAAATTTGGACCTCAGAGCCCTAGCCCTATCCCAGCCCTATACCCTATGCCATCCAGCCACTCAGCCTTGACCCTCAGCCCTTAGGCCCTGCCTCCTGCCACTATAGAGTTAGGCCTCAACCCTCAACCATTAATCCCTCAACCCTCAATCCTTAAACGCTAAACCCTCAAACCCTATACCCTCTACCCTTTACATTGGACCCTTAGCCTAATCCTTCAACGATATACCCTCAAACGTATAACCTAAATCCTCTACCCTCAACCCTAAACCCTTAACCCTTAACCCTAAACCCTTTAACCCTAAACCCTTAAACCTTCTACCCAATACTCTATATCATTGACCCTAATCCCTCAATCATCACCCCTTAAACCCTAATACCCTAGAAACCATCAAACCTAGAGGTCCTCCACCCTAATCCCTCAACCCTATACCCTCAATCCCTATCGCTTTATCTCTATCTATACATATCACCTCTCCCTCCCTCCCTCTCTCCTACCCTCTCTAATTGTCTCTATCTACCTTCTCCCTCTTTTTGCATACCTCTCATTCAATCAATCCCTACCACCCTCTCTCACTCCCTCTATCTATCTCTCTCTATCTCCCTCCCACTCTCTCCCCCTCCCTCTCTCCCCCTCTCTCTCATGTCTCTCCCTCCCACCCCCTCTCTCTCTAAGGTATCTCCCTCTAGCAACCTACGTAGGTAACTCTCTCTATCTATCCCTCCCACCCTACCTAGATAAGTTACTCTCACTCTACCCCCTCTTTCTCTCCCTCTATTAGGTCACTACCTCCCACAACCTCTCCTCTCTCAGGTCTCTCACTCACAATCCCTCTCTCTCCCACTCCCTCTCACTACCTATCTCTCAAGTCTCTCCCTCTCACCCCCCCTCACACTCTCAAGTATATCCCTTTGGCACACTACCTACATAACTCTCTCTTTATCTCCATATCTCTCTCCCCCTCTCTCTCACTCTCTTTATCCCTCCCACCCTACCTAGCTAAGTCCCTCTCACTCCAACCCCTTCACTCCCACTTCCTCTCTCTTAAACTCTCACTTTCTCCCTTTATCCCTCTCACCCCCCTCACACTCTCAAGTCTCTCCTTTTGGCACCCTACTACATAACTATCTCTTTCTCTCCATCTCTCTCTCTCCCCCCCTCTCTCTCTCCCTCTCTCAATTCTCTCTTTTCCACCCCCCTCGCTTTCTCTCACTCCCTTTATCCCTCCCACCCTACCTAGCTAAGTCCCTCTCATTACAACCCTTTCTCTCCCACTCCCTCTCTCTTAAACTCTCACTTCCACCCACTCTCCCTCTCTCTAGACTCTCTCTCTCTCTCTCTCTTAAAATTCTCCCTCCCTCTAAAGACATACATAAATACATACATACAAGCATAATACATATGTACATACAATCCTACATACATACAAGTATACATCTACATGTGTACATACAATCTTGCATACAAGTAGGTATACATACAATATACATGCATTGATACATACATGCATACATGCATACATACATACATACATGCATACATACATGACATAAAAGCATACAAACATACAAATATATAAACATACATTCAATAGAGTAGCATTTAACATAAAGCAAGACATAACACGAGCATGGTATATCACACTTGTGTTATGTCTTGTTAGACATGCTCCCCACAAACGAAAAAACCATGCCAAAACTGAGCTATAACGTGCACTTGTTATATCTTGCTTTGGGAATCCTTGAGCCTTGGGATTGGCATTTTCCTTGGAATACCAAACCAAAGTCTTGGAGGGGATGCCCAGTGACTAGAGACGTGTTTTTGCAAATTCTATTATTTTTCACATAATCGGGTTCATGCTCACCGTTAGGATTGCATGTGGTTCAATATCAAACAAATCGAACATCTGGGTAATGTTAGGTTCTCTCTTAGCTATCCAACGATGTAATTTTTTTCACTTTCTGAAAATGTTAAGCCTTTCATCCATAATTTCTTTTGTTTGTCTCTCTTTTGGAAAAAAAAAGTGTATGGTGTTTTTTCGTTATAAATTAATCGTTCATCGAAATTTCAAATAAATTACATTTTTAGAAACTAGACTCCATTCTACAATTTAAAAAAAAATCAATTAGTTTCCAAAATTTGTAGGGGTACCACAACCAAAATTCTATTTTTTAGGAAGTGTCCACTTTGAAAATTAGTAAAAAATAAAATATTCATTAGAAAATTATCAAAAAATCATGCATCAACTACATACTCTTAGCTAACTTCTGACCATAGCAATTTTAAAAATACTAAAAAAAAGTTCATCGTAGAAGGGTCGTACAAGAGTTGCTATGTTATTTTTTTTGACAAAAACAACACCAATTTGTGTACGTCCCTCATTTGAACCCCTTAATCTCAACCATTTTCAAAATAAATTAGTAGTTTAGAAAGTAGACTCATAGCACTTCGATCCTTATTTTTGTTCCATCTCAAAATTTTGAGTGTAACTATCCTCAATTTCACATCCAAGGTCAGTATTTCCTGATTTTAGAAAAAAGTTGTCCACATAAGTCCCATTTTTGGGAACCATCTTTGTGCACTTACCCTATATTCTTTTAAATTTAAGGAATCTAGAATTCAAACATGATATTTAAATCAAACACAACCTACAATTCCTAACTAGCTAAATTTTTCATAATATAATTAAACAATAGGTTAACTTTATTTTTGGTTCCATTCTATTTTCTCCTTTTATGAAATACATGTAGAGAAGGGGGTCTCACTACCCTCAAGAATCTTAGGTCATGGAAGAGCCTAAGGGAGTGAACTTCCCTAAACTACCTCAAACTACCTAACAGGTTTTAGAAGGAAGGGATAGACTAAAAAGGAAGGGAAAATGAGACTTTTTTTCCCTTCTACTTATGGAAGATGTTTTCTAGAATTAGGTAAGCTAACCATAGAGGTCTCAGACTACAAACCAGAGAGCTCTCTGCTAGAGGATGGAAGCACGGGGATCAAACTTTAATGCACCACATTGGAGTCTTAGAGACATGTTTTCATCCTGTACAAACATAGGGTCAAGTAGCAGCTACAAACACACAAGGTCTAGTAACAACTCAGATGTTCTAGTTTTACAATTTGATAAAAATGTATGAAAATGAAAAGTACTACAAGAATAATACTATGAAAGCTACTCTAATAGAAAAATGTTAAAGAAAGAAGAAGAATGCCAACTTACTCAAGGTACAATTATCCAACTAGCTCCAAGCAATTGAATAGCACCTACACACATAGTAAGAAGAAAAATGTTGGGGCTTGTAGTGTCGAAAAAAGTAACCTTTTTTCACGCTTAGTTTGGTAACTAATAATTAATAATAAAATGTACTTAATTGTGCCTTATTTAGGGTGTTGTAAAGTTTTTTCTTACACTTTCACATAATCTAGGGATTCATTAATTAATTGAGATTAATTAAGCTTAATTGGCCCCTTTAATTCAAATACAAGCCTCATTTATTGCATTTTCCAAAGGATCTATCCCGATACTCATTCATGATATGGCATAAAATTTTAATTGGAAAGGTTTATGTCTTAGAAAATTATGCTAGGACCCATTCACCACTTTGGGAAAATGAGTCCTCCTTACCTAGGACACCCTTTTTTAAACATATTTGAGGTGGGTTTTTAATATTATTTCACCTCCTCGAAACTTGGTCCTAGAAAATTGTACTAGGACCTATTTTCCACTTTGGGCGAATGGGTCCTCCTTACCTATGACACCCCTTTTTGAACTTATTTGTGATGGGATTTTAACGATTTTCAATCCTAGATATGATGTCAAATTGGATTATTTAAATTTTGGGGTTAAACCTTAAGATAAACTTATAAATACAAGGTTAATTCACATAGTTTCATCTAATCAATCCTAAGAATCTTTATGTGACTTCATGAGATCTAAAGCAAGAGAATTATAGAGCATTATAGAACATTTCAAAGGCATTCAAGGGAATATTATCAAGGTTTTATTGCATCAATTCAAGATCATATCATCATCTCAAAGGCATAATGCATCAAGCATGTAGTTGATCTAGTGTGTTGATATAGTATTGAAGATCCATTTGCAAGCATTGTTTCACATCCAATTCAAGATCAAGATCTGCATTCTACATGGCCACTTCATGTTAGCTTGCAGATTTACTTTCCAAGACATCATCCAAGGTTTCATTATTTCATCACAAGGTTTAATTACCTAAATGGGGTTTGACCAAGGAAAACCCCTATTCTCTAAAAATAAAAATAAAATTCTCCTCTTGGATGTGTGTTTGTAGGTTTGTAGGTTGAAGATCAAGTGGAGAACAAAATTGAAGCAAAATTGTCAAAGTTGCAAAGTTGTCATTGATATTCTAAGAACATGAAAATGAAGCTACAAAATTTGTTTCAGACTTTCGGGAGTTGAGCACCAAGGACCTAGAAGTGTAGACATTGAAGAAAAAAATCTAGAAGTTATTTTTCAAAAACCCTAATAGGGACCCATTCACCACTTTGGACTAATGAGTCCTTAGTGACCTCAAAACAACACTTTTTCAACAAGGTATACATTGTTTCAACCTCTTAAAACCTCCCTCATTATTGTTATAATAGTTAGGAGTGTTTTCTGATTGTTATTTACATCATATCTTGCACATAATTATATGTTTCATAGCAAAAATTAGTGGTTCATCATCTTGATAAACCCCATTTTTCCTTAAAACATAATGGTGAAATCGACTTATTGAACATTGTAATTTTTTGGTCTTGGAGTATTTCTTCTCATCCTAGGTTAGATATTTCATTCATTTGCATTGAATTAGATCTTATTTAGGATGTCTTACTTTGCATTAAAACTTACATCTCATCTAGGGTTTTAGAATTGCATGGTGTTGAATTCCTTAAATCTGAAAAATAAAAATAAAAACCAGTCATCTTGCATATAATTTAGATCACATAAATTTTCATTTGAAAATAAAAACCAAATTGCATATCACACTAGGTATTTTCATTCATCATTTTACCACCTTTTCAACTTGCATTTCATAGTACATTTGTAGAATTTGAAACTAAAAGTTACTGTTATAGACCTAAAACTGAAACGCGTTGAAAAAAAGCTTAAAAATCAGTAAAAAAACATTTCAAAAACCCTAATTTAGGACCCATTCGCCCAAAGTGGCAAACGAGTCCCTTATCAGGTGTCGATTTGAATTTTTTGGAATCTGAAATCCCTATTTTATGCTTTTATTTTCCACTGTTACATTTTTGTTTCATTTTTCTGATTTTCTATTTCATTAAATTCATTGAATCTATCTTAATTTGCTTCATTTAGTGCCTTGTAGAAATTCAAAATTTCATTTACAACATTTCATTGCATTTTGTAATCAATAAATTGCATTGTTTAGAATCTGAAAATTGTATTTCATTCTAGGTCCTTGCATTGCCTCTTTCCATTATGGGTTTGCACACTAAGTTTGTAAAACTCAAGTATGAGATTTACAACTTGGTGTCCTATTATCAATACTATTGTAAGACGTAGTTCAAGGCTCATGTCATCCTATGATATCTCACTCATCATGGATCTTGGGTTTTTTGGCTCTCTTTCTGATAGTGTTGATGATCAACCCTCTATGGCTCATAGTTTGCATAATTCATTTCCCATGACTTCACTTCCTACAACCAATGCATGAGCTTGGTGTTAACAACACCATTCCTACCATCACTAGTTTTACTCAAGCTTGGGGGTGTACTCATAGCCAAGGTGGAACTTCAATTCCATCTTCTAGAATACTGATATCCATTCCTACATACACTAATACTCAACCTACCACAAAAATCCAACCTACTAGCAATGTGAACACTTCCTTAGGTATTTCCACATGGAATCCTTCTATCTTTGTGCATTCAAATACAATATCTCCTCAACCATCCACCTTCACCAAATTAAAATTCACTTTCCCTCCGCATACATACACTAATCCACCTTATTCCCCTCCATCTTACAATCACAATGATGCTTTCCTTAACTCACTTTTGCAAAGCATGACATCCCTTCAAAAAAAAGTTACAACCTTACAACAAAACAACAATGATCAACCTTGGAAATACATTAAAATGAATCCACTATCCTTGGAGATATTAAGAGCACAAATGTCACAAGGTATAGAAGTTCCCCGATTCAAGAATTATGGTGGGAAAGGAGATCCTATTAGCCATGTTTCCACTTTTACAACCTTGTGTAGTGATTTCATCTTTGAAGATAAACTCTTGGGTAAGCTATTTCCTAGGTCCTTGAAGGATACTGCTTTAGATTGGTTCTCTTCTTTATCGAATAATTCAATTGGTTCATTCAATAAACTTGTTGATTCCTTTTATAACCACTTCCATATTCACATGGGTCCCAAGATGACCCTTGCTGATTTAATGACATGCAAAAAAAATGATGATAAGAAAGTGACTGATTTCATAGCAAGATACCAAACACTTTATTCACAAGTAAATATTAAGATTCCTAATGCTGACCTTCAACGAATGTTTATTTCAAACTTACAAAAAAAACTCCAAAGAAAACTTGAAATGTTGAGATTTCCATCCTTTACATAGTTATGTACAACCCTTTGTGATTATCGAAATATGACTTTTAGTTGTGATGTGAAAAATCCCCCTAGTCATCTTGAAAATTCCAAATCCACAACTCAAAATAGTTACCAACCTTTCAAGAAGTAGAATAAGGTCTTTTTATGATTGAATTCCCCTCAACCAAGTCAAAAAACCAATAACCAAGTGGCTACTATAAAGACGAAAAATCCTTTTGGAGATAGGAATAGATAGCTCACTCCTCTACCCAATACCCTTCACAATATCATGCTACAACTTATTGAAAAAAACATGCTTACCTTACCTCCTATTAAAGAGTGTGATCCTAATATACCATTTCCTGTAAGATTTCACTGAAACTTTTATTACCATTATCACCAACAAAATGGACATGGTATGAAATATTGTGCAAGAACTTATTGACAATAATTAACTTCAAATCGGGGCTGTGAATGATTGAGGTAATAAGTTTGTAGCCCCTCCTAATCAAAATTTACAAATCTTTACCAATCCCATGTCGAAGCACATCGTTTCATTTGTCAAAGCTAGCAAAACAAAGAATGATGTGATGAATGTTGACACAGATGATGAAAACATTCAAGATGAAAATGAAGAATAACTGAATAAAGCAGTAGCATTTATCGAAGCTAGACCTTGCAAGGGCTCAACTAAAAATCCTCTTGATATTGCTTTCTCACAAAATGACATACTTAAATGTGCACCTGATGGTCCTCTTTACATTGCTTTCTGAATCAATGATAAGCCCACTAATGGGATATTAATTGATCCTGTCTATGGAGAGAATGTGATCATTGAAGAATTACTATTTGTGCATGAAATTTATCAAGATACATATGATAAATCGAAAGCATGGATCAAGATGCATAATGGTTTTTCTTGTCCTATGATAGGCTCGATAGATCTCCCTTTAAAACTTGGACCGAAAACATTAAATGTCTCATTCAATATCATCTTGCAATTGGACCAATTTTGTGTGAAGTTAGGCTACTCATGGATTCACTCCATGAATTCCATCCCCTCGGCTGTGCATAATGTTAAAAGTTTCCATTTGGAAATAATATCTTTACTGTGCATCATAGTGGGTTTAATCCATTGTCTTCTCGAGGGAACTTTTCATTAGATTTCTTTTGGCCCAAGCCTATGGAACCTATAAGCCTCATGAGGACTTATTTTTCAAATCCTATCAAAATTTCAAGGCAAAGCGTATAACAAAATTATCCCTTTGAAACATGCCTCAACCTATGAATGAACCACCTATCCTTGACAAAAAAATGATTGAACCGAAAGCCCTTCCAAACATCCAAGAACAACCTACAACAAATAATCTTGCAATTTCTTATAAGAGACCACAAGATAACCAAAACAATACCATTTTCCCTCCTAAAGTTAAATTTTTTTACAAAACTAAAGAGAAAGTGGTTGAACAACCTCCTGTCATTTATTTCGTTCCTCCCAAGGAAGAGAAGAAACCTTTGATTGACAAACCTCCTCTTACACAGACATAAATTGATAATAGATTGAAACAAAATCAAAGTGTTAGAGAGCATAGGAATAGACATCATTCTATTTCTCATATGTTACAAACAAAAGAAGATAAGAACAACATAGAAAATCAAAATCTGAACTTACCTGAAGCAATGCATGATGATTCTATACCCTTTCCGCAACGTAAACAAGAACATTCCATGGAAATTATCATTCGAATTCACATTGTGATTAATCTAGATGATGATATTAACATTACAAAGATTAATGAGCAAGTGCATAATGAATTAAATACATTGTTCTCTTATATGAACATAAATGAAAAATCTCCTAAAAACAGTGTTGAACTTGGTGCTTCCCCTATTTTAGCACTTTTCTTTGTTCCTTTGGCTAGTTGTTTGCTTTCCGTTTATACATATCGAGATTGGGATGCAGATGACCTACTATAGGTTGACTCGAATGTTCCTTACTAGTCTTTTGATTTTTCATGTTTATTTATGTGATTGCATATGCATAATGTGATCCCCCATGATGTTTCATTTGATGTATGTCTCTCTTTTTGTGTATTCCTCTATATGTACTTACCCTCTTCTCTATGTTGTAAACTCTTCATATTTTTCATTTTTCCTGTGTTATACTTTTGGGGATGATGAAAGGAATTGAGACATTTATGTCTCTTCCATGTTGACCCAAAGGATTTTTCTTTATTTTCACTCTCTTTGTGTCATTATTCCAGTTCTATGAGTATTTGGTGAATGATGACAGTTTTGATCTCTAAACACAAAATTGTAGAAAAGACATACTAGTTGACCCCGAATCCATAGATCCCTTATGTATGTTTGTGAGCAACCCCTCCCTCCTTGTTCATGACGTTGTTTTATTTAAAAAACATATGACTTGGCATAGGGTTTTCTGAGGAAAGCTATCATGTCTTAGGAGAAAACATTGGCTACTTTAAAGTAGTTGCTCATAGTAATGGTGTTAGCAACCGCTTTAAAGTGGGGACATACATCGATGACATCTTTTCACATTTTACATATTTCATGATGTGATTTTTTTTTTCTTATGATGTGTCCTTTTGTTGGTGGTGTCAATGGGTTTGATGTCCTCCAAGAGCATGATATTTCTAAGCATTACAATTTCCCTTAGTGGCATGATGCGAACGAGGCATCCCATAAGTGGTAATTTTATGCTCTTGACTTGTCCTCTCTTGGATACATTAGGCTTGATGTTCTCTAAGAAGAATACCTTACATGAACAAAGAAAAATCTCCTTTAACAAAAACTTATAGACATACCATTCAAAATAATTCAAAATTATAGCATTGTGGTGCCTTATCGAAGTTGTCAAGAGGATAACTTTGGTATGGTATGGGAGGCTAATTTGATTCTCTCATTTTATACCTCATTGGGATAACTCACCTAGTGGACGGTCGAAGGTTCCACTACCCCAGAGTGAGCACACATGTTATAGACAAATAGCCTAGATATGTTCCACATCATGTTGGACTATTGAAGCTTGATCCTTGTTAAGAACAAACATGCCAGATGTATTCCACATCACATTGGACCATCAAAGCTTGATCCTTTTTCTTGGACAAAAAACCACGTTCCACATTACATGTTGGAATGATTGTGCTTGATCCTTTGTTTTTCTTGGTATTTAAGAGGGTATGACTATGTATCTTTGTTATTGTTGCATACTTAAGTATCTTGAATGTATAATTTAGTGTGAGTTTGTCATGGGGGAAAACTCTCACTAAAGTAGGGGAAAAATGTAGTGTCGAAAAAAGTAACCCTTTTTCACTCTTAATTTGGGAATTAATAAATAATAATAAAATTTACTTAATTGCGCCTTATTTAGGGTGTTTTAAAGTGTTTTCTTATATCTTCACACTAATATAGGGATTCATTAAATAATTGAGGTTAATTGAGCTTAATTGGCCCCTTTAATTCAAATCCAAGCCTTATTTATTGCATTTTTCAAAGGATCTATTGCGACACTCATTAATGATATGGCATAACATTTTAATTGGAAAGGTTTGTGTATGAGAAAATTGTACTAGGACCCATTTGTCACTTTGGGCGAGTGGGTTCTCCTTACCTAGGAAACCCTTTTTTTAACATATTTTAGGTGGGTTTTTAATATTATTTCACCTCCTCAAAACTTGGTCCTAGAAAATTATGCTAAGACCCATTTGCCACTTTGGGTGAATGGGTCCTCCTTACCTTGGACACCCCTTTTTTAATTTATTTGTGGCGGGATTTTAATGATTTTGAATCCTAGATCTGATTTTAGATTGGATTATTTGAATTTTGAGTTTAAACCTTAAGATAAGTATAAATATAATGATTAATTCACATAGTTTCATCTAAGCAATCCTAAAAATCTTTATGTGACTTCATGGGATCAAAAGGAAGAGAATTATAGAGCATTATAAAGCATTTCAAATGCATTCAAGGACATATTATCAAGGTTTTACTACAACAATTCAAAAACATATCATCATGTCAAAGGCATAATGCATCAAACATGTTATTGAGCTAGTGTGTTGATGTAGTATTGAAGATCCATTTGCAAGCATTATTTCACATCCAATTAAACATAAAGATCTACATTCTACATGACCACTTCATGTTAGTTTGCAAATTTACATTCCAAGACATCATCCAAGGTATCATTGTTCATATTTTATGTTTCATGTTCATGTTTCATTATTTCATTACACTTGGTTTAATTACCTAAATGGGGTTTGACCAATGAAAATCCCTATTCTCTGACAATCAACAAGTTTTTCTCCTCTTGTATGTGTGTTTGTAGGTTTCTAAGTTTTAAGATCAAGTGGAGAACAAGATTGAAGCAAAATTGTCAAAGTTGAAAAGTTGCAAAGTTGTCATCCATATTGCAAGAACGTGAAAATGAAGCTACAAAATTTGTTTCATACTTTCGCGAGCAAAGCACTGAGTACCTGGAATTGTAGAAATTGAAGAACAAAACCCATAAGTCAGTTTTCATAAAACCTAATAGGGACCCATTCGCTACTTTGGGTGAATGAGTCCTCAGTGACCTCAAAACAACACTTTTTCAATAAGGTACACATTGTTTCAACCTCTTAAAACTTCCCTCATTATTTTTATAATAGTTAGGAATGCTTTATGATTGTTAATTGCATCATATCTTGCACATAATTGTATGTTTCATAGAAAAAAATAGTGGTTCATCATCTTGATAAATCATCTTGATAAACCCTATTTTTCACTAAAATAGGGCTATGTTTTAAGGTTTTCCTCATTCAAACCCCTATTTCGATGTTCCCACCTCCATGGAAAACCAATAGAAAACAAGATTGAGAAAATAGATAGAGAAGTAGATAGAAAAGACACAATATAGTAGAGAGAAATGACAACTTGGATACTACTCTACAAGAACGATAATGAAAATAAGCAAATAGACACAATATCACATTCCCTTGTACATGCGCTCAAGGTTGATAGAGGAAGAATAAGAACAATATCACCATGCTAGAGCTTCATGAACCTACAATAGTGATGGATTTCAAGCAAGTAGAAGCTATAGAAATCAAGTATGAAGTTTCTAGAAGCATTAGAATGATCAAGAGAGTGGTTAGAATGAAGAATTAGCTTGAGAGAATGAAAGAAGTTTATTGATGTGAGTTCAAATAGAAATTGGAGGTAAATAGTCATTCTTGGTAGTCAAGATTTGATAGTGGGATATTACACTCGAAAGAAATATCTAGTATCATATGTCCTTACCATTTCCAGACGTAGGAATTTTGTTAGGACGTTAGCACGAAACACAAATGTCTACACAATGGACACATGTAGCTGACATAAATTCCCTTCATCCATGCTAGACGATAGGGACACGTCGAAAAGATGGACCAAAAGTGGTAGGTTTTTGCATTATCGGACTTGTAAGGCTAAAATGAAGGTAAATTAATTAGAAATTGCATAGGGTGTAAATTTACGCCATTACATTTTTCCCCCACTTTAGCGAGCATATGTGTCAATGCATATGTGAGCTAAAGTAGAAAGAGGTTGAATATAATGTACTGAAATCTTTGAGGAAACATATATTCAATTCGATGGACCTTGATGTGATAGAGGGAGCTCCACCAAGATGTGAAGATGACATGGATTTTTTATCCTACAAAGCTAGTTGCTATCTCACCAGAAACATGTTAGGCTACAAAAAAACATGTTAGGTGAAAAAGTGAATCATAATAGACACAATTTCATAAGACACAAGAAGACACAATTTTGACACAAGCTGGCATAGTAAGACACAATTTGATTAGATAGACACAAGACACACACTAATCATATAGATAAGTTTGTGGTTGTTGTAAATTGCGTTGTAGGATAGTCACAAAAAATATGGGTCTAGTTTTAGGCTGCCCCCAAACTAGACACCAAGATATAAGATGTTTGAAACCAGGAAACATGACATCAAATATTAGATAAATGACACAAAGGAAACCCCCTCAAGACATCAAGACACTAAGGAATCCTTCTTCTAGAAATAAATTTTCAAAAGGGGGTTCTTTTAGTAGGGAACCCTTCAAGACATCAAGACACCAAGGGGCCCTTTCGAAATATCATGCCATTTGAAAGACACTCAATTTTTTGCAAGTGATTCTATCATCAAGGAATCCTTTTGATAGATATTTCATCAAGGAATTCATTGAAAATAATGCTCATTTTTCAAAGGAAAATTTTTAGATTCTTTCATTAGAAAGAATACTCCTTTCTCAAAAGGAGAATTTTTAGACTCTTTCACTTACATGATCCTTTTCAAAAGAAAATTTCATCAACTGGTCCTTTTTTAGAGAACATGGCATCCTAAGGAGAGAAATGAGATACATAGATGTTGTGGCACACAACAAATGACAAGATGTATCTGTGGTATGTTTTCATGCATACGAGGGACAACACAATGAAATCATAACATCAAGAAGCATATAGATAGAGATGAAGAAATTACGAGATAGGTGGATATGAGAATTCAGGGTCATAATTGTTCATAGATATAAATAGATAGATATAATATATTATATAGTATATGTATGAACTACCATCAATGCCAAAATTGCTCAAAATATGAAGAATGACACATGAAGACAAAGTAAAAATAAAAAATTAGGTCAACATGGAAGAAGGCCTAAACGCCCCCAATGCTTTGCATCGTCCCTAATATCGAAAAGCAATATTATGACACATAGAAGAATGATGACACAAATAGAAGAAATGTACCATGTATTTTTGCACCTATACCAAGTACCTATAAGAGTAGCAAGGGTCCTCTAGGAAGGATCACAAACATAAAAAGACAAGCATGGGTGAACACAAACACAAAAATAAATCTAATATACAAATGTAGAAGAGGCACAACCCTAGTCCTCATTGACCAACAAGTCATCCTACTTCCAATATAGATCATTACAAGGGGAGGGAGGATGAGCCCACAAGGGTGGAATAGCAAGGGTAGTACCCTCTGACTCACCTACAATAAGAGCCAAGGAAGAAGGCCCCTAGTGGTCTTATTTGTCAAGCTCCTATGAAGAAAAGGTCATTGATTTCATAAAAATCAAGGATAGAGCTAGGATATCATGAACCGAGCTAAACATGCACTTCTTAGGAGTGCACTATGTCAACTTGGCAAGAGAAAGACAAAATGCCCAACAGTCACTGGGTATGTGCAGGATCATCATGGAAAAACAGGCCCTTAAGTGGCAAAAAACTCAAAAAAATCAGAGTTATGAAACTTGACATAAAAATTTGAATAAGTTATCTATATTATTTCAAAAATATGTAAGAATTGAATCTGTAGCAAATTGAATGTAGTTCTAAGCTACTAGGTTTATTTAAAAAAAAAAAAAAAAACTATTTGGTGAAAATTTGAAATTTCAATGCAATAGTACTTAAATTTCAAGGAAAAAATAAGAAGTAGGTGTCTGTCTGACCACCCTAACCACAATAAAATGATAATATTTTTTTATAATATTTTAGACATAAGTAGAGGACTCATGTTTAGATGTGATGCATATTTTTTTGTAATTTTTTTTGAGTAAATAATTAATTATGAATTTTTTATTACAACTTTTAAAAAATATAAAAACTCGTATGTCTGACCATCTTAACTTGGTCAAAACTTCATGAAATTAAAATTTTAATTTTTAATCCTATAGTATGTGAAGCATAGAATGTGATGCATGTTTTGGATTTAAAAAATGTGATACCATTTGAAAGCTATAGATGTTTCTCAATCAACCTATCAATCAACACTTTAGTTGTAATTCAAATAGAAAATGAATAATAATTATTTATTAAATTCAAAGTAAAGCATAATTTATATTGGTGGAAATTTGAGAATCTCCTTGAAAAAACCTTTTCATTTCATCAATTTTGGGTAAAAAAAAAGTCATAAGCCACATACCCTACAAATACCCATCATATTGCCACTTTTTGGCCCATCATGAACCTGCACATACCCCACTACTGACCTCAATAAAAAGGGTAGTCACAAACTCCGGGGAAGTGGGGGCTACCTCTGTCATAAGGAAAACTCAAGATAAGATAGAACTAGCCTCCAAAGGAGAGGAACCCCTTTATGACCATCATGTGCAATGAGGTCATACTCCAACTTATGCTTCAACGGAGGATGCAGTATCCCCACAAAAGAAATAGAAGTGGAGGAAGAAGAAGATAGAGTTGTAGAGGACACCACCTTTGTGTTAGGAATGTCGATGGGATGTGAGAAAGGAGGGATGTCCAGGAGGGAAATTAGAAGAGGAGGCTACACGGAGGGAGCGATGAAGACCTGCACCCTTTTAGGGTGAGCATCATCAAGACCCACTAGAGGATCTGAACGTAAAACAAAAGTGATGGGAATTGAAGTAGGAACAATAAAAGAAAGAAGAGCAATAAAAGAAGATGTAGAAATAGATTCAAATGGATCCCCCTCCATCTTCTATGAGGCACTATGTTTTGTGGCTAGAGAATTTCACCTATGCTTTCACTTACACGCAAGCTAGTCACATCGGCTACAAGAAATAGAGGATGCGACCTAAGAAGAGGCTTGCAGATGTTGCTCAACTACAGGAGCATCCTTCACAACCATTTCTACTAGAAGGGTGGCTTCCTGAGTAGGAGCAGGACGAGGAGGCATAAAAGTAGAAACAACAACAGGAGGAGAAATAGACACCAGCGCCTTAGTGGTGGGCCTCTTCCCATTATTTATTTGAAGGGTAGGTGGAAGAACAATTGAAGGTTAGAGAGACTAAGATGCAAGAATAACCGCACAAGGATAATTCCCCTTTCCATAGAAAATGGGTCAAGGAATCGTGAGAAGAATAGGAAATTGAAAAGCATAACACTTCACCTTCTTCCATGCGGGCAACATCGTACTCCCCATGCGAGGCACAAAAGCTGGAATTGAGGATGCCACCATAGGTTCAGAAATAGAAGGAAGCAGAGTAGAAGATGCAAATTAAGGAGAAGGCTCTAGAGTGTGAGAAATCTTCTTCTTCCCTTTAGATGAGGAAAAAGAAATAACTCACTATTGTGCTATCATATAGGCCTTCATGGAAATAGCATAGGGAGACACAAGAAAAATAGCCTTTGATGCCAAGCCCCTAGTCTTATATTTAACATAGGATCGATATAAAAAATATCCCCTTGGAGGGAGAGGTTTGACTTGGGCAGGCCAGAAGTGATCCAAAGAGAATCCCCATGTGACACTAATGGTTTGTAGCTCATATCATAAACCACGTGCGCAATGCCCTCATGGGGGAATTTCAAGCACTTGTTGACTATAGAGGGAACACCATTCAAAGAGGCTAGCCATGGAATGCCTAGACTAACTTTGAACAAGTTGGATTTTGGGATCACAACAAATGACACATCAACAACCTAGGGTCCCACCAAGACTGACAAAGAAATGATGCCCATAGGAGCAATAGAAATTTTTTCATGAGTATGAAGAGTGGCCTATGAGTCTTCATATTTCTCCTTATGTAAACATTTTATGTACAAGGTTTCCTCCATTATCACATTCACCCAACTCATTGGATCAACCATGACACCTGTCACTACATTACCATTAATCCGAGCAGAAATGTGCAATGGGGAAGGTTCCCTATTTAATGAAAAATCATGTGAGGTAAATTTTATGTAAGGCATAACACTTGCATTCCCAATAGGAGGAATATGTGTGAAAGAGACCATGTTCACGTACTTAGATAGAACTAGCTCAAAAGATGTAGAAGACTGTGTGACTATATTTGTAGAGTGAGAAGGAAATGAATCAGTATAAATTTGTAACTCACTGCTAGACTTGACTACAAATTTATTAGAGTTTTCTTTCCTTCCATCAAGACAAATAGTCCCATTGTCAATGCGATCTTGAATCTTGTGACACAAGTGTACGCATCACTCTGTGTCATGTCTGTGCACTTGATGAAATTGAGAAAATTTTTGTGGGTCATACCACTCAAGATACGAATCGGAAAGAGGTCGAACTTCTAGCAATGTTAAAATTTTATCTTCTAGCAACTTTTTTAAGGAAACAATATAGGATTCATATAGTTTTGTAAAATTCCTATTGTATCCTATACTTTTTTCTTTAGATGTAGAGACCACATTTGCAATACCCTTATTCCTTCTATTATCACCAGAAACTGACATTACTGACCAATTATTGAGACAAAAGCGCAAGGGTGAACCCTCCAATTGAGTAACTGTTTGTTGGTATTCGTGCAACACTACACAAAGATGTGCAAAAGAAGGATACTTCATCAACGAAAACTTTTCTTGTGACTACTTTTATAAGTTCCCGATGGAGGCGTTCTAAACATCAGAATCAAGTAGAGGATAAGAGATTTGAGAAAACAATGCTTGATAGCTAGCAATGAAGTCAATAACTTTTTCATGGTCCCCCTACTTGGATCAGACGAGATTAGAGAAATCCATCTTCGAATGGCTCGATGTTAGCTTGGAACTGTCTCAAGAACTGATTCACCAAATGATCAAATGAGAATATAGAATTGTCTGACAAGGAACAATACCAATCAAGAGTAGCATCCTTGAGGGAACACATAGAAAGCTTCACCAAAAAATCATGGTGGAAGAATTTAGTGTAGAGGGCATTAAATACCGACACATGTGCATTTGAGGGTCTCCATGACCACTATAATTTTTAAACTTTGGAATCTCCATTCCCTGATGGATATGAGTGTTCAATATGGTAATGGACAAAGGAATATGATGAGAAAAGGATTGAAACATAAGTTGAGAAGAAGAGGAGGATAGGTTCGCTAATTGGTTCTACATTTGCCCCATATTATGAAACAAAGCGTTCAAGATGGGATCATAGGATGAAAAAATACCATTGGAACTACCATCAAAACCACCAGCCTCCATACCGATAGAGACCCCTGCACTAGAGCTAGTAGGAATTTCAACATTGTCACCAATAGCAGAACCATTAGGAGTAACATAATTGAAACCTAAAGGTACCTTATTTTCCTTAAAAGTGGGAGTATGCTTGGGCCTAGAGGCGGTGTTAAGAGAAGGACCGGTATTAGCCATACATACTGACACTTTAGGCATCAAGACTTCTAGTTGTCTCTTAGCAGTCTCAAAGCCAAGATCTTTGATGGTGCTTGAGTTAGAATTCTATGCTAGGACATGAGTATCTACAATATCTAGAAGACCTCAGAGAAGTTCTATGCAAAGCAACTTCTTTCCCCAGATAGAAGGCTTGGATAATTTGAGCGGTATTTGGAAAAATATAAAACTCTTTCCCAAGCAGCTATTATTGTAGAAGAGGCAGACGAAGAAGTAGAAGGTGTAGAAAGGTGAGAGGAAACTTCCCCAAATGGATTGAAAAATCTAGTAGACATTACTGACACTAATTCCTCAAAAGAAGGACCACTCCAAGCAGAGGAGACCTTCCTAGATTCCAGTTATATATGTTGTAGACTTCTTCTAAAAATGTGTCCAGAGGTCGTAGATTGGGTCATAAAGCTCATAAGGGTTCACAAAACATGAATCTGTAATGCACCCAAGATGTGAGAGAACAAATTCCTGACACACAACAATGAAAAGAAGGATGTTCACATTGGGTTCACCAAAATTTAGATAAGGGGGATTCACTAACAATATTCCATCTCAAGTCAAGCAACTTAGGGTTTTATCATTTCAAGTCATTAAAACATTAATTTTTAGACTTTCAAGGGAAAATCCTTCATGTTTTGCTGCAAAATTTCAAGATAAAACATCGTGGTGAGGTAATCAACTCCATTATTACATGTTTCATTCCATTCTTTCATCATTTTGGTTTAATTACCTAAGAGGGGTTTGACCAAGGCAAATCCCCATTCAACATCTCTCTCTCTCTTGTCTTGTTTGTTTACAGATTTAGGACTCTTGGAAGCTTGGAAATCATTGAAGATCAAGTTTCAAGGTTACTAAAGTCTTCTCATTCATCAAGTCAAAATATCAACAAAAACCCATTTTCAGACTTGTAAATCAGATTTTTAGAAGTAGACACCTGTAGGAAGTCAAAGTGTAGATCAAAAGTTCTGGATTCCACTATTGAAAATACAAAAATTGAAAGTGGACTCATTCACCATGGGTGGTGAATGAATCCCACTCCAAGGTAAATTTTGAGTTTTCTACATTTTTGGGTACCCATTTGTCAGAAACGGGTTCCGACTCAATTTTTTAGAGCTGGGACTAATTCGCCTAGAATGGAAAATGAGTCCCACCAAGCCTAAAAATTAGCATCAACAACATTTCAAATTCCATTTCTATTCTTCATCCACATTCCAAGTGCACACTTTTAGTTTGGTTCATTTCTGCGTAGTTTTGCATCCATTTCTAGGTGTTGTTGCATTACACAATGTGTTTTCAAACATCATTTGATTCTTAGGTTTTTGCATTCAAAATCAATCAATTAATTACCTTACTTGCATCTAGATCATCTCATTTAGCCTTAATAACATCATATATTTCCTAATTTGAGTGAACCTAGTTAGATTCTTTGGCCCTTTCTTTCTCCTTTTAGGTGAAAAACCCTAGAAGAGCTAGAAAGACCTAGGGTGCCAAAAATCTATGACCCATTTTGGTGAACCTGCTTTCTAAACACTTTCTTATCTAATTTGAAGTCCTTTTATCATCATATATTTAGCTTGCAATAGGGTTTGCATGATTCATTTGCATGCTAGGTGTTAAATTTTGCATTCATAAAAAAGTGCATTTAGGTTGCATTTTTCACATCTACATTCATGTCAATTTCCTCAAATTTTGCACTTTTACCTTAGGTATGCATCATAGCACTCAGAAAGCATCAAAACAATCAAAAATTTCTGACAATTCTAAAAAAAGTCCATATTGGGACTCATTCGCCACCTTGGGAGAATCAGTCCCTTTTCACTACTGAAACAACCTTTTATAGAGTTGAAAACCCCATTTTTATGCTTCTATTTGCTGCCATCAACTATCTATATCACTTGGATGAATTTCTATAACATCAATTTCACTAGATCTCACTTAAAATAGCTCATTTCATGCATTGTTTAATTTCACTTTTGAATTCACAACATTTCATTTTTAGATTGTTGCATTGTGTAAACAGAAAACTAGCTTCCTTAAAAATTGAAAATTGCATTTCATTTTAAGTCCTTGCATTCCAATCTCTTTCCTTGTTCATCATAGCATGTTTTCTTTCAAAAGGTGTGGCTTTGATTTTGTTAATAGTGGATTTTATAAGTACAAAATTCCCTCTTATGAGTTCAATTTTAATTACCATAATAACAACTTTAAGAAACATGATCAAACCATTGGTACAATCATTAACCTTACATTGCCCATTGGTGTGGACGGTAGTGTAGACAATCAACACAATCATACTTTTTCTTCTCCCAATACCTCTCCTATTAGTGATGAAGGTACATCTTGGTGCAAGAAGTCACAAGCCTTGAGGGTCTTGATTTTCCATCTCCTTATTCCCCTTTGGCTAATGTTAGACAATAAGAGCATGAGATCATAGAAACATTCCTACAAGTCACCTTACCTAATCTCCATGGTCATGACAATCAATCTTGTCCATCTCTTAATATCCCTCCTTCATGTAAAGAGGATAGGTTGGTGTTAGAGGATATCCCTATTAAGAATCATGACACCCCTGATCCTCCCTTCCCTAATGCTCCTCCCTTTTGGGAAAACTTATTTGAGAATCATAATGGTCCTTCTCTCGATGCCTCTCCTACTTGTGATGAAGCTACTTTACAAACCTCAAACTTGGATGAACACATTACAACCTCTCCTAGTATGGTAGATAATATGGTACAAGAGAATGAGACCTTAGGAACAACCCACAAACAAATAAAGTCTTCTTCTCTCCTCCCCACTATCAATACTCAAGCACATTCAAATTCCCTTAGTGGCGATGAAGTTATTTTGGATGAACCAAACCTTAATTGTCACGAACATGTGGTTTTTTGTTCTCCTAAGAACGCTCCTTCTAGGGAGGATATTATGACCCAAGACAAAGATAGCATTCCCTTCAAAGCCAATGACGACTCTTACTTGTTACGGGATGTTAACATTAGTCAACCTCAACTCATCCTTTATCCCCCTTCACATAAACCTTCATCTAAAATTGAGTTTAATCTCCACCCACCTTCACACAAACAAAAACATCAACATCAACCTGAATTCAACCTCTACCCACCTCAAACTAATATGTCATAGCAACCGAGTTATAATACAGTTGCTCATGCATATAACACTCATAATAATCTACAACTGCCACAACCAACTTCACCCACTTTACCTTTACCCAATCCTCCTAGTGCTCCTCGTTACCTCCCACACACAAAGGAGTATGATCCTGTTGAACAATTAAAGAATACTCTTGTAAAAATTTCCCTTTGGGATTTACTTTAGAACTCACTAAATTACCATAGTATTCTTCAAAAAGCCTTAAAAAATTGCAATTCTTCCTGGTACAACTCTGAATGATGTAGTAGCTCTAACCCATCAAATGAATCAAACCAATCTAAACATCACTTTCCATCAACATGAGCTCCCTCCTTTAGAGTTACAAAAACAAAATGAAGCTTTCATGATCATTGCTTGATACAATCAAATAGGGATAAAGCAAAGCCTTATTGATAATGGTTTTTCCCTTAATGTGTGTAGTGTGAATCTCCTTGATTGATTTCCTATTGAAAAGTCACAAATAAAATACGATTCCATATATGTTCTAGGATTTGATAATACAACAAAGCAACCGCTCGGTGTAATCACTTTTCCTATTATAGTTGGGGTGGTTACTTTGCAAACTCCTATTCATGTCATGCCTTATGATCTTTCATATAATCTTCTTTTAAGTTGACCATGGATTTATGAGATGAATGCACACTTTCCTTCAACCCTTCATTGCATAATGAAATATGTCTATAACAATAACATTTATCAAGTTGAAGCAGATCCTGAGCCTGAAAGTTGCTTGCAGCTTGAAAAAGGAACTAAAATTCCTCTAAAAACATTAATTCCAACATCCAATATAGGCCCTCTTGAAATTGAACAAACCAATAAGGAATTGGTGTCTAAATTATTTGGTGATTATTGGGGATGCTTAGAATTCACACCCTCATTTAAGGGGGAATACATACTCACACAAAAGAAAGATGAGACACAAGAGCAACCAACCATCATGTCAACACAAAATTCAGAAGACCTTTCAAAAGCACCCACCTCCACCACTTTAGACAAAGAAGAAAACCACACAACAACAAACAACCACTCGATCCAAAAGCAATGAAGAAGCTTTATGGAAAAGGTTATGACCTCATGCAAAAAATTGGCTATAGTGGAAAAGGATGTGGTGCTCAAGAACAAGGTATCTACAACCCTATAGAGCTTAACACACAACAAACAACTCATGGTCTTGGTTATTGTATTTTGTCTAAGATTATCACAAAACACACTCCTCAGTCATCCTTAACAACTAGTGGTCTTGAACATCATCCTTTACACAATACGACACAAACAAAAGACTCTTCACTTAATGTCAATGTCATCTCACAAGATACCAATGATTTGCATCCGCTAGATTTTCCCTTATCCTATAAGAGTGGGAACAAAATCTCACAATCTAGAGAAACTTGTGTAAGTATGACATCTACTAATAAGCAAGATGTATCTTTGATGCCAACCAAAAGACCACCTTCTAGCATTGATCAAGAGAGTATCTTGTCGAGACTCCTCCAAGATCACTTGATATCTCTTCCTCCAAGAACTCGTACGAAATGCTATTACAATCTGACTTCATTATGTGCCTATCATAGTGTTCATGGCCACTCCACTAATGAATGTAAAGCTTTGAGTAGTAAAATCCTACATTTTTAGGAGTTTGGTATTCTTCCTTCTATGGGGCACCTAATTCCTCTAATTGATATTGATTTTCACTCTAGCACACATTTCATTAATCATTTTGGCTCACCCTTGTCCTACACTAAGTGGGGGCAAGGGGTTTAGTAGCCTTTACCTCGTATGCCACTTGTCGTTGACTCTCTTGGCTAGTCGTTAACTTTTCATGAACATATAAAAGAAAGCTTGGGACATGGATGATGTGCCTTAGGATGGATCACATGTGACATACTTGCTTATTCATGACATAACTTGTCAGAAACAAATGACTTGGCATAGGGCTTTCCAAGTAAGCTCTCATATCCTCTTCTTCTACTTTAAAGAAATTTCTCACAATACCAGTGTTCACAATGGCTTTAAAGTGGGGGCGTACATCACCACTTACATTTCATTGTGTGATTTTCATTTTCTTACAATTTCCTCTCTTGAAAACATTAGGTACAATGTTTCCCAGGATGAGACCTTGCACTTGTCCTCTCTTGGAAAAAAAATTAGACCATTTTCACTTATCCTCTCTTGGAGAAATTTGGCATGATGTTCCCTAAGATGAGACATTGCATGAAGTAAGAAAAATCCCTTTGAACAATCTTTACACTATCTTGCATTAACAATTTCTATGAGTGTCAAGCATATAAAGTTTTGATTACCTCATAGAGCTTGAAAACCATTTTCCTTTGTGGCACCTTATTAAAGTTATCAGGAGGTATAACTTTGGTATGGTTGAGCACGAAGCCCATTCTCAGGCACAATTTTCCCCATAGCCACCTATGTGTTTGAGTACATACCAACTAGTGTATGTTTCTCACCTTTTTTGGATTTCTTACCCAACGAACAACCAAGAGTACTGTCACACTAGAGTGAGTATGCATTTTCTTTCCAAAAAAAACAAGCCTAGATCTAATCCACAACTAGCTGGACAAACGATCGAAGCTTGATCCAACCTTTTCATTTTCATCTTCCTAGTTCTTTCCATTGCATGGTTATGTATCTTGTTGGTTTTACTTAGGATCTTGGATCCTAGGGGCTTGCAGAACCTACTTTGATCTTCGTCATTCTTTGTCACCTACATTTGTACACTCGAATCTTCTTGAATGTCTACTTTAGTGTGATTTTGAAGCAAGTTCATCCTCTCACTAAAGCAGGGGATAAATGCACTATAGAAAAAAGTACGCTTTCCTTCACATGGGAATATTTCATGATAAATTGACTTAATGAGGTCTTAATCTAGTGTTTTCAGGTGTTTTTCACATCCACACTAGGTCTTGGACCCTTTCAAATACATTAAACAATGTCTTGTAAAGGTGTTGTAAAGTGTTGTAAGATAATTTCACACTTTTCTAGAATTAATGAACCCATTTACACCTAATTCAACATTATAAATGTGTTTAATAACATTATCACATCAATCTACAAGGCTTGTAAGATAAACTTAATGATAAACTAGTGTTGTAATGTGTCTTGCACATTCACATTGGTTCTTGTGCCTTTCTAGGCTAAGTGGACCTTATTTTAGTGTTGGAAAGTGTATTTAATCACACTTTCGCATCAAATTTTGTGTCCCAAGCCCTAATTGACATTCATATCATCACTAAATAGGCCCCTATTAACCCACATTATGCATCTCGAGGCTTAAATTGACCAAATACCCAATAAAGTTGCAATATAAACCTTATTTCCTTATCTCCTAGAATCTTAGTTGTCAAATTGGCCCCTATGGGACCCATTCGCCATACATGGCGAATAAGTCCCATCCAAGTGCGACCCATTCACCATGGGTGGTGAATGAGTCCCATTTGGCTCATTTTTGACCTTTGAGTAGGAAAAAAGTGAAATTTAAGTTTATTATTTCTTCATGTCAACCTGTGATGAGGTATTAGCAGGTGAAATAAGTGAAATACCTATAAATATAAGTATTTTAACCCTAAATCACATTCATTCTTCATTATTCATCCACCAATCTTCCATCTCAAGTCAAGCAACTTAGGGTTTTATCATTTCAAGGCATTAAAAAAACAATTTTTAGACTTTCAAGGGCAGATCCTTCATGTTTTGCTACAAAATTTCAATATCAAACATCATGGCGAGGTAATGAACTCCATTATTACATGTTTCATTCCATTCTTTCATCATTTTGGTTTAATTACCTAAGAGGGGTTTGACCAAGGAAAACCCCCATTCAACATCTCTCTCTCTTATCTTGTTTGTTTACAGATTTAGGACTCTTGGAAGCTTGGAAATCATTGAAGATCAAGTTTCAATGCTACTAAAGTCTTCTCATTCAACAAGTCAAAATATCAACAAAAACCCATTTTCAGACCCATAAATCAAAGTTTCGAAAGCGAACACCTGTAGGAAGTCAAAGTGTAGATCGGAAGCTCTAGATTCCACTTTTGAAAATCTAGAAATTCAAAAGTGGACTCATTCACCATAGGTGGCGAATGAGTCTCACTCTAGGGTCAATTTTGAGTTTTTTGCATTTTTGGGTACCCATTTGTCAGAAACGGGTTTCGGCTTAGTTTTGCAGAACTGGGACTAATTTGCCCAGAATGGTGAATGAGTCCCACCAGGCCTTAAAATTAGCATCAGGAGCATTTCAAATTCCATTTCCAATCTTCATCCACATTCTAGGTGCACACTTTCAGTTTGGTTCATTTTTGCTTAGTTTTGCATCCATTTCTAGGTGTTGTTGCATTACACAATGTGTTTTCAAACATCATTTGATTCTTAGGTTTTTGCATTCAAAATCAATCAATCAATTAGATTATTTGCATCTAGATAATCTCATTTAGCCTTAATAACATCATACATTTCCTAATTTGAGTGAACCTAGTTAGATTCTTTGGCCCTTTCTTTCTCCTTTTAGGGTGAAAAACCCTAGAAGAGCTAAAAAGACCTAGGGTGCCAAAAATCTATGGTTCACATGTATGGACAAAGGGTTAAGTAGCAACTAGAAACATGTAAGGTCTACTAACAACTCAAATGTTTTGGTTTTACAATTTGATAAAAACATATGAAAATGCAAAGTACAATAAGAAGAATACTATGAAAGATAGTCTAATAGAAAAATCATAAAGAAAGAAGAAGAATTCCAACTTACTCAAGGTTCAGTTCTCCAACTAGCTCCAAGAAATTGAATAACACCTACACACAAATCAATAAGAAAAATTTCAATGCCATGTTTTGAGGTTTTCCTTAGTCAAACCCCCATTTTGGTGTTCCCACTTCCATTAGCATCCAATAGACAACAAGATTGAGAAGAGTGATAGAGAAGTAAATAGAAAAGAAATAATATAGTAGAGAAAAATGACAACTTGGATGCTACTCTATAAGAATGATAATGCAAATAAGCAAATAGACACAATATCACCTTCCCTTCTACAAGTAGTCAAGGTCGATAGAGGAAGAAGAAAAATATCACCATGCCAAGGAGGTAGAGCTTCGTGAACTTGTAATAGCAATGGTGTTGGAGCAAGGAGAGGCTATAGAAACCAAGTATGAAGCTGCTATAAGCGTTAGAATGATCAAGACAATGGTTGGAATGAAGAATTAGCTTGAGAGAATGAGAGAAGTTGATAGATGTGAGTTCAATTAGCAAATTGGAGGCAAATAGTCATTCTCGGTGGTCAAGATTCGATAGGGGGACATTACGCTTGCAACCAATAGAGAATCATTACATCTTTACCATTTCCTGGTGCATGAATCTTGTCACAATGTTAGTGCAACACATAGACATCCACGTAGTGCCCATGCATCCTTGATAGAAATTCCCTTCACCAACGCTAGATGATAGGGACATGTGGAAAAGGCAGAGAAAAATTGGTGGGTTTTTGCATTATCGAATTTGTACTAGCTAAAATGAAGGTAAATTAATGAAAAATTGCACGAGGTGCAAGTTTATGCCATTACAATAAAAAAGAATATTTTAGTAACCAACATAGGAAATCATTTAAATTCTTAATATTTTATGTGTAGAAAAATAGAATTTAAGCCATTAATTAAATAAGACATTTACTAGTTGTTCACGACACATAAAGATTCCAAAATAATTTCTAACTTGAGTCTAGGCTCACATATGGTCAAACATGACACATGTCGTACTCTATTCAAATACGATCAAGGAATCGATATGGAGGCCCAATGTCACATCTCTAAATTAACCACCATTAGGGAATAACTTAGACATGTGTACCTTGGTGGAGAAATAACCCTATACCTGTAACCATTCAACACACATCAAGGATACTTGCTCAATGTATATATAGTTGAAGCACAATATAATTACCCAATGTGGTCCAATAGCATAAAGCATAAAAAAAAATCCATATGTATGTTAAATAAATCATTTCTTCAACATCAATAACCATGTTCACATTTAATCACAAAATATACATTAATGCACATAACTAAATTGAAGCATACTGATAAACCAAGCATGTAAATATATAAAATTTCAACAACTGACATGTTGAGGAACTTCATCTTGAACATGTAGTGGTTCATATACACCATTCAAATCCATACAAATAATCACCACCATGATCATGAGGAAATGATGAAGTTGAAAACCGTTCTCACATTAACAAGATGCAAGTGGAAGGGACACTACAAATGTAGGTTGCTCAAAATAATAGTATGGACCTACAAATAGATCATTCGTGCATTTCAAGAATGCGTGATAAAGGTGAATTTATAGAGCTACAGATAAGAATATGAATGGAGATTCTATCTCAATGGAAAACATAGATTAAACGAGAGGAGTGGACAATCCTCATTGACTAGTATTAATGCTAAAAAATTACTAGCGAGTGAGTATAATTATCTTTATTTTTTATTTATTCTGGATAACTAGATGTGTATGAGATAAAGGTACAAGATGAATAATGGAGGGGTTACAATGGAATATTTGGATTTTATTAGTTATTAAAAAAGGATAATGGATATTATTATTGTTTGAAAATGGATAAATGGATAACCAAATATATTTTCAATTATTTATTTGGAAATGAGGTTTTATGGAGATTTTATTTATTTTGACATAAGATAGAAATGGATTTATTTAATTTATTAAGGATGAAAAATGAAATAGAGAAGAAGCAGACTAGAAAATAGATTGGGTTGCAACTAGGATGTGACATGGTGTTAGAATGTTACGTAATATTAAGAGATTGTTGTAAATAAATACCTACACAAAATATACAAGATAAGAGGAGTTTCAAACTCTAGCACAAATACAATATTATATATATATATATATATATTCAAAATATCAAATTTAATTTTGTTGAATTATCATTTGGTGTGATTGAAGGACAACGTTCTCACTTTGAATATGAAGATCCGAGGGAGCAATGAATAGAGTAGGGGTTTTTCAAGCCCTAACAGAAATGAAAGTAAAAAATGATTTGAAACATACTTTAACAGTTGATATATTGTTTGTTAATGGCAATCTACATAGTCGCAAGGGCTTCAATGTGAAACAGTGGGTCAAGCAGGAGATGTGAATGAGACATATGCATGTTGAAATTCAAGTTTTCTACAATGTAAAATGGAAAATGGTTGAGGAACGGATGACATATCTATTTGTTTTGTTTGGGTGACTGCAATTAATAGCTGTTTTGCTGTCACTTCATGGCTAGCATTTATTTCGTTGTCATTACACAGTTAATGGTTTTATTGCAATGTGGTCAAATATCAAACACTCCAGTTTAAGCTGGTAACCATAAATGGGCGAAACAAAAAATATAACATGCGAAAAATGACGGTGAATGCAAACCCCACATGCTATCGCGATAGATGAAAGCTTCGTTTATTCTGGATAAGAGCGACTCTTACAATATGCTGGAATGGGTTACCAACATGACTAATCTTTTTTCTTTAGAGGAATAACTATTTGGTGGGATTCTGAAAGTGAAATATTAGCACATTTTATTATAACTCTGTCTTCCGTCCATGTTGAAGTAAACCCAAAAAAATTAAACTTACAACTATCATATATATTTTGGAATGACGTTCCAGTCACTAACTCTCTAACCTTAGAGACAACAAAAGGATGTGTCAAGCCTTGAGGAGCCCACCAAAAAGTACTGATTAAGAGCAGGGTCTTCTGGCCCTACCAGTTGAATTATTATTCTATCCACGGGTAGCACCGAAGTAATTTCTTTGGGTAAATGATGGTATCCATTAATACAAAAGAAGAAACTTGAATCGTAAGAAAACACAACGGAATTGCAAGATCAATGAAACTTCAACACACTTTAACTTGCACTACAAACGAATCTGATTTATCTTCCCCGTCTTTGCATAGAAAATACCTTAGCAATATGACTTGCATTGTCATCTAGTTCTTCTCTAGTGGGTATCGTCTTTCTCACTAACATCTCTCCTACATTACGAAACTACTCTCCTTTTTCTTGTAATCAACCGGAGCATTTTACGTATATACACTGTACTTGGTTCAATTGTTGTTTACCTTCACTCACCGATCACGTGTATCCAACTAAGTTTGGTAAGACGTTGTTTTAGATTTGTCGGGAAAATGGTAGTGGAGGGCATAGTTGGTGAGTCGTATAAGTTTCAGCATTAGAATATCACAACCTTGACGTGAGAAAACTACGTCTTGTGGAAAAAGTTCACCCACGCACTTGTATTGTATCTTTCAAGCTTTGGGGAGTTGAGCTGCAATGGAGAAAAAGTCGCTATTAACTTCTTATTTGTTGAATGCTCTATCCATTTTAATTGTAGTATTTCTAAGATTTGGGGTTTCTAGGTGGCGGGCACTTATTCATCGACGAGAATCCTTTCTACTTTTCATTTTCATCTTTTCATTTTATGTACATAGACTTCATTTATCTTGATATAAGGGAAAAAAAGTAAGTTAAAGAACAAATTAGTTTTTGTAATGGGGTTGATAATATAATGTGTTATGATTTATATGTTTTGATTAAGATAAATAAAAAAAAGGCTTGAATTCATTATAAAATAGTTTTTAAGATAAAATAGAGGGATCTCACAAGAGGTGAGATAGTAAAAAAGTAAGAGAAAAGCAGACTAAAAACCAAAAGCCAACAACCAACATAAACTAAGATAGGACCAACCAAAGACCAACAGTCAAAGAGGACTACTTATTGTTCTCCAAGAAGATGGAGGTCTTTTATGGCTTGCCACTCCTTAGTGAGAAACTAAAGTTTTTCTTCAAAAAATATGGCTTTTGGATTCCTCTTGCTTGTGTTGTCCTTGAAAGAAAGCAACTCTTTCTCCATAATTTTACCTTTTTTGTTGGAGCTACTAGAGGGGGCATCCAAATTTTCCTTCCTCGCTCTCTTAGCATGGAAAATTTTAAGCTCATGTTGAAACACTTGTATATTGGCTACCATATTCTTCATAGTTTCCTTACTCTATTCAATAATCTCCTACAAATTGAAGAGGATCTTATCTTGGTTGTAATGGAGTTTGGCAACCTCCTTTCTCAAGCTTGCGCAATCCTCAAGAGATCGGTAGCATTTTTTTTATTTTCCCACCCTCCTTTTCTAGATTAGTCTAATTATCAAAAGTGTGAGCCATTCCTTTCAATATAGACTTCTTCAGAATAATAGTGTAATGACATAAATGTGTCCCCCTTGGAAATGGTACAATTTCACCTAATTTAGGAATAATTAATGATAAATTGGACTTAATGTTGCCTTGATCTAGTGTTGTGATGTGCTTTACACATCCACGTTAGGTCTAGAGCCTGTTTAAGCTAAATATACATAGCTCTGCCTTAATTTAATTTTGTAAAATGTATTTATTTACACTTTCACATTAAATTTAGGAGGCTTGTAAACTAAGGTGGACCTAATCTAATGTTGTAATGTGTTTTACACATTCACATGGGATTTAGGGCCCTTCTAAGCTAGATGGACCCAATTTTTCCCTAATTTAATGTTCCAAAATGTATTTATTTACACTTTCACATTGAATTTTTGGCCCAATTGCATTTATGACCTTTATATCATCATTAATAGCCCCCTATGACCCTATATTGTGCATCCCAAGGCATATTTCAATCAAAAACTTGACAAAATCAACATATAAGCTTAATTTACACATTCCCCAACACTTTAGCTAGCAAAATAGCCCTTGTGGGACCCATTCACCACTTTGGGCAAATGAGTCCCATCCAAGTGGGACTCATTCACCCAGCTTGGCGAATGAGTCCCATTTGGCCTATTTTTAAGGCTTTGAGCGAGAAATTTGGGTTTTAAGTTCAAATTTCTTCTATGTTAACCTTTGGGGTCAAATTAATGATCATTTGAGTGCATTGCCTATATAAACAAGCTTGAAAATCATTATTTCATCAAGCATTCATATTAGAAAATAAAGCATTCAAGAGTTAAGGATTTCAAGACTTCACAAGATCATCTAGAGAGCATTCAAAATCAATTTTAAGGCATTCAAGGGTAGAATTCTTCATCAATTGTTACAACAATTCAAGATCCATCATCATGTCAAGCATATCAAGCATCAAGCATGTTGTTGAGCTAGTGTTGTGATATAGCATTGAAGATCCAAGATCAAGCATTGTTCTACTCCTATTGTCAAGATCAAGATCTACATCCTTCATGGTCATTTCATGTTGAGTTGTAGATTTACAAGACATCATCCAAGGTATTATTGTCCATGATTTATGTTCTTTATTCCATGTTTCATGCCTTCATTTATTTGTCTCATCATTTGGTTTAATTATTGAAAAGGGGTTTGACCAAGGCAAACCCCTATTCCCTAACAATCAACATTCTCTCTCTCTCTCTCTGTGTAATTGTGGATCTAGGTGCTTTGAAGACTTGAAGATCATTGAAGATTAGGTTACAATCTTGTTGGAGTTGTCTTCTCATTTGCAAGGTCATAATCTTCACTAAGAGGTCATCTATAGCCTCGACATCAGAGTTTTAGATACAAAATCTTGGTGTAATGTCATAATGATGCCCCTTGCAATTTCACATATATTCTTGCACCTGCTTTAGTGTCCACTCCCTTAGAATCTTGTGTAGGCTCATTTTATCCCCTACATCAGCCTTTTTCCCTTCTCAAGATGCTCAACAACCCCTTTCTAGCAGCTACCCTTCATGTGCTAGTTATGCGTTAAACCTTGTGCTTTTCCCATTCTCGTTCTTTTGTAGAATGATGTGTCCATACACTAGCACATTGCGCAAATGTATGTGCATTGTGCTAGCATCTTGCGACATTTCAACATTCAAACAATTGTTTCTAGGCATGTTTGCCACTTCTCACCTCCTTTGGTCGGTGGTAATGGCTTGAGATGCTTTGTAACCGCTCAGGAAGCTTCTTTTCCTTAAATGTTATCTTTTCAATTCATTTGTGCTTCTATCTTCATTCCATCTTCTATCTTCTTTCCAACCTTGGCTCTAGCACTCTCTTTCTTGTTATTTGTTTGCACAACTTCATATAGCTTGCTATTGTAGCTTCAAGCACTTTTAAACTTTCAAATCACTCTTTGCACCACTCTTGGCTCTTACAGTTCTCTTTGTCTCCCTTTTTGGCTTCCTTAAGCCTTGTGGCTTCATTTCCCTTATCTCATGCTTGTGAGCATCTTGGGATTCCATATCCCCTATTAATTGCATCCTTACTTTGTGATACGGGTTCTCCTCCTCGAGTGGGGATTGATTTTATCACCTCTTTTGTGATATGGGTTCTCCACCTTGAGTGAGGTATTCTTTTATCACTCATTGCACACTTTACTTCTCTCTATCTATCTAGTTGTCCATGGAGGTGGGAACACCAAAATAGGGGTTTGATTGAGGCAAACCCCTCTACAACCCTAACACTTTCTCTAGATCTTACGCATGCAGGTATTGAATACATTCACTAGCTGGAGGCTTCATCACTTGTGTGGTTGTAAGCATTTACTTTATATCTCTTATTCTCTTTATCATGTGTTTCACTTTATTTGAGTTCTATTATATTCAGTTAATTTATAACATTCTATAAGTTCTTAGCAATCATATTGCTAGAAGTCATTTAGTTATTTTATGTGATAAACTTGCTTTCTAGTCCGCATGAGATGCTAGCACGATGCGTTGTAGTCCATATTCTGCGCTGTTGTCCTTTAGCTGATAACTTCTCAGTTTGTCCAAAAAATCTTCATGACCTACTCTTTCTAATTCTAGAACTCTCACATTTGTTCCTTGAGGTAGTTTAGGGAAGTTCTCTCCATGAGGCTCTCTAAATGAAGAGAAATTGTGAGCCGTGAATCCCCCTTCTCTACATTTTGGTGAAACCGACATGAAGAACAACCTTTTTTTTCAAAAACTAGGAATTTATTTACCCCTACTTGGTGGGGTCATAACTTTTGACTCGGTGCTCAGAATTCAAAACCATTTGCACTAGTGTTAGAAAATTCTCCAAGAGAACTAGTTCAATCCCTAAAATATGGTACCTTTGACAACCAAATTTTAGGGAATGATGCAAGTTTCAACCCCAAATTCTGCCCTGAAGACCTCTAAAAAAGCCAACTTGTTTATTCAATATTTATCATATTTAATTTACTATTTTAAAAATGAATTTAATATTGTCTTTTATTAGTTCAGTTTTCAATCTTATACAAAGTGTTAATGATGTTCCATTTCATGCATATGATGGTGACTTGGCTTTTCCTATGCCACCGGATATCTTTGATTCTTCCCACAAAATTCCTCTTGCTTCAGAGGATATTTTGTTGGAAGAAGATGAAATCATTGATACCTTTCTTAATGTTACTCTACCTTCTATTCATTCCAATGCACTCTCTTCTAGAGATGATGTATTTTTGGATGATGAATCAACCCTTCATTCTAATGCACTCTCTTCTAGAGATGTTGCATTGGTGAATGATGAATCTCTTATTAATTCTAATGCACTCTCTTCTAGAGATGTTGCATTTGTGAATGATGAATCTCTTCTTAATTACAATGCACTCTCTTCTAGAGATGATGCATAAGTGAATGATGAATCACCTTCCACATTTGATCCTATTTGGATCAATGTTGAGAATATGTCTTCAAATAATTCTACTAGTTGTGATGATTCTGTAAATGTAATCTATGTCTCTGCTGCCCCTAAAAGGCCTAAGAGACTAGTCATTTACATAGATCCTGCTAGTCCTTCTCCTAAAAGGATTTTTTTCTATTGATGGTGTTCCATTTGATAGTGATTTTTCTTGATCTTTTTAAGGCTCCCTCTTATAGAGGGGTGATCCCACAATAGTGATTTACAATTTTTGGCCAAACTGGACACTAAAATTATTATTTTTAACTAAATCTTCACATTCGGGCACCTATAGCCGCTAAACCATGAGGAATTTGAAGATGATGCAAACTAGAGTCTCATCACATTTTGTTTGTAGATTCTAAAAATATTTTTTTTCAAATTTTTTGGAATTAGATTGCACTTCTTTTTCCATCTCCCACGAAAACTATTTTTGAGAAAACAACATTTTAAAAAAGTGACTCACACCATATAACGAATAACTTCTTTTCCATGAAGGATAAAATTCTAATTCTTTCAAATGTAGATTTGTGACTCCAATATCTTGTGCTTCCACTTGGTTAGATAGTTTTTTATTGAATATTTTTTCTTTAATCAAGTTTCAAAGTCAAACCAATTACAATTCAGACATAGAGTGACCATATAATGGGTAACTTTTTTTGTATATATCAAAATTCTTTTTTTTGTTGGATCAAGGACTTCAATATCTGGTGCACTCATATTTTTCAAAAAAAAAATTGATAATCTGCTATTTTCCACGTGTGCAGAACAAAGACCTTCATTTTCGATGAAAACCTATGTTTAATAAAACTATAAAAAAAATACCTAATAAAACCAAAACATATTAAAATTATATTCATTGTATAGCTCATTTTGAGGACTACCTAATTCTAGTTGGGTTTGTGAAGATTCCTCTATTTTTATCCTCAACCCGAGCTTCGAAGCATAAAAATTTATGGTTTTTTTGTGAACAAGGTCAAAAATCAGGGAAAAGGGGGGTTCACTAGAAGCAAACCCCCTTCCCAAAAGGGGTTTCAATTTGTTTTTTGTTTATGCATGCATTGAATAATTTTTCTCGAACCCTGGTTTGAGTGAACCCCTTTTTGGTTCGTTCGAACCAATGAGTTCATTTGAACCCCCAAAATAATTTTTTTTGGCATGTGGTCATTTTTAACAAGTTTTCCTTCCTCATTCGAATTATAAACCACTTTTGTGGGTTTACCCAAAGCGGTAGCCCATATTTATAAGAATAGAATGAATGAGTGACAAAGACTTCTTAAAGCTCTTAAACCTATGACTAAATCACCTAGTGATTATGATTTTGTTGAGAAAATTCATGTTACTCTGGCTAAGATCTCACTGTGGGACTTGCTTCAGACTGCTTTGGTTTATCAAGGCATGCTTCAAGAAGCCTTGCAAAAGATCCTCTTTCCCTCTTCCACTAGGCCAAAGGATGTTGGTGCATTGATAGCTCATATTCGTGTAGATTCACTGAATATTATGTTCTATCCATAGGAATTCCCATCTCCAAAAGTATAGAAGTAAGCAGATCCTCTGCTGATTATAGTTAACATTAATAATATTAGAATCATCCATGCTCTTGTTGACATTGGTTCGGTGCTCAATGTATGTAGAAATCATCTATTTCCTAAGATTACTATTGATTTGTCTTCTTTTAATGCTTCTTTTGTTGACATTTGTGGGTTTAATAATGTTGGTTGGAAAAATTTGGGAATGATAGTCTCACCTTTAAGGTTGGGACCCATTACTATACAGGTATGTGCAGGATCATCATGGAAAAAATAGGCCGTTAAGTGGCAAAAAATTTAGAAAATCAGAATTAGGCAACTTGACATGAAAATTTGAATAAGTTATCTATATTATTTCAAAAATATGTAAGAATATAATTTGTACAAGAAAATTTTATGTAGTTTCTAAACTATTAGGTTTATTTAAAAAAATAATCTATTTGGTGAAATTTTGAAATTTCAATGTAGTAGTACTTAAATTTCAAGGAAAAAATAAGATGTAGGTGTTTGTCTGACCACCATAACCACAATAAAATGATAATAATTGAGATATCAGTAGAGGAATCACATCCCGATGTGATGCATATATTTTTTGTAATTTTTTTCCAAGTAAATAATTAATTATGATTTCTTTATTACAACTTTTAAAAAATATAAAAACTTGTATGTCTGACCACCTTAACTTGGTCAAAACTTCATGAAATTCATTTATTTTTTAATCCTATAGTATGCAAAGCATAAAATGTGACGCATGTTTTGGATTCAAAAAATGTGATACCATTTGAAAGCTATAGATGTTTTTTAATCAGTGTATCAATTGGGAATTTAGTCATAATTCAAATAGAAAATGAATAATAATTATTTATTAAATTAAAAGTAAAGCATAATTTATATTGGTGGAAAGTTGAGAATCTCCTTTAAAATCCCTTTTTGTTTCATCAAATTTGGATAAAAGAAAAATTCATCATCCACATACCCTACACATACCCATTATATTGCCACTTTTTGGCTCATCATGATCCTGCACATATCCATACCCACCCTTGTATATGTTATGTCAAAAAAGCTACCATATAACCTTATTCTTGGTAGATCGTGGATTCATGCTATGGATGTAGTCCCATCTACCTTACTTAAATCTATTAAGTTCATTTGCAATAATCAAGTAGTCACAGTCAAGGCTGACCGTGATGCTATGCACCTATGTGAGATGGCGGATGTCGGTCATGTTTCAGTTGTACCTACTCTCATCCCTTCAGTTTCTTCCAATGTGTCGATGTTTACTCCAATAGTACCTACTGCAAAGGATACTCTTGAGATAGATGTCCCTGAAGAAGATCCTTTTGAAGCAAGAAATCTTAAGTCTATTCCTTCTACCTCTTCTCAAGAGAATGCATGTCTTGTGATGATTGGGGTTCTCTTGACTTACAGGTCCCTTTAGTGGGGAACATAAAGTCGACCTGATCCACTTAGACCTTCCAATAACATCATCCACACCCACTATCAAAGATGGTCATTCTTCTAGATCGTGGGATAGTGTGAGCATAAATTGTAATGTTCTTAGTATTGATCCTCCTTCTGAGGAAGATGATTACACTTTTGCTAAAGATGATAATGTTGGAAGCCATGTTAAAAAGGATGATGGTTATCCCATAGAGGAGCATAATCCCCATTGCTGGAATAACACTCTCTATGAAGATCCTTTGTTGTCTTCTATCTCCATGTCTTCTTGTTGTGAGCAGTTGAGTTTTTCTCCACAAGAGAAAGGGTTGCTTCCTGCTCCTCATTCTTTATCTGAGCAAGAGCCTATTTTTTTGCAACTTCTAAAGTCCCAGTTAATTACTCTTTCTCCTCCTACATGCAAGAAATATCATGGACATGCTAAGGAAAAACATTCCTTTTGTGCATACCATCAAGTGCCTGGCCATTCCACTAGTGAATGTAAGGCCTTAAAGGATAAAATACAACAATTTTTTGATTCTAGTGCCATCAAACTCCCATTTGATTGATGTACCCACCTTTTCTTCGCATGATGAGTGATATCAAGGTTTACCTCTATCCTGTATGTTCTAAGTATCTTGCATGGTTCTCCTCCCATGTATGTTGGGGGTAGTGATAACTTGTTTTGGAGATGTGTGTCCCCTTTATGGGACCCCCTCTCTTCTCTATGTCTTTCAATTGAAGCATCCCTTGAGTGGACCTCTTTTCTCTTGAAGGGTTCTTGAGGGACCCCCTTTGAAATATTTTCTCTCAAATGAATTATATGGAATCTAGCTTGGGGATAGCCTGACTAGACCTCACCTTTCAAATAGTGCATTGCTTGAGTGGACCCCTCTTCTTTTGAAGGGCCTGTGAGGGACCCGTTTGAAAGCCTTCCAATTTTTTTACGGTTTATGTGACTATCCACTTGACCGCCTATATGGCCGCTTTGTTTCAGACATGCTTTATTTGCAAGTAAGCACATTGCTTTATAGGTGCGCCTATGAAGCTGCTTTCCAATTTGAATCCACTGAGTCTCCTCCTTTGGGTTTCCTCCATAAAATAGATCTTGGTGGTTGCTTCCTTGTAGGTCTGCAGGCTTGTAAGCCACTTTTCTGTGGGTTTCCTTCATGTGAGAGATCTTGGGGGATACCTTCTTGCAGGTCTACGGGCCTGTAAGGCACATACTTCTTGAGGATTCCTTCATGTCAGAGATATTAGTTGTTACCTCCTTGTAATTTTGTGGGCCTATGAGACACTTTCATCCTACGGGATTTGTCCATCATTGGTCTAAGGGCCTTCAGTGTACCTTATGCAACTTCATGGTTCTGTGGAGTTATGAAATTATTTTGTTCAAAGATCCTCAGGGGGAGTACTTGTGGAGCCATCTCTCTTGCAATTTTCATTCCTTTCTAGCTTCTCAATCTTTCTCTTCTTGATTCTCTTGTCAATTGTGTATACCGGATCAAAGATCTACATCTTCGTCATCCTAATTATATGCCCATTCTTCTCTTCATTTTAGAATTCTTCTATGTGTTATTATTTTTCATTTGGGGATGACACATAGTACTGAGACAACCTTCTACATCGAGGTCTCTTTCACTTTGCTGACTCAAATCCTTTACTTTTTTGTGCACTGACATTATTGTCTAGTGTAGGTTTTTCTTGTCTAATGTATTTATTTTGCAGATCCTCAGACTGGGGACATGCTTCTTTGATTCAAAGAGTTATATGCTTCCTCTACAGTGTCCTTTTGGCATAATGATGTTATTTATGTTTAGTATATTTCCTTTAGTGTGCATATTATTACATAGATTCATATGCCCGCTAAAGTGGGGGAAAAATGTAATGTCGTAAAATTGCACTTGCAATTTCACATACATTCTTGCACCCACTTTAGTGTCCACTCCCTTAGCATTTTGTGTAGGCTCATTTTAGCCCCTGCATCAGCCTTTTTCCCTTCTTAGGATGCTCAAGGACCCCTTTCTAGTAGCTACCCTTCGTGCGCTAGCAGTGCATTAAACCTTGTTCTTTTCCCATTCTCGTTGTTTTATAGCATGACGTGTTCAGAGACTAGCATACTGCATGGACACCTACGTGCCACGCTAGCATCCTGCGACATTTCAACATTCAAACAATTGTTTTTGGGCATGTTTTCCACTTCTCACCTCCTTTGGTTGGTGGTAATGGCTCGAGATGCCTTGTAACTGCTTGGGAAGCTTCTTTCCTTCCTTAAATGCCATCTTTTCAATTCATTTGTGCTTCTAGCTTATTTCCATCTTCTAGCTTCATTCTAGCTTCTTTCCATCCTCGACTCTAGGACTTAATCTCTTGTTATTTTGTTTACAAAACTTTATATAGCTTGCTACACCAGCTTCAAGCACTCTTAAGATTTCAAAGCACTCTTTGTACCACTCTTGGCTCTTGTAGTTATTTTTGTCTCCCTTTTTTGGCTTCCTTAAGCCATGCAACTTCATTTCCCTCAATTGCATCCTTACTTTATGATACAGGTTCTCCTCCTCGAGTGGGGATTGCTTTTATCACCTCTTTTGTGATGCAGGTTCTCCTCCTCAAGCGAGGTTTGCTTTTATCACTCATTGCTACTTTACTTCTCTCTATCTATCTAGCTATCCGTGGAGGTGGGAACACCAAAATGGGGGTTTGATTGAGGAAAACCCCTATATAGCCCCAACACTTTCTCTAGATCTTATGCATGCAGGTATTGAAGACATTCACCAGTTGGAGGCTTCATATCACTTGCATGGTTGTAAGCATTTCCTTTCTATCTCTTATTCACTTTATCATCTATTTCACTTTATTTTAGTTCTATTACATTTTTTGCTTTATCACATTCTGTAAGTTCTTAGAAATCATATTGCTAGAATTCATTCAGTTGTTTTCTATTATAAACTTGATTTTTAATCTGTACGAGATGCCAACACGCCTCTAGGATGCCAACACACCATGATGTCATTTGTGTTTTGCATTTTCATCCTTTAGCTGAGAGATTTTTAGTTTGTCCAAAAAATATTCATGACCTGCTCTTTTTTATTCTAGAGCTCTCGTCGTTGTTCCTTCAAGTTGTTTAGGGTAGTTTTCTTTGTGAGGCTCTCTGAATGAAGAGAACTTGTGAGCCACAAATCCCCCTTCTCTACACTTGGAGAAGCAAATTGAGTAGAATGAGAGGTGAAACTCAAAAATTTGAAGTTCTAGAAAATACAAACTAGACTCATTCACTATAAGTGGTGAATAAGTCCCACTATAGGTGTTTTACAAAGATTTTTGTAGATTTAGATACTCTTTTACCCAAAACCTGTTCCTGTGTAGAAATCCATATCTGGGACTGATTCACCCAAAATGGTGAATGAGTCCTAGTAGGCCAAAATAAGTAATTTCAACACAAAATTTGAAAGTCCCTTCGAAAGAATCCACCTACACCACCTTAGGAAAAAAGACAACAAATTATACAAAAAACTTTCATGAACTTAATTATGAGCAACCACCGATCCAAAAGAGATGAAGAATCTATATGGAAAAGGTTATGACATGATGAAACAAATCAATTATAATGGAAAAGGATGTGGTGCTAGAGAATAAGGTATCCATGTCCCTATAGAGCCTCACATGCAAGAAAAAACTAGTGGTCTTGGTTATTGCCCCTCGAAAGACATAAACAAGCCTTCATGTAATCTCAGCACTATCAAAAAAGATTCCTCTAAGCCAACTTTAACACTAGTGAATCATGAATTCAAGAACACTAGTAGTCTTGATTGTTATTATTTGCAAGATGTAGTGTAGTAAAATGCATACCCTTGCATTTTCACACTTTTTTGGGCCCGCCTTGCATATTTATCCTAATTTATGTCTTAATTGGTCCTATTTTTCATCCACAAGCCTAATAAACTATATACTTTTATGGAAAATATCAACAAACATCAAAAGATAAATGATCATTTAATGATTATGTCTTTGTGTCCCTGATTTTTGGAGTAGGACTAAAACGCCACCTAGGGAATCTTTGTCATCCATGAGTCTTGGAACACTGATTTTGAATATACCTGAAAAGGTCCCTTTTGGAGTTTGTGCCCTGATATTTGATCCTTGGGACTAAGACGCCACCTAGGGTGTCATAGTCCTTGACTTATTTTCGAGATCCAATTTCAAATTCAAGTGGGAGTTAGCCTCCTTTATTTAATGAATTCATATTTTGGCTTGGTGTGATGTACAATTTCAGGATATTAAGCATAGATAAGTATAAATACAAGGTTCCTACACTCATTTTTCATAACAAGCATTCAAGTATTCATTCTTAAGGAAATTTTATGCATTCAATAACATTTCATCAAGAATTTGGAGCCATCATCAAGATTTAAGCATCATGTCAAGGGTTTAGTGCATCCATTCATGTTGTTGAGCTAAGATTGTGGATGTAGCATTGAAGATCTAGTTGCAACCATTGTTCACATCATATCCAAGGATCCAAGATCTACATTCTTCATGGCCACTACATGGTAGATTGTAGATTTATTTCACAACACATCATCCAAGGTGATATCATTTACATACTTTGTATCTCATACTTCATTTCATTCATTTCAACATTTGTTTTAATTACATACAAGGGGTTTGACCAAGGCAAATCCCCATTCACTAACAATCAACAATTTTTTCCCCTCTTGCATATTTGTGATTGCAGATCTAGGTTGAAGACTTGAAGATCATTTGAAGTGAAAAGTTGTAAAAGTTGCAAAGTTGCATTACAAAGTTGTCATATTCACGAAATCTCACTTACAAGTTGAATCTAGAAGTTTTAGAACTTGAGATTAGAGGAGAAGCTAGTGTAGACCTTGGAGCTTAGGATCACATTCAAAGTTTTTAGAAATTTAGAATGGGACTAATATGCCACCTTGGACATATTAGTCCTCCCAAGCATGATTTTCAAAGATTCCTTCAAATCTAGTTCTGACATCCGAAGACTTTACATTTTCCCAAAAAATAGCATCAAGACTAATACTCCATCCTAGGAATTTTAGTCCTCCATAACACTTTTTGGGAGCTTCTTTACATTTCTTGAATCCTCACAATATCTCTAGACTTCCCAAGTACACACATCCTACCTTGTCATTACATAATTTCATTATTTGCACTCTTCACTTAGTTTGCATAACTAGGGTTTGTAGGTTGAATTTTCATTTATCTTTTCCAAGCATTTGTTTGGTGGTGAACCCCTTTAGAGATGAAAGAAACCCCTCCTAGGTTCTTCCCATTTTTAATTGACTCACCTTGTGAGGTTGTTACTTAATCCAATTGTGACTCCTAAGACATTATTGAATGATTTGTGTGGAAAAGTGTGATATTCATATATTCAATTTTCCACCAATCATTTCGGTGAACTCGACTCTTTTGAACATTCATTTTTTCATTTGGATTCCATTAAATTTCTAGATCTAGATTGCATTCATTCTTGCATTGCATTTTGCATTCGTGAAATTGTTGTGGACACTGAAAAAGTAACCCTTTTACATTTTTTGTCTTGTTTGGGCTTTCCTTGTGTTTTGGCTTAATATTGCCTTGATTTATTGTTGTAATGTGGATAACACATTCACATTAGGTCTTGGGCCCTTATGAACTAAAAGGATTCAAGTGGTACATTACTTAAGTGTTGTAAAGTGTTGTAACAAACATTCACACTTTTCTAGGGTCTTGTTAATATATTTCACCTAAATAACCTATTTTCATCATTTACCAAGCCTTATTTCAAAGTGTTGTAAAGTGTTGTACACACTTTAAAAAATTTCTAGGCTTGTCATTAATAATTGGGCTTTCTTATGCTTTAAGTGGCCCCATTTTGCACCCTCAGGCCTTACTTATGTATATGTTTTAGAATAATCCCAATAAATATCATTTAAAGAATTAAAATACCTAAATTCATCTTAAATGCCTAAGGTGGGACTCATTCACCATTCTGGGCAAATGAGTCCCCTTAGGTAGGACCCATTCACCCAAACTAGCAAATGAGTCCCTTTTAACTCAAAATTCAAATTTAATTCAAAATTCTAGTAGGTTTTTATTCCAAGATCTAAGGTCAGCCTATGATGTAATTTTGGGAATTATTGCATAATTGAGTATAAATACAAGCTTCTTTCTCTCATTTCCATACCTAGCATTCAAGTATTCATGCATATAGTTTACAAGAGCATTGGAGCATTCACAAGAGCATTCAAGGCATTTCAAGAGTAGATTATAAAGCATTCAAGAGAATTCTTCAAGTGTCATTCATCATGTCAAAGATTGTTTGCATCATGTTGATTTAGAGCTAACAATTATGGTGTAGGATTTGTAAGCATTGCATTCAAGATCTATCAACATCAAACTAAGGTTCAAGTCCACATCCATTGGAGCCATTATTTACTTGCTTGAAACATATTATTACAAGGGTTTGGTGAGTTTTAGCATTGAATAATGTTTATTCATCATTCTTTATTCTATTTCATTTTATTTCAAGGGTTTAATTACCAACAAGGGGTTTGACCAAGGGAAACTCCTATTCATTAACCCCACAACATTTTCCCCTATTCTAGTGTGTGATTTGCAAGGCTAGGTTGCATATTTACCAAGAAGTTAAGATTGGAAAAGTGATCAAAGCAAGTCAAAGTTTTCAAATTCCTAAGAGAAGCTTGGACAAGGACTATAGGTTAAGTTTTGCAGTTTCAGACCTAGATCTATATCAGGAATAGCAGAGTAGACCGAGAGCTACAAAATCCACTTCATAATTTCTAGAAAAGTAGAAGTGGATTGATTCACAACTATTGGTGAATGAGTCCCACTACCTAGGACTAAACAAGAATTTTGCAGATTTGAGTACCCATTTGTCTAAAACATGTTCTGACAGTCTTCCTAAAACTAGACTAAGTCGCCTAGCTTGGTGTATGAGTCCCAGTTGGCATCAACAGTGAATTCTTTAGGATTATAGGGCTCCATCTTGCCTTCTTCAATTTCCTAGGTGCACATTTCCAATTTCATAGCTTTCTGTTATATTTTACTTGAATTCTTAGGTTATTTAGTATTAGTTTGCATATCACAATGTGTTTTCAAAAATTTTGTATTTTCCAAGTTTACACTTGGTGGTGAACCCCTTTCTTGTCTCATTCATCTCCAAGGATGTCTTATAGTCATATCTCTCACATCCTGCATTGGGTTGAGATCTCTAAGGTATTCTTGAATGTGAACATTATGAAATCGGATCCCTCTCCTTATATCCCCATTTTGTGTGGACAAGGAAGTGAAGCATCCATTTCCAGTGTCCACAATTGCATCTAGGGTTTTCATACTTAGCGAAAAATTCATTTAGTGTTTCTCATATTTGCATTAGTGAAAATGCATATAGGTTGCATTTTTGCTTTCTTGCATCATTTCATTTCATTGAAAAATTGAAAATTGCATTTTTCATCATCTTAGTTGCATTTAGAAACATTCTTATTTCATTCAAAATTTTAAAAAATTGAATTAACTTTGCATTCAATTGCTTGTTTCTAGTTAGCTTTTATTGCATTCATTTGCACAATTTTCTATTTCTAATCATCAAGTCCCTGGGTTGACAACCTGGGAACAATGTTAACAACTTAGAATTTGTTGTTTTTCTATAAAAAACCTCCCCTGGGACAAAAACACCCTTACTAGCATCTTAGTCCCTCTCTGGGTTTTTACCTCAGAATCCTGTCTGAGTTGATTGCATTCTATTTCAGTTTCTGGAACCCTCAAATTCTTTCAAAAGGAACAAGACGCCCTTACTAGATTCTTAGTCCTTGTTGTGTTTAAAGGTGTAGTTTCCAAGGTTTAAATCTACTTTTTTGTGCATCTATTTGCTGCCATTGGTTACCTGTTTTAGTGGGTTGAATTTCTTTTTCATTCATTTTACTAAATCTATCTTAAAGTGCTTCATTTCATGCATTTCTCAATACCGCATTTGCATTTACAACATTTCATTTTTAAATCATTGCATAATGTAATCAGAAAATTATCTTCCTTTAAAACTAAAAACTGCATTTCCTTTTAAATTGCATTTTAAGTTTGCATAGATTGTTTTTCAAAAATGTTAGTTTTGGTCTTCTACAAGTTTGAAAATAAAAATTTATTCAATAAGCATGTTATTAATTCATTTAATGCATTCCCTAGTTATGAGAGTCTCTTTGTACAAGAGTGAAAATGTCAACATTTTCCTTAAAATTACACCCCCTATCTCTCCTATTTGTGAGGATGATGTGCTAGAAGAGAATACAAACAAAGCTAACCATGATGATCATAATTGTACTTCTCTCGATACATCTCCTTTTAGTGATGAAGGTATATTGGCGAAAGAAGGTACAATCGTTGAGAATCATGAATGTCTTTTTTTCCCTTCTCCTCATTCCCCTTGGGAAGATAGTATAACAATAGAAGATGAATTCATTTCCACCACTTTACTTAGTCTCCATTCATCTCCCAACACCTCCCCTATTTGTGAAAATGATTTAATGAATAAGGATACAATCATGAATGATCATGAAAAATACATTTACAAGGAGCATATGTTGGTATCAAGAGATCCAATGATTGAGAGTTATACCATTATTTCTCTGCTTCCTAATGTTCCTAACATTTTGAAGGGTCTATTTGTACAAGAAAATCTAATCATTGGAACACATGAAAATCATAGTTGTCCTTCCCTTGATGTCTCCCCTATTTGTGATGAAGTTGCTTTACAACATCTAACCATGAAATGTGATGAACCTCTTGTTTGTCACTTTCCTAAAATCTCTCCTACTAGGGTAGAAACTATGGCACAAGAGAATGAGATCTTAGAGAAAAAGGATAAAGTCATGAAAAATCATAACAATCAAACATAGCTTTCTCCTAATATCTCCACTATTGATGAACAAGATAATTCAATCATTACATGTGATGAAGTAATTTTAGAAGAACCCACCCTTGAATGTCAAGAACATTTGGTTTGTAGTTCTCCTAATAACCCTCCTACTAGGGAAGATATAACGGTGGAAGAAAATAAGAACATTGACAATAGTAACTCCTTAGATGAAGATGATGAAGTGACATTCGACTCCTCTTCACTAAGAGATCATGAAAATAACACTAAGACTTCTGAGGTTATGCACATTAGATATCCCTTGGAGTACTCTCCAGAGCATAAACTTATCATTTATCCACCCTCTCAATAGCCACAAGTTAAAAAAAAACCTGTCCTTTTCCTCAAACAACCCAAAAACAATGTTTTGTAGCAACCAAGTTACAATATCATTGCTCATGCATACAACACTAGGAATAATTCACAACCAAGACAAAAATCTTCAACATCCCTCCCATTGCCTAATCCTATCTTACCTGGTGCCCCTCATTTTCCTTCATAAAGTGGAAGAATGATATTATTGAAGAACTTAAGAATAATCCCACAAAGATATCCCTCTGGGACCTGATTCAAAATTCACCTAGCTATTACACTATGCTTCAAAATGCCTTACAACAAGTTCCTATCCCTTCTAATGTGCAACCAAATGACATAGTAGCCTTGATTCAAGGAATAAATTTGTTTTCCACAAAAGTGAGCTCCCTGCTTTGGAAGTGCAAAAACAATATGATGGTTTCATGATCATAGCTCAATACAAGATGGTAGGGATAAAGAAAATCCTTATTGACAATGGCTCAGCCTTAAATGTGTGTAGTGAAAACCTTTTGGATAAGCTTGGTGTTGATAAATCAAAAAATCAACATGACTCTTTATCTATTAATGGATTTGATAATGTGGGAAATAAATCACTTGGAGTGATCACTTTACCTATTGCAGTTGAAAAGGCTACCTTACAAACCCCTATTCATGTTATGCCTCACGATCTTTCCTATAATCTTCTTATGGGAAGGCTGTGGATTCATGAGATGCATGCAGTTCCTTCTACACCTCATCATAAAATGGAGTATTTCTATAAGAAAAAATTGTACACATTGGATGTTGATAATGATCCTTACAGTGTCTTACAACTCGATAAAAACAAAGAAGACCCCTTGAAAACATTAACACCAACTACACAATTGGAACCTGTGCAACAGAAAGACAAAGAAAAACATATTGAAGAAGTCATGAAGCTATTATACAATTATTGGGGTTCCTTATATTTCAAACATACATTCATGGGAGAATACAAGATCATAAACAAAGATTCAGACAAGTGAAAAGATAAAGTGGTAATGTCAACAAAAAATTTGGAAGACCCTTTGAAAGCATCCACCTCAACTACTTTAGAACAAAAGACAACAAAATACATAACAACCTTTGACGAAGTTGACTATGAATAACCACCAAATCCAAAAGCGATGAAAAATATTTATGGAAAAGGTTAGGATCTTATGAAACAACTTGGATACAGTGGAAAAGGATGTGGTGCTAGAGAACAAGATATTTGTGTCCCCATATAGCCACACACGCAAGAAAAGACTAATAGTCTTGGTTATTTCCCCTCAAAAGAAACAAACAAGCCTTCACTTCATATCAATACTATCACAAAACATCCTTCTAAGCCAAATTTAATAGTAGTGCATCTTGAGTTGATAGACACTAGTGGTATTTATCCTTTACAAGATATGAAACAAACAGGAAATTCCCTGCTTAACATTAATGTCATCACACAAAACACTTATGATTTGAATAAGTTAGATTTTACACCCTCCAGTAAAGGAGAGAACAAAATCTCGCAATATAAAGATTCTTGTGTAAGTATGAAATCTTGTACTAAGCAAGAGATATCTTCATCGGGTATGTGCAGGATCATGATGGGCCAAAAAGTGGCAATATGATGGCTATGTGGTTGACGACTTTTTTTACCCAAAATTGACGAAACAAAAATGGTTTTTAAAGGAGATTCTCAAATTTCCACCAATATAAATTATGCTTTACTTTGAATTTAATAAGTAATTATTATTCATTTTCTATTCAAATTATGACTAAAGTCTTGATTGATAGACTAATTGAAAAACATCTATATCTTTCAAACGGTATCACATTTTGAATCCAAAACATGTGTCACATTCTATGCTTTGCATACTATAGGATTAAAAAATAAAAAATAAATTTCATGAAGTTTTGACCAAGTTAAGGTGGTCGATACGGTTTTTATATTTTTAAAAGTTGTAAAAAAAATTCATAATTAATTATTTACTTGGAAAAAATAACAAAAAAATATGTATCACATCGGGACATGAGTCCTCTACTTATATCTAAAATATTAGAAAAAAATATTATATTTTTATTGTGGTTAGTGTGGTCAGAAAGAAACTACACCTACTTATTTTTCCTTGAAATTTAAGTACTATTGCATTGAAATTTCAAATTTTCACCAAGTAGATTTTTTTATAAAAAAAACCTAGTAATTTATAAACTACATTCAATTTGCTAAAAATTCTATTCTTACATATTTTTAAAATAATATAGATAACTTATTCAAATTTTTATGTCAAGTTGCCTAAATCTGATTTTTCTTATTTTTTTGCCACTTAAGGGCCTATTTTTTCCGTGATGATCCTGTACATACTCCATCGCAAAATAAAGGAACGTATTCTATTGATCAAGAGAGCATATTAGAGAGACTACTCCAAGATGGTTTGATATCCCTTCCTCCAAGAAAATGAAAGAAATTTTATTACAAGACTTCATTTTGTGCATATCATAGAGTACATGGTCATGCTACTAATGAATGTAAGGATTTAAGTAACAAAAATCAACATCTCAAGGAGTGTGGTGCTCTTCCTTGTGTTGAAGCACCTAATTGGACTCTAACTGATACTTATTCTCATCCTACTTGGCTCATCCTTGTCCTGCACTAACCAGAGGCAAGGGGTTAAGTAGCCTTGTCCTCATATGTCACTTGTCGTTGCCCCTTTTGACTAGTTGACTTCCTTTCATGTACATATAAGAGCAAGCTTGGGATATGGACGACATGCCTTAAGTTGGCTCGCATGTGACATACTGAGTTATGCATTTTGGGGGAAACCCTCTTTTCCTTTTTCATTTTTGGCTACTTCAAAGTAATTTCTCACAGCATAGTGTTAGCAATTCCTTTAAAGTGGGGGCATACATTGGCATTATTTTGGCAATTTGCATTTTTTTTCATGTTCCTTGTGTGATTTTCTTTCTTCTTATGATGCATCCTTTTCTTGGTGGTGTCATTGGGCTTGATTTCCTCCAAGAGCATGATATTTCTTTGACTTGTCCTCTCTTGGAAACATTAGGCACAATGTTCCATAAGAAGAGACCTTGCACGAACTAAGAAAAATCCCTCCAAATGCCTCTCTTTCTTCTTGCATTGCATTTTTGTACCCTATTAAATTCATGGACATATGGATTTGATATGGTCCCTTGGGGCTTACCTACTGAACAACTAGCTTCGCTAGCCCTTGTGAGCATGCATTTTCTTTTGTCCTTATCATATTCATGGGGGTATGATGTTGATATGGACTTCCTGGGGCTCACCTAGTGGACAACTAGCTCCCACTAGCCCTTGTGAGCATGCATTTTGTTTACATAGTGGACAACATGTTCCACTTGTAAACCTCTTTCAGCCTAGACCCAGTCCACCGTGTTGGAGGGCCAGTCGAAGCTTGATCTATTGCAAATTTCCTTTTTCCTATCTTTGATGATGTATGTTGGTGATTTGATTATGGCTTCATATATCATCCACATATGTCTGTTCCTTTGTGCTTATGTTGGTTTTCCATAGGATCTTGATCCTAGGGGCTTGATCATCCCTCTTCGTCATTATCATCCTATCTTACTAACATTGGTACATTCAAACCCCTCTTGATTGTGTGGTTGGATACTTTAGTGTGATTTTGAAGCAAGTTCATCCTAGATCATGAAAGAGGGGGCTAAATGTAGTGTAGAAAAATGCATGTACCCTTGAATTTTTATGTTTGTTTGGGCCCACCTTGCATTATTTATGCTTCTTTATGGCTAAATTGGCCCTATTTTGCATCCACAATCCTAATAAACTATATATTTTTATGGAAAAACCCAACAAACCTCAAAAGATAAATGATCATTTAATGTTTCTATCTGTGTGTCCCTAATTTTTGGAGTGGGACTAAAATGCCACATAGGGAATCTTTGTCCTCCATGGGCCTTGGGACCCTGACATTGAAAACACCTGAAAAGGTCCCTTTTTGGAGTCTATGCCCTGAGATTTGAGCCTTGGCTGTGGCATCTTAGTCCTCCTAGGCTTATTTTCGGGGTCTAATTTCAAATTCTCATGGGATTTAGCCTCCTCTATTTAATGGTTTCATATGTTGACTTGTAGTTTTGTAATTTCGGGATATTAAGCATGAATAAGTATAAATACAAGGTTTCCTCTCTCATTTTCTCATAATAACAAGATAACAAGCATTCAAGTATTCATTTCTAAGGCAAGTTTATGCATTCAATAGCATTTCATCAAGCATTTGGATTCATCATCAAGATTCAAGCACCATGTCAAGGGCATCCATTCATGTTGTTGAGCCAAGATTGTGGATGTAGCATTGATGATCAATTTGCAACCATATCCAAGGATCCAAGATCTGCATTCTTCATGGCCACTACATGGTAGATTGTAGATTTACTTCACAAGACATCATACAAGGTGATATCATTTACATATTGCATGTTTCATGCTTCATTTCATTCATTTCATCATTTGGTTTAATTACCTACAAAGGGGTTTGATCAAGGAAAACCCCCATTCACTAACAATCAACAAGTTTTCCCTCTCTTGTGTGTTTGTATTTGTAGATCTAGGTTGAAGACTTGAAGATCATTTGGAGTGCAAGATTGAAAAGCTGCAAAGTTGCATTGTCAAAGTTGTCATCTTCACAGAAAGTCACCTACAGGTTAGATCTGGATGTTTCAAGACCTCAAATCTAAGAAGAAGCAAGTGCAAACATCAACTCTAAGGACCACATTCAAAGACTTTAGAAATTCAAAACGAGACTAGAATATGTACCACCTAGGACATCTTAGTCCTCCACAAGGTATTTTTTAGAGATTCTTTGGGATTCTATTTCGACATTTGAAGACTTCGTATTTGCCCCTAAAAATAGTAGTGAGACTAATATGCCACAGTTTTGGGCATCTTAGTCCTCCATAGCACTTTTTTATAGCTTCTTTACATTTCCAAAATCCTCATAGCATCTCCAAACTTCCCAAGTACACACATACTATCTCCCTGTTGCATACTTTCATCATTTGCATATCTCATTTAGCTTGGATTTCTAGTTTTAAGTCATTTTGCATATCACACTATGTTTTCAAACATCTTATTTTCCAAGCATTTGCTCGCTAGTGAAACCCTTAGAAATTAAAGAACTCCATCCTAGCACCCTCCTAATTGTGAATTGACTCACCTTGTGAGGTTGTTAGTCAATCCAATTGGGACTCCTAGGACATTATTGAATGATTTGTGTGGAGAAAGTGTGATATCTTTAGATACCCATTTTTCTCCTCATCACCTACTCTCATTTCCCGTTCTACTAGTACCTTAGAGTATTGGATAAGGGACAGTATTAACTAGAACCTTTGTTGAAAACCTTCATGCATAAATATTGCAATAGAAAAATACCTAACAAATTTTGCAACCAACTCTTCTAATGATGTAGAAAATTATGTAGAGTCGCCACCTCTTTGAAAGAGGAAAAGATCTTCAAGCAATAGAAAGCTTCTTCCTAGATCTAAGTATTTTTGAGTTCTCTCCACCAGCAGAGCACCAAACTTCAAGAATAAACTAGAAATGTTGCAACAATCCCCTTCGAGTATGTAGGTCCTTGGATCACCTGACCCAAACTACAAAACAACATTTGAATTGATTGAATATTTTCAAATGGATAATCTTGGTCTACAAAACTAGAGTTTTTGAGTTTGATCCCCATTAGAGTCGCCAATATATTGGTTCCCCAAATCTACAATCCACTTGAATCCTAAAGAATTGCTATGCCTAATGGTTAGATTCAAGGAGAGATTTTTCCAATGAATGGGAGATTGAATTAAAGCCCCTTCTCCCCTACACTTCAGGCTCTGTGAAACCCGAGAGGGTGATCCCAACAGTGTGTTTGTAGATACTTGTGTGCCAAAGTATCAAACACAAAGAAAACATATAATTCTCCTTTATATGCACTTAACATACACAATACCCTAAAGGTGTGGCTGACCTTCATGGCAGTGTACACATTAAACATGAGAGATGTAATATATTGAGTTCAACACACACAAACATCCAGAGATTGATAAGTAAATTTGATTTTAAAATACAACTACTCACAAAAAATATCAAGAAATTGTAACATTATAGACTAGTGCCTAATCCCAGGGTGAAGTCACCTAAATCAAATAATTTCAAACTCATCACAAAATTCATTTTGTCATAATTATTCCTACCACATAATTCCCTATATTACTGATACTAGAAACTTAACTAGTTATACATTATAATTCCATCACATATTTGCATAAACCTCTGTCTGTGTTAATATAGTTTAATTCATTCTTTGAATGATAGTAATAACACAAAATAGACACTCAAGGAAAGACAAGAGGAAAAATATTTGCAATCTTTGATTACTCATATTTAAAATCCATACAATATGCACTATGTAGAAAACCAGTCCATAATATTGTGCATTTACATGCAAATATAACAATGTTGTGAATAAATTATCAATTACATGACTCAAAAAACTTCAAAAGCCTAAAACTAGCACTATACATTTGAGACCCTACTACCAAATGGTATTCCCCATGAGACCAAGTAGTGAACAACTCCCAGAAAGAAGCAAAAAAGATACACTTAAGGGAAATACAGAAACCCTAAGTGGAGATATTCAATAGACATCTGGCACATTCCTCTTTGTTGATCAATAATTGCTTCCACCAGTTGAAAAATATTCAATATGCAATTTGAATTCTCGCCTCATCATTCACTTTCCCTACAACAGAAAAATATTCTTCACCATGATGAGCCATAATTCATCTTCATTTTGTTGTACAAAATATTTTGTTTGTGAAAGAATAAAATTCCCTAGTGAAATTCTTTCACTCTTTTTCGTCTGGTTGTAAAAATATTTTTTAACTGCATATTCACCATTTTACTCTATTGAAATTTGCTTCACCTATGAAAATCTCACTGTCCTTTGTTGGGATGTAGAAAACTCATTTACTTGCACTTTATACCTTATTTCCCAGCAAAAATGTTTTTTTCCTTTACATGTAAAGGGTTTAATTACTTTTTATCTTTTGTTGTAGAAGATTTCTCTACCCATGAGTTTACAATTTAAATGCCCATCATTTAAAATCTCACTTTTATTTACTTGTGAGGGCTTTAATTTTTATATTAGTTGTAGAAATCCATTTTCCCGTGCCTTCCTCTTTTACCTATCACTTAGAATTAAAATATAATCAAATGATAATATTCAAACACAATTCATGGGCCCCACCACACACTTCACACAATTGCATCATGTATCATGAATGCAGGGAGAAAATGAGACATCAAACAGAGATGTACAATAGGAGCAGAAAATTCCCTTAGGGAATTGAACGACTACTCTGTGCCATTCATATTGGTCCAAATCACTCATAGCTAGGTCGTTTTTGATAGTGCAGGGGCATTTTGATAGCTACAGGCACCCAAAATTTATCACAAATACCCTTAAAAGGTTTTCCCAAGCAATAGGATAGGTTAGGGGACGAATTTAAAGCATAGGACAGCAAATTTGAGCTCAAATGGACCCCCAAAAGATGCCTGGAAGCTCAAAAACATGATTACATTCTTCATTTGCAGCCATTAAAAACATTAAACTTCCCCCAAATCCTCCTCCATATGGAACATTTTAATTGCAGCACCCAAGCACAAGCCATCATTGATTTACATGGAAGAAGAGATCACCAAATAGCGATTGGCGATGGACACTGGAGTCATCCATCACTCATTACTGATTTACTTTTGTTAATTCCTTCTCCAAAACAATGATGTGCGATGGAGAGTTGGAAAAAAAGTAAAACCTTTCCAATTGCCAATGAAATATTAATAAACTTTACAATGAAGTATTGCTGCTAGGAAATATTGCATCATTGGTTTGCTACTCCATTTTCATTCACAACTGGCGATCTGGGCGATGAGCTTTATTGTGCAGCTATGAAAGTCGTGTTGCTATGAACTCAACACATAGAAAGCAATAATTAAACTTTCTTTTCCTTACAAACATTTAAAATTGCATTTTATGTTTTCCCTAAATGCATTTTTCACCATTTGCATAATGTTTAAAATATTTAAAAATATTTTAAACATAAGCATTTGAAACATTAAAAAAATGCAAATTTTAATTATGCTTGCCACCCAATTGGAGGAAGTTCACTATGTGCAAACCAAGACACTTGAAGCCATTATTTTTTTGTGTGCGATCATGATCAATTATTTAGAACATGGGTTTCAAATCAGATTTCACCTAGAGCCATCAAAATTCAAGTACCTCCTTTGTAAGCAGGCCCTTGGGACATGTTCGCCGCAAGCAAAATACATTAAAATAATGTATCATATGACCTCCATTTTTTACGAAAAATGGAGCTGAAGATGTTTTAGACCAAAATGAGAAATGAGTTTCCCTTAGAATTTGAAAATTTAAAACTTCCCAGAACACCAAATTCGGCCCTGTCGTAGTTAGAAAAATATTAACCCATCAAAACTCATCCATAAGGCATGAAACTGAACAAGAACACTACCATATGTACCAAAAAATATTCTACCAAAGTGATTTGCAAGGTGAGCTCAGAGTTGCAAAATATTAATTGGAAAAGAGGGCCTCTGAGGTAGATTTTATAGGATGCAAGCCTAGGCTCTATTGACACATTGAAAAGATATAGGCACTTCAAATTTGTAAAATTTGAAGGTGCCATCACAATCAAAGCTTGATCCATTTCATTTTTCTTGTTCCTTTTTCCTTTTTCTATCTTTGATGGTGTATGTTTGTGATCTGGTTATGGCTTCATATATCATTCATATGCATGTTCCTTTGTGCTTATGTTGGTTTGCCATAGGATCTTGATCCTGGGGGCTTGGCCACCCTCTTGGTTATTGTCATCCTATCTTACTAGAATTTTTACATTTGAATCCCTATTGATTGCATGGTTGACTACTTTAGTGTGAATTTGAATCAATTTCATCTTCTCACTAAAGTGGGGGCTAAATGTGGTGTAGGAAAATGCATACCCTTGCATTTTCACACTTGTTTGGGCCCGCCTTGCTTTGTTTATCCTGATTGATGTATTAATTTTTCCTATTTTGCATCCACAAGCCTAATAAACTATATCTTTTTCTGGCTAATCCCAAACAACATCAAAGGGGACATGATAATTTAATGATTTTGGTTGTGTGTCCCTAATTTTTGGGTCGAGACTAAGATGCCACCTAGGGTGTCCTTTTCCCCCAAATGTCTGGGGACCTTGATTTCAAGTGTGCCTTAAATGGGCCTCTTTTTGGAGTCTGTACCCCATCTTTCATGCCTCGGGACTAAGATGCCACCTAGGGCATCTTAGTCCTCCTTAAGGTATTTTTGAGATTTAATTTCAAATTCTGGTGGGATTTAGCCTCCTTAAATTAATGAATTCATATTTCAACTTGGTGTGGTGTAATTTTGGGATATTAAGCATGGATAACTATAAATACAAGGTTCCTTTTCCTCATTTTCATATCCAAGCATTCTAGAAATTTCAAGAGGGCATTATAGAGCATTCAAGAGCAATTCATCAAGCATTTGGAGCCTTCATCAAGATTCAAGCATCATGTCAAAGATCTTCTTGCATTATGTGTGTTTTTTAAGCTAACATTTGTGATGTAGGGTTTTTATTCAAGCAAGCAATTCAAGTCAAGATCTATCAAATATTCCTTTGATTCAAGATCCACATTCAAGCTAGCCACTTCACACAAGTTTGTAAACTTCACAAGGGTTTGGTGAGTTGCAAAATAGCATTTTGTTCATTCATCATTTCCCTTCATTATTCTATTTCATTTCAAGGTTTAATTACCAATCATTTCAAGGTTTAATTACCAACAAGCGGTTTGACCAAGGAAAACCCCCATTTACTAACAATCAACAACTTTTTCCTCTCTTCAAGTGTTCTTGTGATTGCAGATTTAGGTTGAAGGCTTGAAGATCATTTGAAGTGAAAATTTGCAAAGTTGCATTATAAAGTTTTCATCTTCACGAAAACTCACCTATAGGCCAAATATGGACGTTTTAGGACCTGAGATCTGAGAAGAAGGAAGTGCAAGCATCAAGCCTCATAATCACATTCAAAGATTTCATAAATTCATATCAGGACAAAGATAGTAGCAAGGGCTTCTTAGTCCTCCAAGTGGAATTTTTCAAATATTCTTTCAGCTCTTGTTCTAGCATCCAAAGATTTCGCATCTGCCCTAAAAAATAGCAGCGGGACTAATAAGACAGTAAGGGTGTCTTAGTCCTCCATAGCATATTTTGGTAGGTTCTTTACATTTCCAGACTTCCCAGTTACACATATCCTAACTTCCTATTGCATTATTTCATCATTTAGCTTGCATTATTAGGTTTTGTGAGTTGAATGTTTACTTGTATTTTCCAAGCTTTTTCTTGGTGGTCAACCCCTCAAAGGTTAAAGAACCCCCTCCTGGGTCTTCCTTGTTGAGAATTGACTCACCTTTGAGGTTGATAGTCAATCCAATTTGGATTCCTAGGACATTCTTGAGTGACCGAAAGAGAATATAGTGGGAATCTCCACCCCCTTCTATTTTCTTTTTGATTTAGATTGTCTTGTCAAGGATGGTTGGTTTGGTCATAGGCTAAGGCATGTTGAAGAGGGATAGTTCTACTATTTTCTTTGCATTGAATTTTTGATATGATTTGAAAAAGAAATCTTCACGAGGCTTGATAGGTTCCATAGGCTCAGCCCAAAAGTAATCAAGTGAAAATTTCCCTTTTTGTATAGGTTGGATGAAATATTATAGGATGCACAGTAAAGATGTCATTTCCAAATGGAAACTTTAGACATTTATGCACAATCAATGGGATGAAATTCATGGAGAAAAGCCATGGATAGCCTATCTTCACATGAAATTGGTCTAATTATGGGATGATGGAGAATGATACTGTTAATGTTTTCAGTCCCACTTTTAAAGGGAGATCTATTGAGCCTATCATAGGGAAAGAAAATCCGTTATGTGTCTTGATCCATGCTTTCAGGTTATCATATGTATCTTGATATAGCTCATGCACATATAAGAATTCTTATGTGATCACATTCTCTCCACAAACATGATCAATCAATATCCCATTAGTGGGCTTATTATTGATTTGTCCAGCTATGTAAAGAGGATCACCAAGTGCACGTTTAGGTGTGTCATTTTGTAAGAAAGAAATGTCAAGAGGTTGCTTAGTCAAGCCCTTACTAGGTCTAGCTTCAATAAATTATATCACATCATTCGTGGGATGTTGTTCAATGGTATTCATATTGTCATCATTTGTGTCAACATTCATCACATCAGTCTTTGTTTAACTAGCTTTGACAAATGAAATATGGTTCTTAGGCATGGGATTTGTAAATATTTACAAATTTTGATTAGGAGAGGCTACAAAATTATTACCTTGATTATTCACACCTCCAATTTGAAGTTGGTTATTGTCAATAAGGTCTTGCACAAGATGTTTAAGATGCCTACAATATTTTGTACTATGTCCATTAGTTTGATGGTAATGACAATAAGAATTTTTCCAAAAGAATTTAGGAAATGGTGTAGTAGGATCACATTCTCTAACAAGAGGTAAGGTAAACATGTTTTTTTCAATAAGTTGCAACATGATATTGTGAAGGGTATCGAGTAAAGGGGTGAATTCTCTATCCCTGTCCCTGAAAGGAGTTATCATTTTTCTAGAAACCACTTGATTGTTGTTTTGTTGACTTTTATGAGGGGGATTTAATTGTAAAAATACCTTATTTTGTTTCTTGAATGGTTGATAATTGTTTTGGGTTGTGGATTCAGAATTTTTAGGACGACTAGGGGGTTTTCACATTACGGTGCAAGTCGAGTTTTGATGGTCACGAAGGGTTGTACATAACTGTGTGAAGGATGGAAATCTTAACATTTCAAGTTTTATTTGAAGTTTATCTTGTAAGTTGGAAATGAACATTTGTTGGAGGTTGGCATCAGGAATCTTGATGTTCACTTGTGAATAAAGTGTTTGATATCTTCCTGTGAAATCTATCACTTTTTCATCCTCTTTTTCCTTGCATGTCATTAAATCAGCAAGGGTCATCTTGGGACCCATGTGAATATGGAAGTTGTTGTAAAATGCATCAATGAATTCATTTTATGAACTAATTGAATTGTTTGGAAAAGATGAAAACCACTCTAAAGCAGTATCCTTCAAAGATCTAGGGAATAGCTTAGCCAACCATTTATCCTCAAAGATGAAATCACTACACAAGGGGTTGTGAAGGCAGAAACATGGCTTATAGGATCTCCTTTTCCACCATATTTCTCAAAGAGAGGGACCTCTATATCCTATGGCATTTTTGCTCTTAATATGTTGAGGGAAAATGGTGTAGACTTGATGTATTGCAAAGGTTGACCATTATTGTTCTATTATAATGTTGCCACTTGTTGTTGAAGGGATGTCATGGTTTGCAAAAGTGAGTTAATGAGAAGGTCATTTTGGCTGTAAGGTTGAGGGGAATAGGGTGGTGTAGTGTATGTATGTAGAGGGCTACTAAATTATAGGTTGATGGGGTTGGATTGTTGTGGAATTATTGTATTTGAAGGCACAGAGGTGGAAGGAATTCCTACGGGAATAGCTATGGAAGTGTATGCGGTTCTAGTAGGCATGGCTGTTGTATTTGGTTGAATGGTAGTTGTGGGTTGGAAGGTTGTTATAGGTTGAAATGTTGTTGTACAAGTTGGAATGTTGTTGTGGGTTGGAATGTATTTGTAGGTTGGAATGTTGTTGTAGGTTGTGTACTAGTGTATGTAGGGATGGAAATTTCTATTGTGGACAATAGAGTTGGAATTCCACCTTGACCTTGAGTAGACCCAAAAGCTTGAGTGGAAGTGGTAATGGTAGGGATGGTGTTGGTAATTTTAAGGACATTGGTTGTAGGAGGGGAATTCATGAGAAATGAAGTATGCAAACTATGAGCCATGGAGGGTTGATTCTCAACACTATCAGAAAGAGAGTTAGAGCACCCAAGATCGACAACAAGTGAGAGATCATTGGATGACATGAGCCTTGAACTACATCTTATAATAGTATTGAAAATAGGACACCAAGTTGTAAATCTCATACAAGTTTTACAACCCAAGAATGGAAAAGCAATAACCTAGAATGAGATACAATTTTCAGAGTCTATGCAATGCAATTGACTGATTAAACAATGTAATAAACTGAAAATGAAATGTTTTGATACAATTTTGAATTTTTATCAATACACTAAAATGAAGCAATTTAAGCTAAATGTAAAGAAATTAATGAAACAACAAATTAGGAAACTAAAATTGAAAGGTAATGGCACCAAACATAAGCTAAAATATGAGATTTTAATGTCCTAAAAATGTAGATCTATAGCTAACAAGGACTCATTTGCTAGTAAGGGTGAATGGGTCCTGGTTAGGTCTTCTGGGATTTTTCTATGGAATTCAGAGTCAATTTTAATGTCTTTTTAGATGCCGGAAGGTCCATATTAGACCTGATCAGGGACTTATTCGTTAATAAAGGTGAATGGGTCCTGGTTAGGAAGTTCTCAGATATATCTTTCAATTCCAGGTTTGAAATAGTGAAATGCAACTTCAAAGTTTCTAGAAATTCAGTGTAAAAATGCAATGAAAAGATGAAATACAAGACCTAGATTGAAATGCAATTTTGTTTTGATTTTCAAATACAATTGAATAAGATCTAAATGGGATGCAAAATTACTAATTTTTTTTTATAAATTTTAGATTTAAGAAGTGCAAAATCATGCAACTCTAAACCTTATATGATATGCAAAATTTCAATGCAAAACAAGAAACCCTAATTCAATGAAAATTTAAATGTAATGAATGCAATATTTTATCTTAATATGGAATGAAAGACTCCGAAAATTGGAATATTGTAATGTTGAATGAGTCGAGTTCACCAAAAATGAAAAGGTGAAAAGTTAGGATCCACCCAAATTCATGAGCAAGAGGATGAATCACTTGATTTTTCTATGCCCAAATCACTTCAAATTGTGTAAAATATGATGTTAATAACAACCAAAATTCCACATAATTATTATAGCAGCTATGGGGATGTTTTAGAGCATAAAAATTTGTGTACCTGGCCAGAAAGTTGTAATTTTTGAGCTATGGAGGACTCATTCTCCTTCAGTGGGGAAGGGTTCCTTTTAGGGTTTCAAAAAACTGATTTCATGATATTGTACCTTGATGTATGTAGTCTTGAAATCTCAGTTATCAAGTTTTAGAAGCTTGTATACAATTTTGTAGAGCTCTTTCCATGATCTTCAACTTTGAATGACAAATTTTGCAACTTTGACACTTTGGCACTTTTGCTCCAAATCTTGCTCAACTTGATCTTCAACCTATAAATATGCAATAACACACTCAAGGGAAGGAAAAACTTGTTGTTTATTAGTGAATGGGGGTTTTCCTCAATCAAATCCCTTGTAGGTAATTAAACCAAATGATGAAATAAAGGAAATGAAGCATGAATGTGCAATAATGTAAATGATGTCACCTTGGATAATGTCTTATGAAGAAAATCTACAAACTATCATGTAGTGGCCATGAAGAATGTAGATCTTGATCTCAAATAATTCTTGCAAGATGGACCTTCAATGCTACATCAACTTTCTTAGCTCAACAACACGAATGCTTGATGATATGATCTTGAATTGTTGCAATAAACACTTGAAATCTTCCTTGAAATGATCTATAATTCTCTTGTAAAGTATTAGGATGCTCTCTTGAAAATATTAGGTGAAACAATGTTAATTAACCCTTTATTTATACTAAATTAGGAGATTAACCCCGAAATTCAAAGAATTAAGACCGACACCAAATCTGGAAAGAAAGATAATTAAGTTCCTGAAAATATGAAATTCAAAAATTAGGGTCTCATTAAGGGAGGACCCATTCACCACCAAATGTGAATGGGTCCTGGCTAACTTACCAAGACCAACCTTCGAGGAGCTAAAACAAGGCCAAAAACCCATTCTAGATCAACTAAGAAAGGGTGTCCCTATTAAGGGAGGACCCATTCACCATTAAGGGCAAATGGGTCTTGCTCAGCTTACCAAGACCAAACTTTTCCCAATGAAATAATTTGATATTTAATTTATGATTGTAGGGAAAGATCCTCGAGAGGTGTCAAAATTAAGGCCCAAAAAGGGGGTTAATAACTCCAATTAACCACAATGAATTAAGACCACCTAGATAAGTTTGAAAGTACCTAAAACCATTTTACGATAGTTAAAAAAGGTATATATTATGTACATTTTTATTGAAAAGCGGCCCATTAGGCTTAATTAAGAAAATAAGTCCTAGAAAAGTGTGAAAGTGTGTTACAACACTTTACAACACCTATGCAAAGGACCAATTAAGGCATGTCTTAGTCAAAGAAAGGTCCTAGAATAGTGTGAATGTGCACAACACATTACAACACTACTCCAAGACATCATTAGTTTAGCTTTAATGTCAATTATCCAAACAAATAGGGAAAAGGCTACTTTTTCCATTACTACAGAAGCACACTAGATGTTATGTTATAGCTTTTTGATAAAAATAGAAGCACTTCACTTGCTCCCCCTATTTTAACCTATTAATCTCTACTATTTAAAAAAAAAAGTATTTTAGAAAGTATATTCCAAGCACTATGACTCTTGTCATTGTTACATCTTCAAATTTTGAGGGTGGATATCTTCAATACGCCATCCAAGATCATATTTTACAAATTCTAGAGAAAAAGTGGCCACTTTTGACCATATTTTGGTCCCCTATTTCCATGCCCATACCCAAATGAATCAAACCACAAACACAAAAGCACCAAATTCTCACCTACATGTGAAAGGAAAATAGAGGATCCATGCATTTATACCATAATGACTCAAGTTTTACATGTTTGTCCAAATTATTGATGACTACACACTTCATTTACTGATATTTTGAGTGAGTATATTTCTAAATTATACTCTAAAAAATAAATGCCAAATTGGTTAATAAAATAGAAAATTCTATTTCATATACATATGAAATACAAAAAATACTTGATAAATAAAAATAAAACATGTGAGACCATAAAATACTATTGGTGATAGTCACATGTAATAATGCTCAAAGAATAGTGTATACACCAAGCATGGCATGTCAAAAAGATATCATTTACATAGAATCAAATGAATTCATAACCAAAACATCACGAGAGATATAATGAACTATTTCTTTAAAAAAATCAAGATTATCTACTATTACAATATTTGAAGGAAATTATTAAAATAATGATCGTGAAAATATCTAATAATTTATAATTGTGTTATCCTTTATTCCCACCAATGAAAACTATAATTGTGACCAAAATTTCATTGAAACATTTACATGAACTGAATGAATTGAAAATGTGATATGTTAAGAAAACTATCATAACCAAAACATATAAATAATTCAAGGTCTAAGGACACTTTATTCATGCAAAATTTTATAACTATGTAAAATGAGCAATAATATATCTTTTATTCAATGGTGGGTAATTTAAATGACAACATATCAAGTGGAAATGATAATACCCATGGCAACTTCTTAATACCTACAACTTAAAATTAGATGCAATATAAGCCTATGTAGGGCTTGCTAATAACTATAAGTAGTATCCTTCTCGTAGTGCCCTTATTTGATAAATATAAAACCTACAAAAAGGAGGTCAAAAGAATAAAACAAAGATTGTGGGACAATCCATTGTGCATGTCAAAGATGTGTACCCCTAATTATATTGTACAAACTAAGCTAAATATGAAAATGAACCTTAAAAGCCCAAATAAAATATTAGACTCAGATAAAGAAATAGTAGAAGAAAAACACAAACAAAATATAAAATAAAAACAATGTTTGAGCCTCCATTATGATAGTGTAGATGTGCTCTATGATGTAGGGATGTAGGTTGCTCAAAATAATAGTATGCACATACAAATAGGTCATTCACGCATTTCAAAATCGTAGGATAAAGGTGAATTTATATAGCTACAAGTGAGAACATGAATCGTGGAGATTCTATCTCAATGGAAAAACAAAGAATAAATGAGGGGAGTGGAGAATCCTCATTGACTAGCAATAATAAAAAAAGGTACTAGTGAGAGAGGATAATTTCTTTATTTTCTATTTATTTTGGATAACTAGGCATGCATGAAATAAAAGTAGAGGATGACTAATAGAGGGGGTTATAGTAGAATATTTGAATTTTATTATTTATTAGTAATGGATAATGGATATTATTATTATTTAGAAATGAGAATTTATGGAGATTTCATTTATTTTGACATAAGATAGAAATATATTTAATTAATTTACTAAGGATGAAAAATGAAAGGGGGGGTTTAGAAGCCGATTAGGAAATGGATTGGATTGCAATTAGGATGTGACATGGTGTTGGAATGTTAGGCAATATTAGAAAATGGTTGAAAATAAGTGTTTACACAAAGTATACAAGATAGGAGGAATTTCAAAGCCCAACACAAATACAATATTTTTGATAAATCAATATTTAATATATATCATAAAAATATAATATTATAAATAACCATTATCATAAATTACCTATTTATTCAAAATATCAAATTTAATTTTGTTGAATTATCATTTAGTATGATTGAAGGACAAGGTTGACACTTTGAATATAAAGATCGAAGGAGCAATGAATAGAGTAGGGGGATTTCAAGCCCTAACAGAAACAAAAGTAAAAAATGGTTTGAAACATACTTACCAGTTGATATATTGATTGTTAATGGCAATCTACATAGTCACAAGGGCTTCAATGTGAAACAGTGGGTCAAGCAGGAGACTGAATGAGACATTTGCTTGTTGAAATTCAAATTTACTACAATGTAAAATGGAAAATGGTTAAGGAACGGATGACATATCCATTTGTTTTGTTTGGGTGGCGGCACTTAATAGTTATTTTCCTGTCACTATATGGTTAGCGGTTTTTTTTTTCTCTCTCTCATTACACGGTTAATGGTTTTATTGCAGTCTGTTGAAATATCAAACACCCCAGTCTAAGCTGGTAACCATAACTAGGTGAGAAAAAATATAACATGCGCCAAACGACGGTGAATGCAAACCCCACATGCTACAGCGATAGGTGAAAGCTTAGTCTATTCTGGATAAGGGCGACCCTTACACTATGCTGGCATGGGTTACCATCACGATTAATTTTTTTTCTCTTGGTGGGATTTTGAAAGCGAAATATTAGCACATTTTATTATAACCTTTGATCTGTATGAGCTGTCTTTCATCCATGTCGAAGTAAATAAAAAAAAAATCAAACCTACAACCATCATCTATATTTTCCAATGACATTCCTGTCTCTAAGTCTCTAACCTTTAAGAGAACAAAAGATCTGTCAAGCCTTGAGGAGCCCACCAAAAAGTATTGATTAAGAGCAGGGTCTTCTGGCCCTACCAGTTGGATTGATTATCCTGTCCACAGGTAGCACCGAAGTAATTTCCCTGAGTAAAAGATGGTATCCATTAATACAATGGAAGAAACTTGAATCATAAGAAAACGCAGCAGAAGTGCAAGAGCAATGAACCTTCGACACAATTTAACTTGCACTATAAATGAATCTGATTTATCTTCCCCGTCTTTGCATAGAAAATACCTTAACGATATGACTTGCATTGTCATCTAGTTCTTCTCTAGTGGGTATCGTCTTTCTCACTAATATCTCTCCTACATTACGAAACTACCCTCCTTTTTCTTCTAATCAACCGGAACATTTTACGTATATACATTGTCATGTGTCTTGTCTTTCTTGGACAGATACGTGTGATGATGCTTGCTAGATTTGGAAAGCTTACTGTATCCAACTAAGATTTGGAAAGCTTACTGTATCCAACTAAGTTTGGTAAGACTTGTTGTTTTAGATTTATCGGGAAAACGATATTGAAGGGCATAGTCGGCGAGTAGTATAAATTTCAGCATTCGAATGTCAAAACCTTGACGTGACAAAACTATATCTTGTGGAAAAAGTTCATCCACGCACTTGTATTGTATCTTTCAAGCTTTGGGGAGTTGAGCTGAAACGGCGAAAAAGTCGCTGTTAACTCCTTGTTTGTTGAATGCCGTATCCATCTTAATTGCAGTATTTCTGAGATTTGGGGTCTCTTAAGTGGTGGGCACTCATTCATTGACGAGAATCCTTTCATTAGTTTTCATTTTGAACTTTCCGATCAAATCGTTCCTCCATCAACGAGTTCAATGAGAAAATTTTGTGTGCATAAACCTCAAGATGAAGTAATTAAAAAAATTAAGGTTGTTAACTATTTATATCTTAAGTTAAATAAAGAGTTAAATACAAGATAAATAATTTTTTTATTAAAAAAATATAGTTATTTAATTTTTAAATTTTGTAGAAATTTTGAGTCTTGTAAATCAATTAAGAGAATTATTGTTGTGGTCTTCTCTTTTAAAATCAAGATCATGTATCAATTTTGTGATTTGGCTTGAAATATTTAATCTTGTGTATGTCTATTGCCTACTTTGAATTGCACTTCTTCAATTCAATACATATGCTAGGTCAAAGCAGTGTTTAGGAGTTTATTTGTTGCTCAAGCTTTAGCCTTAATGAAAATCATTTGCAATTCCTTTGTTCACAATAAGTAATGATAAGAGAAATGGATATTGAATGGAAGCTTTTGAATGTAGTGAGGATCTTAATTCAAAGATGACCTTTGATGACTATTAATGCTTTAGATAATTATATAAGATGATATCACTCCAAATGCTTCATGCTTGGTAGAGTTCCTTCGAGGTTGTATTTAAATAAATAATAATTTTAAGTGTTCAATTATAAATTTGCATGCTATTGAAAGCTAACTAGTAACAATAACTTTTTTAATTGGAAGGTTAGCTTGAGCAATGTGAAATGAGGAACTAATAAAGGTGGTTAGAATTGTTAAAAGGCGCAAGATAACTGAGAGGGGCGGAGGGGATGAATCAGTTGTCACCAAATTTAAACACAAAACTTCAACACTTATCAATTTCACAACCACACTATTCTGTTATTAAATATGAACATGGAATGCAGATAACAGAAAGCAAAATTAACATAATGAACAACAGATTTTACATGGAAAACCCAATAAGGGAAAAACCACGGTGAGGATTAACTCACAATATAAAGTGATAGAAAAACTGAATACAAGAGGCTCACTGCCCAGGGCTCACTGTCCAGATACAAAGGCTCACTACCTACAAAAAGGACTCACCATTCAATAGTGAGGCTCACTGCCTATAGATACAAAAGATAATAGAAAGATCCACCACAACAATTTACACACATCTGCAACCTTGGTTAGAAGATTGTAGAAACCTTCAGCTCACTGCTTTCAGGAATCTAACACAATCAACTACTGTTGCCTCAACTCACTTTCGCACAACTCTACATTTCACTTGTGGCTTATTTCATTACTTTTCCATCATACAATCTTTCGCATCTCGAATTGCATTTATACCATCTTCAACTTTAGAAATATTCTCCAAGGTTGGCCACATACGCTTCATTTCATAAATTCAAACTAGGTTAGCAACTCAACATTCCTGCAGTGGAAAAGAATAAGAGTGGACCAATTAAACACTTAATCAAGACCAAAAGAAACATCTTGGATCAACCACATGCTTCCTTAATTAAATTTTAAATTCTTTATATTAAGCGTAAACACCAGGTCAGCCAAACCTAATGAAAGCACAAATGAACATTGAAGTACACACTTTCCAACAAGAAGATAACATGCAGATGACATAACACACTTTATCATGCACAAGAACACATCTTAGATACTTCCAGATACATCTACAATAGGTGTAACAACCTTCGAACATAGAAATCTTTCCAACAATCTATCCAGACTATGCAATCCCACATAACAACTCTAATGCTCGTCTTTCGGAGCACCAAAACTTGAACATCTCATCCAAAACCTAGAGAACATCATTACAAGACATATTTTAGATCCAAAAGACCTGAAACAAAATAATAGAGGACTACAGAGCAAAAAAATTTCTCCCAGTCCACAGATAACCAACTCTACCAAAGCGGTTCACACACCAGTGGACACAACTTTCACCTTTCATCAAACTAGCAACCACAAATCAAGAGTTATCACCAATAGATCATCAACAACAAACCTTTAGATCCACATGAGCATAGGATCAACATGGAAGAAATGCAGAGCACATATAGGAGCACATTCTAAACACATACATAACTCTGACTTCACTCTTTATTAATTTTCTCAAAAGCACTCGGTAACCCATCATTTCAGCACATTTGCAGCATCATAAGGATAGCTCCATGTACTCACAACATATCACCAGTGTCTCAACTATACATGCACAATCTGCAACATACTGAACTATGTTGACATCAATGACAAAATTAATGACAACACCACCAAACTTTCCCATACTTGCAACAGGAATCACATTAATGCATTTTTCTATGAGATAGAATCACAAAAGTGATCATGTGTAGGGCCCACCTAAGCTAGTGTTTATATGAAAAGTTGGGGGGTTTGCATCAAAATGAATTGATCAAAAGGATGAACCATCAATCTTTCCTATAAAACATGCAATTATGTGCAAGATATGATGCAAATAATAATAAGAAATCAATCAGGTAACTATTACAGCAACAATGAAGGAAGTTTTGAGAGGCTAGAATGATGTGTACCTTGCTTCAAGAAGACTATTTTTAGGTCACAAAGGACTCATTCGCCTCTACTGGAAAATGGGTCCCTGTTAGGGTTTCTAAAACTGATATCTAGGTTATGTTCCTTAATGTCTGCACTCTCAGATCCTCGGGGTTCAACTCTCAAAAACCTAAAATAAATTATATAGCCTTGTTTTCATATTCTTGCAAAGTGAATGACAATTTTGTGACTTGACAACTTTGACAATTTTGCTCCAATCTTGTTCTCCACTTGATCTTCAACCTATAAATCTACAAAAACACATTCAAGAGGAGAAAAACTTGTTGATTGTTAGTGAATAGGGGTTTGACATTGTTAGTGAATAGGGGTTTGCGTGAGTCAAACCCCTTTTAGGTAATTAAACCAAATGATGAAATAATGAAATAAGGACATGAAACATGAAATATGAAATGATGATTTCTTGGAAGTTGTCTTGGAATGTAAATCTACAAACTAACATGAAGTGGCCATGAAGAATGTAGATCTTGATCTCAAATTAGATGTGAAACAATGCTTGCAAATAGATCCTCAAAGTTACATCAACAATCTTAGCCCAACCATGCTTGAATGTACTATATCTTTGACATGATGAAATGACCTTGAATTGTTGCAATAAAACTTCACTAATCTACCTTTGAATTCCTTTGAAATTTCTATTGAAGTGATCTATAATGCTCTTGTGAATGTACTCTTGATCACTTATAAGTCTTAAGATGAAACTATGAGAATTAACCTTATATTTATACTAAATCTAAGGATTAACCCCAAAATTCAAATAGTTCAAGCCAACACTAGGTCTAGGATTGCAAATCATTAAAATCTCACTATAATTAAATTCAAAAAGGGGTGTCTTATGTGAGGACGACCCATTCACCACTAAAGGCGAATGGATCCTAGCAAAACTTTCTAGGACCGTACTTCAGGGGGATGAAATAACATCAAAAACCCATTTCAAAAATGCCAAGAAAAGGGTGTCCTATATGGAGAGGACCCATTCGCCACTAAAGGTGAATGGGTCCTAAGACCTCAAATTTTCCAAATTACTTGTGTCATACAATATCATTATTGGGTGTCGAGATAGATCCTTAATTAAGAGGGATTAAATTTGAATGAAAGGACCAATTAAGCTCAATTAGCCATAATTAATTAATGAAACCCTAGATAAGTGTGAAAGTGTAATTCAACACTTTACAAAGCCCTAAATAAGGTACAATTTAAGTACATTCTATTAAAAAGGGCCCTAGATTTAGTGTGAATGTGTAAAACACATTACAACCCTAAATCAAGGTATAATTAAGTTAATTTATATCAATTATTCCCAAATTAAGCGTGAAAAGGGATTACTTTTTTCAATGCTATAGTTACCAAAAGAGGTAGGATTAAAATTAGGTGATCCTTAGAAAGTAAGTTAAATATTCCTAAAACAATGGGAAATAGGATGGGGGCCTACTATCCTTGAGGAGATAGAGTTCTTATTTCACACTCAAGTTTCACTCAAGGAAACCCTATAGATCTTAATCTAATGTATGCAAAGGAGAAAGAGATCTTGCAATAAGGTTATCTTAGGGTCTGATTATAAACTAAAGAGGGGTTCACTACCAAGATAGGGCTTGGAAAGATTAATGAAATACAAGTCCAAATGTCAAAACTTGATGTGATGCAAGATTTCACTAAATGACCTAAAAAAGCATGTAAAACGGAATAAAAAGGTGAGAAATTAGAAGTGTGCACATGGGAATCTATAGAGGCTTGGAATGAACTCTAAAACACTAAAAATACTAGAATTAGGGCACATTGGGACTCATATTCCAATCTAGGCATATCAATCCCAAACTAGGTTTTTTGGTCTGGAATAGGTTTCTGACAATGTAGATTCAGGATCTTCAAAAATCTAGAAAATTGCCTATAGTGGGACTCATACGCCACTTTTGGCATATCAATCCTGTTCCACTTTTTCAAGAATTCAAATTCCAAATTTGTGCTCCAATCTCAGCTCTTCCTTCCCAAACTAATTTCCATATTTGAACATGTAAAAAGACCTACAAAATAGAATATAGAGTTGATTTTCTTATGGGGGGTTTCCCTCAGTCAAACCCCTAGTTTGGTAATTAAACCTTGATAGAAACAATGGATCTTGAATGTAAATGTGAACATAAACCCTAACCTTAAAAGTGTGTCTAAGATTAGGAAATTTGAAATGTAATGCAACCCTATTCTATTGTGCTAGAATGAGATGCAAGAATGAAAAATGGACATGAATGGCTCACTTTGATAGATCCCTAATCACCAATGAACCCTAATAATGTATGTACCTTCCTTGGGCTGAAATTAGAGTGATAATGGAGGATGGAATCACTTAGAAAACAAGTCATTAGGCTTGGATTGATGGCTAGTTGCATTTTCCCTACGTAGAATCCATCATGATTTACCATAGGAAACCATAATAAACCCTTGAAAATGCTAGATCTTGGATGAAAGTGAGCTTGAAGACCTGCCAAAATACAATAATGTTGCTCTAAGGCTTCAACTTTGCTGATTACTTGTCCCTGAATGCTCTTTTGAAGAATGCTTGAATGTTCTCGAATGCTTGGATCTTGAATTTTCTCTTCTATATTATTTCTTAGATGAAAAGTGACTTTTGAACCTTGTTTATATAGGCAATACACCTAATTTACCGTTATTTAGATCTAAAAAATTGACATCAACCAAAATTTTGAATTAAAAAGTTGAATTTCTCACTCAAACCCTAAAAAGGTCCCAAATGGGACTCATACACCTAAGGTGGTGTATGGGTCCCACCTAGGGGGACTCATACGCCCAAGGTGGCATATGAGTCCCACCCTAGATTTTTGAGGTGGGTTGTTAGAAATTTTAATGTTTTTGATGATTTTGTCAAGTTTTTAGTTGAAATAAGCCTCGAGATCTGAAATAAAGGGTCTTAGGGGCCTATTAATGATGATTTAAAAGGGAATTTAATGCAAGAGTACCAAAATAGGTCTAAATTAGGCAAGAAATCACACTATCTTTAAGAAGGGAGATTAATTTATGTTGCCACAATTCCATACTATAATTAATCAATAGTATAAAATAACTTGGAAGAAAGAAAAATGTAAATATGAAATTGTAGATATAAAAATAAACTATAAAAATATGAAGATATACATTTTCCCAAAAGTATTGCACATATGAGTAATGTTGGTGTAAACAATTATTTTACCTAACTAGTTCACTAGTGGGTCCTATTTACATGTTAAGTTTACATAGGTCCTAGGGAATCCTTCTAAAAGTCTTAGGTGTCATGTGATCTTACCTTATCTTATCATGTCATTTAATTTTGGTGTCCTAGGTCATTTAATAATTGTTGAGATAGTTATCTCATTATATGGGATTAAGACACATGTCATGATCTTGTCTAAACCTATCTCACAACTTTTCCTTTATAAGCAAAACATCATATGTAAATTTGCATATTCAATCAATCAATCTTGCATCCTTAATCATAGCAAGATATTCTTTTCATTTCTCTCTTGTGTAATATATTTTAGTTTGGTAGCTAATCTTGGAGTGTTGGGAGTTTGCATTCAACTCCTATGGTATCAAATCTCTAGTGTTGTAGACTCCTTCCTAGATATGAGGGACATTTTTTGTCTTGAATAATTTGTTGTGTATGACTTGAGGTTTTAAGGACCCCATGCTTGAATATAGGGTGTTCAAGAAATATAGAATTGTCTTTTGTTTCATCAAAATCTAACATATAGGGATAGATCTACAAGGGTTTCAAGTTAGGTGAAGGTTACCAAATCTTGGAGGTAGCTAAATTTTTGGAGCACTTTCGGAAAAAATAGACCCTTTCATAGGGTTTGAAAGGGTCAAAAACCTAAAGATCGCTTGTCAAATCATCAAAATTGGACACTTTGTCCCAAAAGCATTAGAAAAAATTTCTCCTATCGATGTATTCCTTACAACCATACCATATAGTTTGTAGTGTCAACATATTCCACAGTTGGGTTGGGTGAATATTCTAGTATTTAGGTGGCATATTCTCTACATCACTCTAGCATCAACATTATACTTGGTCATCACATTGTCTCTGTCTATGTACATAGTACAATTTTCCAACTTTTATTAATAAAAAAATTTGATTTATTTTTTGGTCACTAAATTTTTATTGCCTTCTATATGGTTTTCAATAACCCCTGGTCATGGAGTTTGAAGTTTGTGGTCACCAAGCTAGTGGGCGAATTAATTCCCCAGACAATTTAGCTCCACCCAATGGGTTTGATTGTTCCTTGCATAAACTATGCAAACCCATATTTGTTGTACGAGGCTCATAGGATGTTGTAGTCATGGATGAAGCATCCAAAAAGGGACTATCTAACCATGTAGCTTAGAGTTTGCATAACAAAAAATAACACAAGAGATACTCATCAACATAGATCTTTAATTGAATCAACAATTTGAAATATTACATGCATCATATGCCTTATATATAGAATAACTAGGGCTCATAAGCCTATTGCAAGGGCATTACATATATTATAATTGGAACAAGGCCTTATTTTGATCTTTCAATCTATTTCCTCACTACTACTATTAAGAATTTATCCACTAATGTCTAACTTCTTTCCAAATGATTACAAATTATCTTAAATATGAATCTCTAGCTCCAATTATTATTTTCATCGGCCTTAAGGGCTTACAATCACCAATGCAAGTTCAAACATGTAGGTCGACCAAATAATATGGGAAGATAATCCATTGTGAGATGAAATGTCTTGTAGATTGGTGTAGTCATGGTAGGAGGGTTCCAAACGAAATAGTCTAAATTGTGCAACAATGAATCAACACAACAAAAATAACATAGAAAACTGATATCGGAAGATGAATCTTCATTAATATGGAATGCTTACATGCAACATTGGCAAAAAGGGTGAATTAAAAGAGCTCACATGCCTTGCCTCAAAGGGTTTCAACAATACAAATGGCCAATAGGCTTTATTACATGCGTGCAAAAGGTTTATGCAAAAATGAATCTATCTATTCAAGAACTATTGATCTAGAACTTATCACTGACTATATACAATGAATTAAAATGCTTATAAATATGATCCTCAATCTCCACAATAGATCTATGTCGGCCACAAGGGTTAATAACCTGATGAATGCTCCAATATGAATATCAGCCTCAAGATATGAAGAAAATTCGCTCCACGCAAAATGAATTAACTTGTAAATCTTCAAGGTAGGTCCCAACGAACCAAAGATGCTTGTATGATGTTCAATTAGGCTCTGCATGGTCTATAATAGGTTCACACTAAGAAACTAGTCTAGGTTGGCCCCAAATTCTTTGACTAGTAATACAGTGAAATTCTAAGAGGGATAACATTCAACAAACAACTACAAATGATGTGAAATTCGGATATGTGGTAGATGTTGATCAATGTGTAGATCCTATATCCTTCTTTGTGAGGTGAGAAACAACAATGTGGTAAAATGCATAATGAACTATTGAAACTAATACTAAATGCAATGCAAGAAAATAACTATTTTTGGTTGATATAGGATTGATTCTTTATATTTTTCACCATCCTATCCCACTTTATGATTTTCTCCTTTCCCCTCCAATTTCTATCCAATTTCACTTCTTTCCACCAGATAGTAGCATGTCCCTTCAACTTATTTTTTGCAAACCTCCCTCTTTCTAGATCTTCCATATCATTGATCTATTCAATTTATTCCTTAGGGTTCAAATTTCTCACATAAATTTGAATTTTAATTCTAGGTCACTTACCAATCTTAGAAATAGATTTCAACATCTTTACCTAATTTTATTCATCATCTTCTTCTCCTAGTTTTTCTTCATTGCGATTCTCAACATGATCTAATTCATCATCACTTGCATCCTCATGTCTAGGGCTTAGACCTCGCCTTCTATATTATTCTAATGCATCTAATCAGACTTGCATTGCTTGCATCATCTCTAACATTTCATCCATTCATCCAATTACATTTTCCATAGCAAGCGCTCTCCTTGGTGGCATCTCTCCCCTTGGATCTAGTGCAATTACCTCAATTCAATGATATGGCTACAAGGATTCTAACTACCTCTTAATTGGTGATCGGTCTCTTAGTTGGTGATCGGTTGAAAATACATGTAGTCTGCCCAAGTCAGTGATGTAATCACCACAAGGAATTACTTTACAACTAATAAACTCCCTCTGATACCACTTGGTGTAGGCACAGATGGAGGGTACAAAAATGGACTGTCCAACTATGCAGCTTAGAGTTCACATAGTAAAAAATAACACAATAGATACTCAACAACATACATATTTCATTGAATCAGCAATTGGAAACGTTACATGCTTCATATTCCTGATATGCAGAATAACTAGGTCTCACGAGCATGTTGCATGGGCATTGCATATATTATAATTGGCACAAGGCCTTATTCTAAACTTTCGATCTATTTCCTGACTATTGATATTGAGAATTTATCCACTAATGTCTAATTGCTTTCCAAAAGATTACAAATGATCTTAAATATGAATCTCCAACTCCAATTATGATCTACATAACCTTAAGGGCTTACAATCCCCAATAAAATATCAAACGTGTAGGTTAGCCAAATAATATGGGAAGATAATCCATTATAGATGAAACGTATTGTGAATCTCCAAGAATGCTCCCCTTAGACCTAAAATTCATGTATGATGTTCCATTAAGCTCTACACACTTTGGAATAGGTCCACACTGTTGGATGTTGTGGTTGTGTTGATGATATGTGGTTTTCATTGATGTCAACATTATTAGCATAAATGTATTTGAAGTTGTATATGTCGAGGATATTGAGAAAATTGTAATAAATGAGTTCCAAGTTGTCAGTGGTGAAGTGAAGTTTAGTATGGTGGTTATTTTTGTACATTGTTGATCAGAGGTTGTGGAATAAAGGGTTTGTTGCTGAGTGTATCTAGTTTATCCACGTCAAGTTTCAGAGATCTGCATGAAGATTTGATTGAGTTATGAAGATTTCCATTCAGATAGTTTTTTTGTTTCTTCAATTGGTGTTCCTGTTTGAAGATGATGCTATTTCAGTTAGTTCAATTATTGTGGATGCTTCTCTTGTGATTTGTGATGCTTTTGGATGTTTCTAAATCGTGCTCTATCTTTTTTGCACGTACACATTGATCGTTGTGATTGTGGTTGGCAATTTTCTCTTGCATGTTCATGTTTTTCTTTTTCTTTGACGACATAATGTTTGTAGCGTGTTGTGGATCTTTGAGGAGAAATTAATTGAAGTGTCTTCATGCTGAAGATGTTGATTTGGGTTCTTACTAAGTTGTGTCTGACTTTGGTTGATTCACATTGATAATCTTTAATATTTTGGGCCGACAGTTTATATTCATTTTA
>VDFB02353493.1:113002831-113104868 GCA_007258455.2 Sequoia sempervirens
TGGATTTCTAGTTTTAAGTTATTTTGCATATCACACTAGGTTTTCAAACATCTTATTTTCCAAGCATTTTCTTGCTAGTGAAACCCCTAGAAATTAAAGAACCCCCTCCTAGCACCCTCCTAATTGTGAATTGACTCACCTTGTGAGGTTGTTAGTCAATCCAATTGAGACTTCTAGGACATTATTGAATGATTTGTGTGGAGAAAGTGTGATATCTTTTAAAGATACCCATTTTTCTCCTCATCACCTACTCTCATTTCCCATTCTACTAGTACCTCAGAGTATTGGATAAGGGACAATATTAACTAGAACCTTTGTTGAAAACCTCCATACATAAATATTGCAATAGAAAAATGCCTGACAACTTTTGCAACCAACTCTTCTAATGATGTAGAAAATTATGTAGAATCGCCACCTCTTTGAAAGAGGAAAATATCTTCAAGCAATAGAAAGCTTCTTCCAAGATCTAATTATTTCTGAGTTCTCTCCACCAGTAGAGCACCAGACTTCAAGAATAAACTAGAAATGTTGCAGCAATCCCCTTCAAGTATGTAGGTCCTTACATCATCTGACCCAAACTATAGATCAACATATGAATTGATTGAATCTTTTCAAATGGAGAATCTTGGTCTACAAAACTAGAGTTTCTTAGTTTGATCCCCATTAGAGTTTCCAATCTGTTGGTTCCCCAAATCTACAATCCACTTGAATCCTAAAGGACTACTATGCCTAATGGTCAAATTCAAGGAGAGATTTTTCCAATGAATGGGAGATTGAAATAAAACCCCTTCTCCCCTACACTTCAAGCTCAGTGAAACCCGAGAGGGTGATCCCAACAATGTGTTTGTAGATACTTGTGCTCCAAAGTATCAAACACAAAGTAAACATATAATTCTCCTTTATATGTAGTTAATACACACAATACCCTAAAGGTGTGGCTGACCTTCATGGCAGTGTACACATTAAACATGAGAGATGTAATATATTGAGTTTAACACACACAAACATACATAGATTGATAAGTAAATTTTATTTTAAAATACAACTACTCACAAAACAATCTCAAGAAATTGTAACATTATAGACCAGTGCCTAATCCCAAGGTGAAGTCACCTAAATCAAATAATTTCAAACTCATCACAAAATTCATTTTGTCATAATTATGCCTACCACATAATGCCCTATATTATTGATACTAGAAACTTAACTAGTTATACATTATAATTCCAACACATATTTGCATAAACCTCTATCTGTGTTAATACAGTTTAATTCATTCTTTGAATGACAGTAATAACACAAAATAGACACTCAAGGAAAGACAAGAGGAAAAATATTTGCAATCTTTGATTACTCATATTTAAAATTCATACAATATGCACTGTGTAGAAAACTAGTCCAGAATATTGTGCATTTACATGCAAACATAACAATGTTGTGAATAAATTCTTAATTACATGACTCAAAAAACTTCAAAAGCCTAAAAATAGCACTATACATTCGATACCCTACTATCAAATGGTATTCCCCATGAGACCAAGTAGTGAACAACTCCCAAAAAGAAGCAGAAAAGATACACTTAATGGAAATACATAAACCCTAAGAGGAGATCTTCAATAAACATCTGACACATTCCTCTACGTTGATCAGAAATTTGGCACAAGGTATATGCGGGGATCATCATGGAAAAAAGCAGTCCATAAAATTGTAGCAAAAATTTAGAAAAATTAGAGTTAGGCAACTTGACATAAAATTTGAATAAATTATCTATATTATTTAAAAATGTCTAGAATAGAATCTATATGGAGTGGATATGAACTCCTAAAACTACTAGGTTTATTTTAAAAAGAAAAATCTATTTGGTAGAAATTTGAAATTTCAATCTTGATTTACATTTTACTTAGATTTGAGGGAAAAATAAGAAGTAGATTTAATTAGACCACCCCTAGCACAATAAAAGGTAGTAATATTTTTTATAATATTTTTGGATATAAATTAGAGGGACTCATGCCCCGATGTGATGCATATTTTTTGTAATTTTTCCAAGTAAATAGGTGTAATTATAAGATATTTTATTACAACTTTTTAAAAAATATAAAACTTCGTATGTAGAGCCACCTTAACTTGGTCAAACTTTATAAGGAAATTTATTTTTTATTTTTTAAATCCCACCTATAGTATAAAACATAGAGATATTACCTTTATTTTGGATTCAAAATGTGATACCATTTAGAGAGAAGCTATAGATGTTTTCAATCTGACCTATCAATCAAGGACTTTAGTCATAATTTGAATAGAAATGAATAATAATTACTTATTAAATTCAAAGTAAAGCATAATTTATATCGGGTAAAATTTGAGAATCTCCTTTAAAACCCTTTTCGTTTCATCAATTTTGGGTTAAAATAGTAAATCGATACATACCACATCCATGTATTACCACTTTTTGGCCCCATCATGATCTTGCACATACCCTCCACCCAGGTTGAAAATATTCCAGTATACAATTTAGTTACTCACCTCATCATTCCGCTTTCCCTACAACAAAAAAATATTCTTCACCATGATGAACCATAATTCACCTTCATTTTGTTGTAGAAAATATTTTTTTTGTGAAAGAATAAAACTCCCTCATGAAATTCTTTCACTCTTTTTCGTTTGGTTGTAAAAATCTTTTTTACCTACATATTCACCATTTTACTCTACTGAAATTTGTTTCACCTATGAAAATCTCACTCTCCTTTGTTGGGATATAAAAAACTCATTTACTTGCACTTTATACCTTATTTCCCAGCAAAAAAAAAAATTTCCTTTACATGTAAAGGGTTTAATTACTTTTTATCTTTTGTTGTAGAAGATTTCTCTACCCATGAGTTTACAATTTAAATGCCCATCATTTAAAATCTCACTTTTATTTACTTGTGAGGGCTTTAATTTTTATATTAGTTGTAGAAATCCATTTTCACATGCCTTCCTCTTTTACCTATCACTTAGCATTAAAATATAATCAAATGATAATATTCAAACATAATTCATGGGCCCCACCACACACTTCACAATTGCATCATGTATCATGGATGCAAAGGGAGAAAATAAGGACATCAAACATAGATCGTGATAAAGGAAAATGCAAGATCACTCATTCTTGTCTGATGTGAAGACAAGACCTTAATAGTGATGTACAATAGGAGCAGAAAATTCCCTTAGGGAATTGAACGACTACTCTGTGCCATTCATATTGGTCCAAATCACTCATAGCTAGGTCGTTTTTGATAGTGCAGGGGCATTTTGATAGCTACAGGCACCCAAAATTTATCACAAATACCCTTAAAAGGTTTTCCCAAGCAATAGGATAGGTTAGGGGACGAATTTAAAGCATAGGACAGCAAATTTGAGCTCAAATGGACCCCCAAAAGATGCCTGGAAGCTCAAAAACATGATTACATTCTTCATTTGCAGCCATTAAAAACATTAAACTTCCCCCAAATCCTCCTCCATATGGAACATTTTAGTACATGGTGTTATCAATCAGTTGCACCCGAATGCTTGAATGGTTAAACTCAACAATCTGTTGAAACATGGGAACTATCTTTAGGCTGTGGGTATTCCTATGGTGAAGATAAACCTCTAGATTCTAGGTTGGTTCCTATATGATGATCAATTAGGTACTTGAATGATTTTTTTTGAGAAAAGGGTAAGAAGGATTGAACTGAATGCATGAACTAAAATTAAAACATCGGTGATGCACCAAAATGATGGTAAACTTGTAGAATAATTCACAACTTATACCCTCAGGAAAATTTATTAACATAGTCCAATTTGAGCACTTTGAACACATTAATAATTCATTAAAAGGTTGTATGTATTCTTTCCCTATTAAGGAAAACTAAGTTTTCACAAATTAGAGGAAAAAGAAAACAACTTTTGAGCACAATTAATGACCTGTGACGAACTACAATTGTATATATGCATGCATAAAAAATACAGAAATTTGAAATGGTTTCAAAATGAAACTCATCAAAATTGCATCAAATTATTTAAACCATACAAAACACCTGAAATTGGAAAGGTGAACTGTATTTCAATTAATATCATGAAGGAAAACCTCTACAAAAATCATAACTTATGTAACCTGTAAAGTTGTAAAACTGTATTAAATCTAAAATGCTAAGTTACAAGATAGTCCTCTTTGCAGACGCATAGAGAAAGAAAAGAACCAGAGGAAAAAGATAAGCTTTTTTTAATATATACAATGAGAGGAAACTCCAAAGTGCATGAAGGTGGAAGAAATAGTTCACTGAAAGTGAAAACCACCTCGAAATGTCTCTCACAAGCAAAGGCAAAAACAGTGTGAAAAGAGGGCCCACCAAAGTGATAACTGAGTCTCAATAGCTCAGAACTCCATGTCACAATGTATACAACTGAACTGGAACTGGAACTGGCTCCAAAATACATGAAGGTGGCACTGAAAGTGATTTGAGAGTGAAAATATCTTCCTTAAATGCTTCTCACGAGCAAAAGCAAAAAGCCTCGAAAAACGGGCCCGCAACTGAATTGAACTGAATCCCATATACTGCAAACTCCAACTCTCGATATGCATGATCAATAGGATCTCAAAACCCATCTCAGTTTGACTCAAAGTCACAAATAGCACTCCAAATGATACTTACTATTTTCAGTTCTTCTTTAGTTTATTTTTGCATGATATTGAATAAAGGTATCAATTTGATTAAATATTGAAGATAATCAATGTAATTATCTTAATATTTAATATGTGAAACTCCTCCTTTACATGATTACATATTAAATATTAAGGTAAATATTAGAATATTACCCTTAATATTTAATCATAATATCGGCTTTGTTTGATTTCATGCAAAAGATGAAGTGATAATCATGCAAAGCATACATGTGATATGTTAATTTTTTTCAAAATTAGCATATATCACTATCCTTATAACTACCTAACACCATCAATAACTTGTGACCCTTCAATGGTCATTAGGTCTTTGACTCAAAGTCATAGACCATGGGTGAAATAAAAATTTAATGATTTGTTAAAAAATACAAGGCAAAAAAAAACCAAACATGATGATTAGGGCATCGAGTCAAAAGCACTTGAACCCTAATCCATTAATCATTTTGCATTTTAAAGAATACTCTGTTGCTACCGCCATGAAGGGTTTGAGCTTGATTTTTGACTCTTTCCTGTCGATTTATGAGATTTCTTTTTTGGGAACTCCTTTAGGGAATTATATGGTAAGTTTTTCTCAAATAGAAAATCCTCTATATTCTCCATTTTGAAACTTGTTTGCAGAGAGTTTGACCTCCATGGTCACTTAGCTACTATTGATTTTAATAATATTTTGTACATTCATTTTCCTATGGTATCTCCTTGCTTTGATTGATGTCTGAAAGGTTTTTGAAAGCTTTAGTCATGGCTTTGAAAGATTCCAGCCTGTGAAGAGTTGGTAGTAAGCTTTGAGGTATGGCTTCCATGTTGTCATGTCAAGAGCTTCATGCACTATTCTTGTATATTTTAAAACCACCAACAGGTCATAGCTATTTGGTTCGACCCTTATAGTCATGGCTTCACTGTCTATTCTTCTGCATTCTGATTATTATTTTCATTTATATGCAACATGCTTTAAAAAGAAACAAAAAAGACATGCTTTAAAAAGAAACGGAAAAGAATATGAGGCTTCATTTATCTGTTGGACACGTTGTTAACCCTTATTGTCTCTCCTTTGTAGCAATTTATTGATCCTCTTAAATGTTGAGGGTTTCGATGTTCCTAAAAGCCTTTACCTTGAGTTCATTTAGAGGCTTCTTGGCCACGATTTTGTCTCCATTTGCATGATAAATCTAGGTTTTCATTTAATATATTGATCCCATGGCTTCCATATACCTCTTCAGACAGGAATAAATCATTTCTCTGTTATGACAGTGATCTTCTTTAGCTTAGAAAAAAAACTCTCAATGGTGATTACGGTTGCTAAAGCCACTATATATACTTATTCACTGTTAAAAATTTGGTCACTTTAACCCTATACTTGAATAATCTTCAATGTGGTTTGACAAAATAAAATGGTTAAAATGATCACAATGTGAAATCAAAACTAGCCACAACAAACTTAGATTTTCAGATTTTCATGTGTACTCTCATAAAGTATCACCATTGAATATACTTTTCCACTGTATATACTTTGCCATGTTTGTTCCCATTTATGTATGAGCTTTTTCTGTCATTGAATGATTGCCCATCTTCAATGTTTTTGTGCTCAATATTCAACACTGTGTATTTGCTTGAACTATCCCATTTTTTCCTTATTCACAGTGAATAATCTCTCAATTAAACACCTCCAAACATTGTACGAGGTTGTCCAATGGTTTCAATCTGCATTGTATGGTTATTCCCCTTGTTTTGAAGCTTCAAATTGGCACATTACTTGAGTAGTGATTATCTATGAATCTATATTTTTAGCAATGTTATCTTGGTTGTTCTCAACTATCATGATACTCATTCTGCTCCTTTTGATAAATGCTAAATACATTGACCTTGCTGCTCTAATATAATCATTCAGAAATATTACATACTGCTCACTATGGTTCCATGTATTGTTGTTTCTTTTGAATTATGAGCAAAAGGATGATTTGCTCAATCTATTTTTGTCATAATGAATCAAAGGTTGCTCTTGTGAATCCTCTTATATAGCAGTCCTTTCTTGATAACTGCAATTGAATATCTGATAACTCTCAAATAATGATGTGAATGAGAGGTGTCCTTTCGATATGCCGGTCTCAACCCTTGTGGGAGCCCATTTTACCCTACATATTTGATGAAATAGATCACGAACATGATGAACCTGTTCTTGCACATTTAAACAAACAAGTTAGCAAAAATAATTGAAGCTGAAAGCTTCCATTAAATTTTTTTCCTTGTGAACAATGAAATCATCTAATGGATGTCGGATTGAATATATGTTATATTTTTGTTGGTAATGTAGGCATAGGATTGATCTTGATTCATCATTGCTTAGAGTAAATCTCTAACATCATCTTCATTTATCCTACAGAAAACTCAAGGAGACTAGAGTTGAAGGAGACCAAAGAGCTTCGACAGAATTACTCAAAGATACCAAGCATCAATGGCTTCATCATTACAGGCAATGATGAACCATCCTCCTTTTTATGTTTACATTGTCAATAGTTGTATAGTATACAATTTTATTTTGTACCTATCATTTGATTGTGTAAATCAAATTAAGCTACTCCCACGGCATGTGTGGGACCTTCATTTTTACAATATGAATAAAACAACATTCATTATGCAAATGTCTAAATTTTTGTTATGAGTACTTGCATAATAAAATTTGAAAACCAAATGTAATCAGATTTTTTCATGATGATAAATACTTAGTAGCAAAATTTGAAATTCTATATACCTCTCATTGACAATGCAATTCGGCTCTACCTGTTTAGAGTTGTAGCTTGTAAAATGATGTGCGTCTTTACCAAGCACAATCCATCATTGATTGCCGGAAGAAGAGATCCATAAAATAGCGTGAGCAATGGACACTAGGTAGGCCTTCGCTCATTTGGAATTTTAATTTTCATTTTCCTTCTCCAAAACAACGACGTGCAATGGAGAGTTGGAAACAATGTAAAACCTTTCCAATTGCCAATGAAACATTAATAAACTTTCCAATGGAGTACCACCACTAGGAAATATTGCATTGTTAGTTTGCTACTCCATTTTCATTCACAACTGGCGATGGGTGATGAGCTTTGTTGTGCAGCTGTGAAAGTTATCGATTGTTAATGAATGGCATGAAGCAGAATTCAAGCATTCTTTTTCCTTACAAACATTTGAAATTGTATTTTATGTTTTCCCTAAATGCATTTTTCACCATTTGCATAATATTGAAAATATTTTAAAATATTTTAAACATAAGCATTTGAAACATTAAAAAAAATGTTTTAATTGTATGCCACCCAAATTCTGAGGAAATTTCACTCACGTGAAAGCAGGAGCCGCTTAGAAGCCATAAATTTTTTTGTGTGTGATCACTTGATCAATTATTTGGAACATGGGTTTCAAATCAAATTTTTCCTAGCTAGTAAAATTCAAGTGCCTCCTTTATAGCGAGGCCCTTGGGATGTTTTCACATAACCAAATACATTGTTCAAATGTGTCATTGCCTCCATTTTTCTGAAAATGGAGCTAAGACATTTTAGACCAAAAATGAGAATGAGTTGCCCTTAAATTTTGAAAATTTAAAACTTCCCAGAACACCAAATTCGGCCCTTTCATAGTCAAAATAAGATTAACCCATCAAAACTAATCCATAAGGCACGAAACTGAACAGGAACACTATCATATGTACCAAAAAATATTCTACCAAAGGGATTTGCAAGATGAGCTCAGAGTTGCAAAATATTAATTGGAAAAGAGGGCCTCCAAGGTAGATTTTAGAGGATGCAAGCCTAGGCTCTGTCGACACATTGAAAAGATATAGGCACTTCAAATTTGTAAAATTTGAAGGTACCATCTATCGAAACTTGATGCGTTGCATTTTTTTCTTGTTATTTTTCCTTTTTCTATCTTTGATGGTGTGTTTTTGCGATCTGGTTATGGCTTCATATATCATCCATGCATGTTCCTTTATTATGTTGGTTTTCCATAGGATCTTGATCACGGGGGCAGCTACCCTCTTGGTTATTATCGCCATTATCTTACTAAATTTGCACATTTGAATCCTCTTGATTGCATGTTTGACTACTTTAGTGTGGTTTGAATCAAGTTCATCCAAGCTCATTGAAGTAGGGGCTAAATGTGGTGTAGGAAAATGCATACCCTTGCATTTTCACACTTGTTTGGGCCCGCCTTGCTTTTTTTATCCTTATTGATGTATTAATTTTTCCTATTTTGCATCCACAAGCATAATAAACTATATCTTTTTCTAGATAATCCCAAAAACCATCAAAGGGGAAATGATAATTTAATGATTTTGGCTGTGTCCCTATTTTTTGGGTCGAGACTAAGATGCCACCTAGGGTGTCTTTTTCCCACAAATGTCTTGGGACCCTAATTTCAAGTGTGCCTTAAATGGGCCTCTTTTTGGAGTCTACACCCCATGTTTCATGCCTCGGGACTAAGACGCCACCTAGGGCATCTTAGTCCCCCTTAAGGTATTTTTGAGATTTAATTTCAAATTCTGGTGGGATTTATCCTCCTTAAATTAATGAATTCATATGTCAACTTGGTGTGGTGTAATTTTGGGATATTAAGCATGGATAAGTATAAATAAGAGGTTTCTTTCTCTCATTTTCATATCCAAGCATTCTAGCAATTTCAAGAGAGCATTATAGAGCATTCAAGAGCAATTCATCAAGCATTTGGAGCCTTCATCAAGATTCAAGCATCATGTCAAAGATCTTCTTGCATCATGTGTATGTTTTAATGGCACATTTGTGATGTATGGTTTTTATTCAAGCAAGCAGTTCAAGTCAAGATCTATCAAGTATTCCTTTGATTCAAGATCCACATTCAAGCTAGCCACTTCACACAAGTTTGTAAATTTCACAAGGGTTTGGTGAGTTGCAAAATAGCATTTTGTTCATTCATGATTTCCCTTCATTATTCTATTTCATTTCAAGGTTTAATTACCAATGATTTCAAGGTTTAATTACCAACAAGCAGTTTGACCAAGGCAAACCCCCATTCACTAAAAATCAACAACTTTTTCCTCTCTTGTGTGCTTGTGATTACAGATTTAGGTTGAAGGCTTGAAGATAATTTGAAGTGAAAAGTTGTAAAGTTGCATTACAAAGTTTTCATCTTCACGAAAACTCACCTATAGGCCAGATATGGACATTTTAGGACCTAAGATCTGAGAAGAAGGAAGTGCAAACATCAAGCCTCGGGATCACATTCAAAGATTTTAGAAATTCATATTGGGACAAAGATAGTAGCAAGGGCTTCTTAGTCCTCCAAGTGGAATTTTTCAGAGATTCTTTAAGATCTTGTTCTAGCATCCAAATATTTTGCATCTGCTCTGAAAAATAGTAGCTGGACTAATAAGACAATAAGGGTGTCTTAGTCCTCCATAGCGTATTTTGGTAGGTTCTTTGCATTTCCAGACTTCCTAGTTACACATATCCTAACTTCCTATTGCATTATTTCATCATTTGCATCCTTCATTCAACTTGCATTATTAGGTTTTGTGAGTTGAATGTTTACTTGTCTTTTCCAAGCTTTTGCTTGGTGGTCAACCCCTCAAAGGTTAAAGAACCCCCTCCCAGATCTTCCTTTTTGAGAATTGAATCACCTTTGAGGTTAATAGTCAATCCAATTTGGATTCCTAAGACATCGTTGAGTGACTGAAAGAGAATAGAGTGGGAATCTCCAACCCCTTCTATTTTCTTTCTGATTTAGATTGTCTTGTCAAGGATGGTTGGTTCAGTCATAGGCTGAGGCATGTTGAAGAGGGATAGTTCTTCTATTTTCTTTGTATTGAATTTTTGATATGATTTGAAAAATAAATCTTCACGAGGCTTGATAGGTTCCATAGGCTCGGGCCAAAAGTAATCTAGTGAAAATTTCCCTTTTTGTATAGGCTAGATAAAATATTCTAGGTTGCACAGTAAAGATATCATTTCCAAATGGAAACTTTAGACATTTATGCACAATCGATGGGACGAAACTCATGGAGCAAATCCATGGATAGCCTAGCTTCACACGAAATTGGTTTGATTATGGGATGATGGATAATGATACTGTTAATGTTTTTAGTCCCACTTTTAAAGGGAGATCTATTGAGCCTATCATAGGGAAATAAAATTAGTTATGTGTCTTGATCCATGCTTTCAAGTTATCATATGTATCTTGATATAGCTCATGCACATATAAGAATTCTTGTATGATCACATTCTCTCCACAAACATGATCAATCAATATCCCATTAGTGGGCTTATTATTGATTCGTCTAGCTATGTAAAGAGGACCACCAGGTGCACGTTTAGGTGTGTCATTTTGTAAGAAATAAATGTCAAGAGGTTGCTTAGTCAAGCCCTTACCAGGTCTAGCTTCAATAAATTTAGGTTCTACCACAATAGTGATTTACACTTTTGGGAGATCCTTCTAATTTTGCTGAAATCACATATTTTTAGAAAATATAATGATTTATGCCTTGAAAAGTTCCATTTAAAAGATTCCAATTGAATAGGGTTTGATCAAACCACCTTAGACCAAGCCCCCTTGGATAGAACCCCGCTAGTTTTAAACCATACCCATAACATAGTCTCCTTTACACCTATCAAAATGTTGATAAAAAACCACTTTTGATTTACCTTTTGTGGGATCAAATGAATTCATTTAAAATTTATTTTTTTGTGAGTATGTAGTCCTTATTATAATCTTCCAAAAAAGTATAATTTTTTAATTAAATTAATTTTATTATATTTATTTAAATTTCTGTGAATGTAGGTTTTTCACCAAAATCAAGTCAATTTTCACATGTGGAAAAAAAATATCGATTATCAAAAAAATTAAAAATATGAGTGCACTAGGATAGTCCTTTGATCCACAAAAAAGAAAAAATTGAATTTCACAGACAAAAAAAAAGCATGCGGTTATATGGCTCTTACTATGGAATTCAAATTGTCGACTTAAACTGATTAAAGAAAAAAAAATCAATAAAATGATCTAACCAAGTGGAAGCATCTAGATATTGAGTTAAAAATTTAAATTCAAAGAATTAGAATTTTATCCTTCATGGAAAAAAAGTTATGCTATAATGGCGAGCGCCACTTTTAAAAAATGTTGTTTTCTTTAAAAATAAACAAATTTTCATGGGAGATGGAAAAGAGTAACTGGATTCCCAAAATTTGAAAAAATATATTTGTGAATCTACAGAAAATTTAATGAAGTTTAGTTTGCATCATCTGCGGTTTAGCAGCTATAGGTGCTCAAAGTGAAGATTAGAAAATGATTTCAAAGGTCTAGTTTGACCAAAAAATTGTAAACCACTATCAGGATCACCTCATCACATCATTTGTGGGATGTTGTTCAATGGTATTCATATTGTCATCATTTTTGTCAACATTCATCACATCAATCTTTGTTTAACTAGCTTTGATAAATGAAATATGGTTCTTAGGCATGGGATTTGTAAGGATTTGCAAATCTTAATTAGGAGAGGCTACAAAATTATTACCTTTATTATTCACACCTCCAATTTGAAGTTGGTTATTGTCAATAAGGTCTTTCACAAGATGTTTAAGATGCCTACAATATTTTGTACTATGTCCATTAGTTTGATGGTAATGACAATAAGATTTTTTCCAAAAGCATTTAGGAAATGGTGTAGTAGGATCACATTCTCTAACAAGAGGTAATGTAAGCAATGTTTTTTTCAATAAGCTACAACATGATATTGTGAAGGGTATCGAGTAAAGGGGTGAATTCTCTCTCCCTATCCCTGAAAGGAGTTATCATTTTTCTAGCAACCACTTGATTGTTGTTTTATTGACTTTTCTAAGGGGGATTTAATTGTAAAAATACCTTATTTTTTTTCTTGAATGGTTGATAATTGTTTTGGATTGTGGATTCATAATTTTCAGGACAACTAGGGGGTTTTCACATTACGGCTGCTAGTCGAGTTTTGATGGTCACGAAGGGTTGTACATAACTGTGTGAAGGATGGTAATCTTAACATTTCAAGTTTTATTTGAAGTTTATCTTGTAATTTGGAAATGAACATTTGTTGGAGGTTGGCATTAGGAATCTTGATGTTCACTTGTGAATAAAGTGTTTGATATCTTCCTGTGAAATCTATCACTTTTTCATCCTCTTTTTCCTTGCATGTCATTAAATCAACAAGGGTCATCTTGGGACCCATATGAATATGGAAGTGGTTGTAAAATGCATCAATGACTTCATTGTATGAACCAATTGAATTGTTTGGAAAATATGAAAGCCACTCTAAAGCAGTATCCTTCAAAGATCTAGGGAATAGCTTAGCCAACCATTTATCCTCAAAGAGGAAATCACTAAACAAGGAGTTGTGAAGGAAGAAACATGGCTTATAGGATCTCCTTTCCCACCATATTTCTAAAAGAGAGGGACCTTTATATCCTATGGAATTTTTTCTCTTAATATGTTGAGGGAAAACGGTGTAGACTTGATGTATTGCAAAGGTTGACCATTATTGTTCTATTGTAATGTTGCCACTTGTTGTTGAAGGGATGTCATGGTTTGCAAAAGTGAGTTAATGAGAGGGTCATTTTGGCTATAAGGTTGAGGGGAATAGGGTGGTGTAGTGTATGTATGTAGAGGGCTACTGAATTGCAGGTTGATTGAGTTGGATTGTTGTGGAATTATTGTATTTGAAGGCACAAATGTGGAAGGAATTCCTACAAGAATAGCTATGGAAGTGTATATGGTTCTAGTAGGCATGACTGTTGTATTTGGTTGAATGGTAGTTGTGGGTTGGAAGGTTGTTGTAGGTTGAAATGTTGTTGTAGGTTGGAATGTTGTTGTGGGTTGGAATGTAGTTGTAGGTTGGAATGTTGTTGTAGGTTGTGTACTAGTGTATGTAGGGATGGAAATTGCTATTGTGGACAATAGAGTTGGAATTCCACCTTGACCTTGAGTAGACCCCAAAGTTTGAGTGGAAGTTGTAATGGTAGTGATGGTGTTGGTAATTTTAAGGACATTGGTTGTAGGAGGGGAATTCATGAGAAATGAAGTATGCAAACTATGAGCCATGGAGGGTTGATTCTCAACACTATCAGAAAGAGAGTTAGAGTGCCCAAGATCCACAACAAGTGAGAGATCATTGGATGACATGAGCCTTGAACTACATCTTATAATCTAGTATTGAAAATAGGACACCAAGTTGTAAAGCTCATACAAGTTTTACAACCCAAGAATAGCAATGCAATAACCTAGAATGAGATACACTTTTTAGAGTCTATGCAATGCAATTGACTGATTAAACAATGTAATAAACTAAAAAGAAATGTTTTGATACAATTTTGAATTTTTATCAATGCACTAAAATGAAGCAATTTAAGCTAAATGTAAAGAAATTGATGAAACAACAAATCAGGAAACTAAAATTGAAAGGTAATGGCACCAAATAGAAGCTAAAATATGATATTTTAATGTCCTAAAAATTTAGATCTATAGCTAACAAGGACTCATTTTCCTGTAAGGGTGAATGGGTCCTGGTTAGGTCTTCTAGGATTTTTCTATGGAATTCAGAGTCAATTTTGATGTCTTTTTAGATGCCAGAAGGTACATATTAGACCTGATCAGGGACTTATTTGTTAATAAAGGTGAATGGGTCCTGGTTAGGAAGTTCTCAAATATATCTTTCAATTCCAGGTTTGAAACAGTGAAATGCGGCTTCAAAGTTTCTAGAAATTCAATGTAAAAATGCAAGACCTAGATTGAAATGAAAATTTGTTTTGATTTTCAAATGCAATTGAATAAGATCTAAATGGGATGAAAAATTACTAATTTTTTTTTGTAATTTTTAGATTTAAGAAGTACAAAACCATGAAAATTTAAACCTTATATGATATGCAAGATTCACGCAAAAAAACAAGAAAACCTTTAATTCAATGCAAATCTAAATGTAATGAATACAATATTTATGTTAATATGCAAAGACTCCAAAAAAATTGAATATTGTAATGCTTGAATGAGTCGCAGTTCACCAAAAAATGAAAAGGTGAAAGTTAGGATCCACCCAAATCTATGAGTAAGAGGATGAGTCACTTTATTTTTCAATGCCAAAATCACTTCAAATTGTGTAAAATATGATGCAAATAACAATTAGAAAATGACCCTAACTATTATAACAACTATGAGGGATGTTTTTAGAGCATAAAATGTTGTGTACTTGGCTAGAAAGTTGTTATTTTTGAGCTATAGAGACCTATTCTTCAAGGTGAATGGGTCCTTTAGGAGTTTCAGAAAACTAATTTCAAGATCATGTTCCTTGATGTCTGTACTCTTGAAATCCCAGTTATCAAGTTCTGGAAGCTTGTATTCAATTCTATAGAGCTTTTCTCATCATCTTGCACTTTGGATGACAACTTTTGCAACTTTGCAACTTTGACGACTTTGCTCCAAATCTTGTTCAACTTGATCTTCAACCTATAAATTTGCAATCACACACTCAAGGGAAAAAAAACTTTGTTTTTGAAAAAATTGGAAAAAAGATTTGATGGACCAAACTATATACAATAGGGTATGGAAGGGACCCAAAACCCAGCAAGGAAGTCTCAAGCTACCTAAAGAGAAGTCAAAAAGTTCCCCACAGAGAAAAGATAAATCAATGCCTGTAAAGTCAGCTTGCCCAAAGACAATAACCAAGAGCATGGATCTTGACCCTAATGGTTTTGATGGGACCAACAACCCATTACAACTAGGTTTTGGCGGGGACCTTAAAACCAAGAGAAAAGCCTGCAAAAGCCAGGCCATAGCATGCCGGTTACTAAACAAGATAAGTCTCTCCATACCACCAGTCGTAACTACTAAGTGAGAGGTTAGCAGAAGAAAAGCCCCACAAGTAGACAAAACCTTTCCCAACAACATCCTCTCTCCACCTCTATAGGAGAGGTCATCATTAGAACTCGAAGCTCCAAGCATGTTCCATAAAAGTCCATTGCTCTCTCCACCTCTATAGGAGACAAAATCTAGCTCATCCGACCCACCATAGCCCCAACACCCCTGCCAACCACCATTCCACCTCAATATAAAATGGGAATCCCCTCAATGGGAAAAGCAGGGAGAGGCCTTCAACCATAGAATACACCTCAACCCGAGAGGTAGAGGACTCCACCTCTAAAGGAGAGGTCTTCACCTCAAAAGAAGACCTAGTATTCAGGGAGAAGGAAGAAACTATAGTGAGAAAGAGAACCAAAGCAAGCAACCACAACAACAACTTTTGGGTCATCAAAATTATCTCTGAAAACCACCCAGCCCTTGAAACCTTCAACAATGAACCAATCTGATACAACACCAAATCCATACCCACGAAAGGGTCCAACCATAACACCATCCCCCAAACATCATCAGTGTATAACATGACACACAAGGGGGTAAAACAAGAACAAGGGATTCATAAGGACACTCGCTCTCAACATGAAAGACTCCTGATAACACCAGTGCAGACCCACACACAACCCAATAGAGTACAGGGAGAAACAAAATTGGGCAGCATAGCCACTCCACCAAATGGGCCAACAATCGATAACATTCTCCAAACTAGGATAAAAAGCACTAAACTTCACCTGCCATTTGGAGACCAAAACCATGCCAAAAAAACCCCCAAAAGGGAGCCACCAGACAGAGAATGCGCAGAAGCAACGAACACCCCAGAAGAAGTGAGAAGAAGAAGAAAAGGCTATCAAATAAAGCCCCCAAGCCATTCTACTACACCAAGAAGAACCAGAAATAAGCCCCTTCTTCAACCTAGAACCCCCAAGGAAGCCCATGCAAACCCACACTCCCTGCCAAAAGGAAACCACAATTGTGCCACCAAGATTAGAGATCCACCAAACATTGAATGCATGGAAGCAAAGAACACCCCAGAAGAAATGAGAAGAAGAAAGGGACAACAAGTAAAGCCCCCAAGCCATCCTACTACACCGAGTAGAACTGAAAATAAGCCCCTTCTTCAACCCAAAAACATCAAGGAAGCCCATGCAACCCCACACACCCTGTAGAGAGCAACAAAGTGGAAGGGGCAACCACCCAGCACTAGAAAACACCGAGGGAAACAGGCCTGCCTGCCAACACCCTTTGAAAACCACAACATCTCCAAAAACAAAAAAACCCCCAACCAGGACATCAACAGATCCCCCACCCGTAGCACTACTGAAGAGCACCAACATGGGAGACACAACGAAAGTGACCAACAAAGAAAAAACCCCATCTCAGCCACCTCAAGCAAGGAAGAGCAGTCTCCAAGGCCGATCCCAGCAGGAGACAAAACACGAATAGGGTCCCCCTCACCTTTAGAGACACCAACATTCTCGTCCACAGGAGCCCATCCACTATCTCACACTCACGCATCATCAGAAAAAAATCCACCTCCCCTCAAAACACCCCGTGAAACCCGCCCGATATAGTCTGCGATCAGGATCATCATCGTCATCATTTTTGCATTCTCAAAAAGTTTCAAACCCCACCTCTCTACTTCTTCATGCCCACGCTTGTCCATACATTCATTAGTAGGTTGATAATGGGAAAGAAAAACTTGTTTATTAGTGTGGGGTTTTTCCTCATCAAACCCCTTGTAGGTAATTAAACCAAATGATGAAATAAAGGAAATGAAGCATGAATGTGCAATAATGTAAATGATGTCACCTTGGATAATGTCTTATGAAGAAAATCTACAAACTATCATGTAGTGGCCATGAAGAATGTAGATCTTGATCTCAAATAATGCTTGCAAGATGGACCTTCAATGCTACATCAACTTTCTTAGCTCAACAACATGAATGCTTTAAACCCTTGACATGATGATATGATCTTGAATTGTTGCAATAAACACTTGAAATCTTCCTTGAAATGCTCTATAATTCTCTTGTAAAGTATTAGGATGCTCTCTTGAAAATATTAGGTGAAACAATGTGAATTAACCCCTTATTTATACTAAATTAGGAGATTAACCCCGAAATTCAAAGAATTAAGGCTGACACCAGATCTAGAAAGAAAGATAATTAAATTCCTAAAATATGAAATTCAAAAATTAGGGTCTCATTAAGGGAGGACCCATTCACCACCAAATGCGAATGGGTCTGGCTAACTTTCCATGACCAAGCTTTGAGGAGTGAAACAAGGCCAAAAACCCATTCTAGATCAACTAAGAAAGGTTGTCCCTGTTAAGGGAGGACCCATTCACCATTAAGGGAAAATGGGTCTTGCTCAGCTTACCAAGACCAAACTTTTCCCAATGAAATAATTTGATATTTAATTTATGATTGTAGGGAAAGATCCTCGAGAGGTGTCAAAATTAAGGCCCAAAAAGGGGTTAATAACTCCAATTAACCACAATGAATTAAGACCACCTAGATAAGTTTGAAAGTACCTAAAACCATTTTACGATAGTTAAAAAAGGTATATATTATGTACATTTTTATTGAAAAGCGGCCCATTAGGCTTAATTAAGAAAATAAGTCCTAGAAAAGTGTGAAAGTGTGTTACAACACTTTACAACACCTATGCAAAGGACCAATTAAGGCATGTCTTAGTCAAAGAAAGGTCCTAGAATAGTGTGAATGTGCACAACACATTACAACACTACTCCAAGACATCATTAGTTTAGCTTTAATGTCAATTATCCAAACAAATAGGGAAAAGGCTACTTTTTCCATTACTACAGAAGCACACTAGATGTTATGTTATAGCTTTTTGATAAAAATAGAAGCACTTCACTTGCTCCCCCTATTTTAACCTATTAATCTCTACTATTTAAAAAAAAAAGTATTTTAGAAAGTATATTCCAAGCACTATGACTCTTGTCATTGTTACATCTTCAAATTTTGAGGGTGGATATCTTCAATACGCCATCCAAGATCATATTTTACAAATTCTAGAGAAAAAGTGGCCACTTTTGACCATATTTTGGTCCCCTATTTCCATGCCCATACCCAAATGAATCAAACCACAAACACAAAAGCACCAAATTCTCACCTACATGTGAAAGGAAAATAGAGGATCCATGCATTTATACCATAATGACTCAAGTTTTACATGTTTGTCCAAATTATTGATGACTACACACTTCATTTACTGATATTTTGAGTGAGTATATTTCTAAATTATACTCTAAAAAATAAATGCCAAATTGGTTAATAAAATAGAAAATTCTATTTCATATACATATGAAATACAAAAAATACTTGATAAATAAAAATAAAACATGTGAGACCATAAAATACTATTGGTGATAGTCACATGTAATAATGCTCAAAGAATAGTGTATACACCAAGCATGGCATGTCAAAAAGATATCATTTACATAGAATCAAATGAATTCATAACCAAAACATCACGAGAGATATAATGAACTATTTCTTTAAAAAAATCAAGATTATCTACTATTACAATATTTGAAGGAAATTATTAAAATAATGATCGTGAAAATATCTAATAATTTATAATTGTGTTATCCTTTATTCCCACCAATGAAAACTATAATTGTGACCAAAATTTCATTGAAACATTTACATGAACTGAATGAATTGAAAATGTGATATGTTAAGAAAACTATCATAACCAAAACATATAAATAATTCAAGGTCTAAGGACACTTTATTCATGCAAAATTTTATAACTATGTAAAATGAGCAATAATATATCTTTTATTCAATGGTGGGTAATTTAAATGACAACATATCAAGTGGAAATGATAATACCCATGGCAACTTCTTAATACCTACAACTTAAAATTAGATGCAATATAAGCCTATGTAGGGCTTGCTAATAACTATAAGTAGTATCCTTCTCGTAGTGCCCTTATTTGATAAATATAAAACCTACAAAAAGGAGGTCAAAAGAATAAAACAAAGATTGTGGGACAATCCATTGTGCATGTCAAAGATGTGTACCCCTAATTATATTGTACAAACTAAGCTAAATATGAAAATGAACCTTAAAAGCCCAAATAAAATATTAGACTCAGATAAAGAAATAGTAGAAGAAAAACACAAACAAAATATAAAATAAAAACAATGTTTGAGCCTCCATTATGATAGTGTAGATGTGCTCTATGATGTAGGGATGTAGGTTGCTCAAAATAATAGTATGCACATACAAATAGGTCATTCACGCATTTCAAAATCGTAGGATAAAGGTGAATTTATATAGCTACAAGTGAGAACATGAATCGTGGAGATTCTATCTCAATGGAAAAACAAAGAATAAATGAGGGGAGTGGAGAATCCTCATTGACTAGCAATAATAAAAAAAGGTACTAGTGAGAGAGGATAATTTCTTTATTTTCTATTTATTTTGGATAACTAGGCATGCATGAAATAAAAGTAGAGGATGACTAATAGAGGGGGTTATAGTAGAATATTTGAATTTTATTATTTATTAGTAATGGATAATGGATATTATTATTATTTAGAAATGAGAATTTATGGAGATTTCATTTATTTTGACATAAGATAGAAATATATTTAATTAATTTACTAAGGATGAAAAATGAAAGGGGGGGTTTAGAAGCCGATTAGGAAATGGATTGGATTGCAATTAGGATGTGACATGGTGTTGGAATGTTAGGCAATATTAGAAAATGGTTGAAAATAAGTGTTTACACAAAGTATACAAGATAGGAGGAATTTCAAAGCCCAACACAAATACAATATTTTTGATAAATCAATATTTAATATATATCATAAAAATATAATATTATAAATAACCATTATCATAAATTACCTATTTATTCAAAATATCAAATTTAATTTTGTTGAATTATCATTTAGTATGATTGAAGGACAAGGTTGACACTTTGAATATAAAGATCGAAGGAGCAATGAATAGAGTAGGGGGATTTCAAGCCCTAACAGAAACAAAAGTAAAAAATGGTTTGAAACATACTTACCAGTTGATATATTGATTGTTAATGGCAATCTACATAGTCACAAGGGCTTCAATGTGAAACAGTGGGTCAAGCAGGAGACTGAATGAGACATTTGCTTGTTGAAATTCAAATTTACTACAATGTAAAATGGAAAATGGTTAAGGAACGGATGACATATCCATTTGTTTTGTTTGGGTGGCGGCACTTAATAGTTATTTTCCTGTCACTATATGGTTAGCGGTTTTTTTTTTCTCTCTCTCATTACACGGTTAATGGTTTTATTGCAGTCTGTTGAAATATCAAACACCCCAGTCTAAGCTGGTAACCATAACTAGGTGAGAAAAAATATAACATGCGCCAAACGACGGTGAATGCAAACCCCACATGCTACAGCGATAGGTGAAAGCTTAGTCTATTCTGGATAAGGGCGACCCTTACACTATGCTGGCATGGGTTACCATCACGATTAATTTTTTTTCTCTTGGTGGGATTTTGAAAGCGAAATATTAGCACATTTTATTATAACCTTTGATCTGTATGAGCTGTCTTTCATCCATGTCGAAGTAAATAAAAAAAAAATCAAACCTACAACCATCATCTATATTTTCCAATGACATTCCTGTCTCTAAGTCTCTAACCTTTAAGAGAACAAAAGATCTGTCAAGCCTTGAGGAGCCCACCAAAAAGTATTGATTAAGAGCAGGGTCTTCTGGCCCTACCAGTTGGATTGATTATCCTGTCCACAGGTAGCACCGAAGTAATTTCCCTGAGTAAAAGATGGTATCCATTAATACAATGGAAGAAACTTGAATCATAAGAAAACGCAGCAGAAGTGCAAGAGCAATGAACCTTCGACACAATTTAACTTGCACTATAAATGAATCTGATTTATCTTCCCCGTCTTTGCATAGAAAATACCTTAACGATATGACTTGCATTGTCATCTAGTTCTTCTCTAGTGGGTATCGTCTTTCTCACTAATATCTCTCCTACATTACGAAACTACCCTCCTTTTTCTTCTAATCAACCGGAACATTTTACGTATATACATTGTCATGTGTCTTGTCTTTCTTGGACAGATACGTGTGATGATGCTTGCTAGATTTGGAAAGCTTACTGTATCCAACTAAGATTTGGAAAGCTTACTGTATCCAACTAAGTTTGGTAAGACTTGTTGTTTTAGATTTATCGGGAAAACGATATTGAAGGGCATAGTCGGCGAGTAGTATAAATTTCAGCATTCGAATGTCAAAACCTTGACGTGACAAAACTATATCTTGTGGAAAAAGTTCATCCACGCACTTGTATTGTATCTTTCAAGCTTTGGGGAGTTGAGCTGAAACGGCGAAAAAGTCGCTGTTAACTCCTTGTTTGTTGAATGCCGTATCCATCTTAATTGCAGTATTTCTGAGATTTGGGGTCTCTTAAGTGGTGGGCACTCATTCATTGACGAGAATCCTTTCATTAGTTTTCATTTTGAACTTTCCGATCAAATCGTTCCTCCATCAACGAGTTCAATGAGAAAATTTTGTGTGCATAAACCTCAAGATGAAGTAATTAAAAAAATTAAGGTTGTTAACTATTTATATCTTAAGTTAAATAAAGAGTTAAATACAAGATAAATAATTTTTTTATTAAAAAAATATAGTTATTTAATTTTTAAATTTTGTAGAAATTTTGAGTCTTGTAAATCAATTAAGAGAATTATTGTTGTGGTCTTCTCTTTTAAAATCAAGATCATGTATCAATTTTGTGATTTGGCTTGAAATATTTAATCTTGTGTATGTCTATTGCCTACTTTGAATTGCACTTCTTCAATTCAATACATATGCTAGGTCAAAGCAGTGTTTAGGAGTTTATTTGTTGCTCAAGCTTTAGCCTTAATGAAAATCATTTGCAATTCCTTTGTTCACAATAAGTAATGATAAGAGAAATGGATATTGAATGGAAGCTTTTGAATGTAGTGAGGATCTTAATTCAAAGATGACCTTTGATGACTATTAATGCTTTAGATAATTATATAAGATGATATCACTCCAAATGCTTCATGCTTGGTAGAGTTCCTTCGAGGTTGTATTTAAATAAATAATAATTTTAAGTGTTCAATTATAAATTTGCATGCTATTGAAAGCTAACTAGTAACAATAACTTTTTTAATTGGAAGGTTAGCTTGAGCAATGTGAAATGAGGAACTAATAAAGGTGGTTAGAATTGTTAAAAGGCGCAAGATAACTGAGAGGGGCGGAGGGGATGAATCAGTTGTCACCAAATTTAAACACAAAACTTCAACACTTATCAATTTCACAACCACACTATTCTGTTATTAAATATGAACATGGAATGCAGATAACAGAAAGCAAAATTAACATAATGAACAACAGATTTTACATGGAAAACCCAATAAGGGAAAAACCACGGTGAGGATTAACTCACAATATAAAGTGATAGAAAAACTGAATACAAGAGGCTCACTGCCCAGGGCTCACTGTCCAGATACAAAGGCTCACTACCTACAAAAAGGACTCACCATTCAATAGTGAGGCTCACTGCCTATAGATACAAAAGATAATAGAAAGATCCACCACAACAATTTACACACATCTGCAACCTTGGTTAGAAGATTGTAGAAACCTTCAGCTCACTGCTTTCAGGAATCTAACACAATCAACTACTGTTGCCTCAACTCACTTTCGCACAACTCTACATTTCACTTGTGGCTTATTTCATTACTTTTCCATCATACAATCTTTCGCATCTCGAATTGCATTTATACCATCTTCAACTTTAGAAATATTCTCCAAGGTTGGCCACATACGCTTCATTTCATAAATTCAAACTAGGTTAGCAACTCAACATTCCTGCAGTGGAAAAGAATAAGAGTGGACCAATTAAACACTTAATCAAGACCAAAAGAAACATCTTGGATCAACCACATGCTTCCTTAATTAAATTTTAAATTCTTTATATTAAGCGTAAACACCAGGTCAGCCAAACCTAATGAAAGCACAAATGAACATTGAAGTACACACTTTCCAACAAGAAGATAACATGCAGATGACATAACACACTTTATCATGCACAAGAACACATCTTAGATACTTCCAGATACATCTACAATAGGTGTAACAACCTTCGAACATAGAAATCTTTCCAACAATCTATCCAGACTATGCAATCCCACATAACAACTCTAATGCTCGTCTTTCGGAGCACCAAAACTTGAACATCTCATCCAAAACCTAGAGAACATCATTACAAGACATATTTTAGATCCAAAAGACCTGAAACAAAATAATAGAGGACTACAGAGCAAAAAAATTTCTCCCAGTCCACAGATAACCAACTCTACCAAAGCGGTTCACACACCAGTGGACACAACTTTCACCTTTCATCAAACTAGCAACCACAAATCAAGAGTTATCACCAATAGATCATCAACAACAAACCTTTAGATCCACATGAGCATAGGATCAACATGGAAGAAATGCAGAGCACATATAGGAGCACATTCTAAACACATACATAACTCTGACTTCACTCTTTATTAATTTTCTCAAAAGCACTCGGTAACCCATCATTTCAGCACATTTGCAGCATCATAAGGATAGCTCCATGTACTCACAACATATCACCAGTGTCTCAACTATACATGCACAATCTGCAACATACTGAACTATGTTGACATCAATGACAAAATTAATGACAACACCACCAAACTTTCCCATACTTGCAACAGGAATCACATTAATGCATTTTTCTATGAGATAGAATCACAAAAGTGATCATGTGTAGGGCCCACCTAAGCTAGTGTTTATATGAAAAGTTGGGGGGTTTGCATCAAAATGAATTGATCAAAAGGATGAACCATCAATCTTTCCTATAAAACATGCAATTATGTGCAAGATATGATGCAAATAATAATAAGAAATCAATCAGGTAACTATTACAGCAACAATGAAGGAAGTTTTGAGAGGCTAGAATGATGTGTACCTTGCTTCAAGAAGACTATTTTTAGGTCACAAAGGACTCATTCGCCTCTACTGGAAAATGGGTCCCTGTTAGGGTTTCTAAAACTGATATCTAGGTTATGTTCCTTAATGTCTGCACTCTCAGATCCTCGGGGTTCAACTCTCAAAAACCTAAAATAAATTATATAGCCTTGTTTTCATATTCTTGCAAAGTGAATGACAATTTTGTGACTTGACAACTTTGACAATTTTGCTCCAATCTTGTTCTCCACTTGATCTTCAACCTATAAATCTACAAAAACACATTCAAGAGGAGAAAAACTTGTTGATTGTTAGTGAATAGGGGTTTGACATTGTTAGTGAATAGGGGTTTGCGTGAGTCAAACCCCTTTTAGGTAATTAAACCAAATGATGAAATAATGAAATAAGGACATGAAACATGAAATATGAAATGATGATTTCTTGGAAGTTGTCTTGGAATGTAAATCTACAAACTAACATGAAGTGGCCATGAAGAATGTAGATCTTGATCTCAAATTAGATGTGAAACAATGCTTGCAAATAGATCCTCAAAGTTACATCAACAATCTTAGCCCAACCATGCTTGAATGTACTATATCTTTGACATGATGAAATGACCTTGAATTGTTGCAATAAAACTTCACTAATCTACCTTTGAATTCCTTTGAAATTTCTATTGAAGTGATCTATAATGCTCTTGTGAATGTACTCTTGATCACTTATAAGTCTTAAGATGAAACTATGAGAATTAACCTTATATTTATACTAAATCTAAGGATTAACCCCAAAATTCAAATAGTTCAAGCCAACACTAGGTCTAGGATTGCAAATCATTAAAATCTCACTATAATTAAATTCAAAAAGGGGTGTCTTATGTGAGGACGACCCATTCACCACTAAAGGCGAATGGATCCTAGCAAAACTTTCTAGGACCGTACTTCAGGGGGATGAAATAACATCAAAAACCCATTTCAAAAATGCCAAGAAAAGGGTGTCCTATATGGAGAGGACCCATTCGCCACTAAAGGTGAATGGGTCCTAAGACCTCAAATTTTCCAAATTACTTGTGTCATACAATATCATTATTGGGTGTCGAGATAGATCCTTAATTAAGAGGGATTAAATTTGAATGAAAGGACCAATTAAGCTCAATTAGCCATAATTAATTAATGAAACCCTAGATAAGTGTGAAAGTGTAATTCAACACTTTACAAAGCCCTAAATAAGGTACAATTTAAGTACATTCTATTAAAAAGGGCCCTAGATTTAGTGTGAATGTGTAAAACACATTACAACCCTAAATCAAGGTATAATTAAGTTAATTTATATCAATTATTCCCAAATTAAGCGTGAAAAGGGATTACTTTTTTCAATGCTATAGTTACCAAAAGAGGTAGGATTAAAATTAGGTGATCCTTAGAAAGTAAGTTAAATATTCCTAAAACAATGGGAAATAGGATGGGGGCCTACTATCCTTGAGGAGATAGAGTTCTTATTTCACACTCAAGTTTCACTCAAGGAAACCCTATAGATCTTAATCTAATGTATGCAAAGGAGAAAGAGATCTTGCAATAAGGTTATCTTAGGGTCTGATTATAAACTAAAGAGGGGTTCACTACCAAGATAGGGCTTGGAAAGATTAATGAAATACAAGTCCAAATGTCAAAACTTGATGTGATGCAAGATTTCACTAAATGACCTAAAAAAGCATGTAAAACGGAATAAAAAGGTGAGAAATTAGAAGTGTGCACATGGGAATCTATAGAGGCTTGGAATGAACTCTAAAACACTAAAAATACTAGAATTAGGGCACATTGGGACTCATATTCCAATCTAGGCATATCAATCCCAAACTAGGTTTTTTGGTCTGGAATAGGTTTCTGACAATGTAGATTCAGGATCTTCAAAAATCTAGAAAATTGCCTATAGTGGGACTCATACGCCACTTTTGGCATATCAATCCTGTTCCACTTTTTCAAGAATTCAAATTCCAAATTTGTGCTCCAATCTCAGCTCTTCCTTCCCAAACTAATTTCCATATTTGAACATGTAAAAAGACCTACAAAATAGAATATAGAGTTGATTTTCTTATGGGGGGTTTCCCTCAGTCAAACCCCTAGTTTGGTAATTAAACCTTGATAGAAACAATGGATCTTGAATGTAAATGTGAACATAAACCCTAACCTTAAAAGTGTGTCTAAGATTAGGAAATTTGAAATGTAATGCAACCCTATTCTATTGTGCTAGAATGAGATGCAAGAATGAAAAATGGACATGAATGGCTCACTTTGATAGATCCCTAATCACCAATGAACCCTAATAATGTATGTACCTTCCTTGGGCTGAAATTAGAGTGATAATGGAGGATGGAATCACTTAGAAAACAAGTCATTAGGCTTGGATTGATGGCTAGTTGCATTTTCCCTACGTAGAATCCATCATGATTTACCATAGGAAACCATAATAAACCCTTGAAAATGCTAGATCTTGGATGAAAGTGAGCTTGAAGACCTGCCAAAATACAATAATGTTGCTCTAAGGCTTCAACTTTGCTGATTACTTGTCCCTGAATGCTCTTTTGAAGAATGCTTGAATGTTCTCGAATGCTTGGATCTTGAATTTTCTCTTCTATATTATTTCTTAGATGAAAAGTGACTTTTGAACCTTGTTTATATAGGCAATACACCTAATTTACCGTTATTTAGATCTAAAAAATTGACATCAACCAAAATTTTGAATTAAAAAGTTGAATTTCTCACTCAAACCCTAAAAAGGTCCCAAATGGGACTCATACACCTAAGGTGGTGTATGGGTCCCACCTAGGGGGACTCATACGCCCAAGGTGGCATATGAGTCCCACCCTAGATTTTTGAGGTGGGTTGTTAGAAATTTTAATGTTTTTGATGATTTTGTCAAGTTTTTAGTTGAAATAAGCCTCGAGATCTGAAATAAAGGGTCTTAGGGGCCTATTAATGATGATTTAAAAGGGAATTTAATGCAAGAGTACCAAAATAGGTCTAAATTAGGCAAGAAATCACACTATCTTTAAGAAGGGAGATTAATTTATGTTGCCACAATTCCATACTATAATTAATCAATAGTATAAAATAACTTGGAAGAAAGAAAAATGTAAATATGAAATTGTAGATATAAAAATAAACTATAAAAATATGAAGATATACATTTTCCCAAAAGTATTGCACATATGAGTAATGTTGGTGTAAACAATTATTTTACCTAACTAGTTCACTAGTGGGTCCTATTTACATGTTAAGTTTACATAGGTCCTAGGGAATCCTTCTAAAAGTCTTAGGTGTCATGTGATCTTACCTTATCTTATCATGTCATTTAATTTTGGTGTCCTAGGTCATTTAATAATTGTTGAGATAGTTATCTCATTATATGGGATTAAGACACATGTCATGATCTTGTCTAAACCTATCTCACAACTTTTCCTTTATAAGCAAAACATCATATGTAAATTTGCATATTCAATCAATCAATCTTGCATCCTTAATCATAGCAAGATATTCTTTTCATTTCTCTCTTGTGTAATATATTTTAGTTTGGTAGCTAATCTTGGAGTGTTGGGAGTTTGCATTCAACTCCTATGGTATCAAATCTCTAGTGTTGTAGACTCCTTCCTAGATATGAGGGACATTTTTTGTCTTGAATAATTTGTTGTGTATGACTTGAGGTTTTAAGGACCCCATGCTTGAATATAGGGTGTTCAAGAAATATAGAATTGTCTTTTGTTTCATCAAAATCTAACATATAGGGATAGATCTACAAGGGTTTCAAGTTAGGTGAAGGTTACCAAATCTTGGAGGTAGCTAAATTTTTGGAGCACTTTCGGAAAAAATAGACCCTTTCATAGGGTTTGAAAGGGTCAAAAACCTAAAGATCGCTTGTCAAATCATCAAAATTGGACACTTTGTCCCAAAAGCATTAGAAAAAATTTCTCCTATCGATGTATTCCTTACAACCATACCATATAGTTTGTAGTGTCAACATATTCCACAGTTGGGTTGGGTGAATATTCTAGTATTTAGGTGGCATATTCTCTACATCACTCTAGCATCAACATTATACTTGGTCATCACATTGTCTCTGTCTATGTACATAGTACAATTTTCCAACTTTTATTAATAAAAAAATTTGATTTATTTTTTGGTCACTAAATTTTTATTGCCTTCTATATGGTTTTCAATAACCCCTGGTCATGGAGTTTGAAGTTTGTGGTCACCAAGCTAGTGGGCGAATTAATTCCCCAGACAATTTAGCTCCACCCAATGGGTTTGATTGTTCCTTGCATAAACTATGCAAACCCATATTTGTTGTACGAGGCTCATAGGATGTTGTAGTCATGGATGAAGCATCCAAAAAGGGACTATCTAACCATGTAGCTTAGAGTTTGCATAACAAAAAATAACACAAGAGATACTCATCAACATAGATCTTTAATTGAATCAACAATTTGAAATATTACATGCATCATATGCCTTATATATAGAATAACTAGGGCTCATAAGCCTATTGCAAGGGCATTACATATATTATAATTGGAACAAGGCCTTATTTTGATCTTTCAATCTATTTCCTCACTACTACTATTAAGAATTTATCCACTAATGTCTAACTTCTTTCCAAATGATTACAAATTATCTTAAATATGAATCTCTAGCTCCAATTATTATTTTCATCGGCCTTAAGGGCTTACAATCACCAATGCAAGTTCAAACATGTAGGTCGACCAAATAATATGGGAAGATAATCCATTGTGAGATGAAATGTCTTGTAGATTGGTGTAGTCATGGTAGGAGGGTTCCAAACGAAATAGTCTAAATTGTGCAACAATGAATCAACACAACAAAAATAACATAGAAAACTGATATCGGAAGATGAATCTTCATTAATATGGAATGCTTACATGCAACATTGGCAAAAAGGGTGAATTAAAAGAGCTCACATGCCTTGCCTCAAAGGGTTTCAACAATACAAATGGCCAATAGGCTTTATTACATGCGTGCAAAAGGTTTATGCAAAAATGAATCTATCTATTCAAGAACTATTGATCTAGAACTTATCACTGACTATATACAATGAATTAAAATGCTTATAAATATGATCCTCAATCTCCACAATAGATCTATGTCGGCCACAAGGGTTAATAACCTGATGAATGCTCCAATATGAATATCAGCCTCAAGATATGAAGAAAATTCGCTCCACGCAAAATGAATTAACTTGTAAATCTTCAAGGTAGGTCCCAACGAACCAAAGATGCTTGTATGATGTTCAATTAGGCTCTGCATGGTCTATAATAGGTTCACACTAAGAAACTAGTCTAGGTTGGCCCCAAATTCTTTGACTAGTAATACAGTGAAATTCTAAGAGGGATAACATTCAACAAACAACTACAAATGATGTGAAATTCGGATATGTGGTAGATGTTGATCAATGTGTAGATCCTATATCCTTCTTTGTGAGGTGAGAAACAACAATGTGGTAAAATGCATAATGAACTATTGAAACTAATACTAAATGCAATGCAAGAAAATAACTATTTTTGGTTGATATAGGATTGATTCTTTATATTTTTCACCATCCTATCCCACTTTATGATTTTCTCCTTTCCCCTCCAATTTCTATCCAATTTCACTTCTTTCCACCAGATAGTAGCATGTCCCTTCAACTTATTTTTTGCAAACCTCCCTCTTTCTAGATCTTCCATATCATTGATCTATTCAATTTATTCCTTAGGGTTCAAATTTCTCACATAAATTTGAATTTTAATTCTAGGTCACTTACCAATCTTAGAAATAGATTTCAACATCTTTACCTAATTTTATTCATCATCTTCTTCTCCTAGTTTTTCTTCATTGCGATTCTCAACATGATCTAATTCATCATCACTTGCATCCTCATGTCTAGGGCTTAGACCTCGCCTTCTATATTATTCTAATGCATCTAATCAGACTTGCATTGCTTGCATCATCTCTAACATTTCATCCATTCATCCAATTACATTTTCCATAGCAAGCGCTCTCCTTGGTGGCATCTCTCCCCTTGGATCTAGTGCAATTACCTCAATTCAATGATATGGCTACAAGGATTCTAACTACCTCTTAATTGGTGATCGGTCTCTTAGTTGGTGATCGGTTGAAAATACATGTAGTCTGCCCAAGTCAGTGATGTAATCACCACAAGGAATTACTTTACAACTAATAAACTCCCTCTGATACCACTTGGTGTAGGCACAGATGGAGGGTACAAAAATGGACTGTCCAACTATGCAGCTTAGAGTTCACATAGTAAAAAATAACACAATAGATACTCAACAACATACATATTTCATTGAATCAGCAATTGGAAACGTTACATGCTTCATATTCCTGATATGCAGAATAACTAGGTCTCACGAGCATGTTGCATGGGCATTGCATATATTATAATTGGCACAAGGCCTTATTCTAAACTTTCGATCTATTTCCTGACTATTGATATTGAGAATTTATCCACTAATGTCTAATTGCTTTCCAAAAGATTACAAATGATCTTAAATATGAATCTCCAACTCCAATTATGATCTACATAACCTTAAGGGCTTACAATCCCCAATAAAATATCAAACGTGTAGGTTAGCCAAATAATATGGGAAGATAATCCATTATAGATGAAACGTATTGTGAATCTCCAAGAATGCTCCCCTTAGACCTAAAATTCATGTATGATGTTCCATTAAGCTCTACACACTTTGGAATAGGTCCACACTGTTGGATGTTGTGGTTGTGTTGATGATATGTGGTTTTCATTGATGTCAACATTATTAGCATAAATGTATTTGAAGTTGTATATGTCGAGGATATTGAGAAAATTGTAATAAATGAGTTCCAAGTTGTCAGTGGTGAAGTGAAGTTTAGTATGGTGGTTATTTTTGTACATTGTTGATCAGAGGTTGTGGAATAAAGGGTTTGTTGCTGAGTGTATCTAGTTTATCCACGTCAAGTTTCAGAGATCTGCATGAAGATTTGATTGAGTTATGAAGATTTCCATTCAGATAGTTTTTTTGTTTCTTCAATTGGTGTTCCTGTTTGAAGATGATGCTATTTCAGTTAGTTCAATTATTGTGGATGCTTCTCTTGTGATTTGTGATGCTTTTGGATGTTTCTAAATCGTGCTCTATCTTTTTTGCACGTACACATTGATCGTTGTGATTGTGGTTGGCAATTTTCTCTTGCATGTTCATGTTTTTCTTTTTCTTTGACGACATAATGTTTGTAGCGTGTTGTGGATCTTTGAGGAGAAATTAATTGAAGTGTCTTCATGCTGAAGATGTTGATTTGGGTTCTTACTAAGTTGTGTCTGACTTTGGTTGATTCACATTGATAATCTTTAATATTTTGGGCCGACAGTTTATATTCATTTTATTGTTTCTTTGTGGCCGACTTGTAGCAATGAAATTTCATGTTGCGGATATATAAGAGCGATTTTTTATTCAAATTTAAGTGTGAAAAGGGTGTGCTTTTTTGTGTGTGCACGAATAATGTTCTAAATCATTCGAAGGTAGAGCAGGGTGTGAAGTATTGTGAAGAAGTGTGAAGAAGAGTGAAGAAGAGTGAAGAAGTGTTCATGTGCTTAATTGGAACTATAATCAGGCATTAGCAAATGCTATTTTCTCAGTTAAAAATTTGGATGGCTTTAATCTGAATCTCTTTGTAAGACAGTGTGTCTTCCTTTGTAATTGAGCAGTGAGCTCTAGGCAGTGTGCCTGAATGAATGTGCATTCCCCATATTTCATTTTCATTATACTTTTAACAGGGTATAATCTTGTGGACTGACCTCCACTGTGGTTTTTCCCCTAATAGGGTTTCCACATAAAAAAATCTTGGTGTTATGTGTGTTTCTGATGTGTTGATGATTTATGCTTTCATGGTTAATAATCAAATCAGAGAATAAGGTTAATAAGTTGAATAACTTTTAAATTTTTGTGACAACTGATTCACCCCCCTTCTCAACTGTCTACCATGTATTTCCAACAATTGGTATCAAATCAGGCTCCTTGGAAGAAGTTTAATAGCTTAAGGTGATCTGGGATGGCAAGTTACAAGAAGGATAGTCTGATATTTGATGGAACAAGTTATTCTTTGTGGAAGACTCGAATGGAGTGCCATCTGAGATGCATTGGAGAACCCTACTAGATCATTACAAGTGATATGTATATTATTCCATAGAATGTTCCTACTACTTCTGTTGAGATCAGAGATGTTGAGTATAATATCAAAGCTAAGGAAGATTTGTTGAGTGCTTTGACTAATTCTGAGATGACAAATGTTATGGATCTAAAGACTACTTATGAGATCTGGAAAAAGCTGCAAACCTTGTATGAAGGTGATGCTAATGTGAAGATTTCCAAGTTGCAGAGTTTGAAAGGGAAATATGAAAGGTTAAGAATGGGTGACCATGAGAACATTAATACTTCCATGCAAAGAGTGAATGAACTTGTGTGTGGTATTAGATGTGTTGGTGGAAAGATAGATGAATCTGAGATTGTTGCTAAAGTGCTTAGATCTGTGCATAATTCTTACAAAGTCAAAGCTAGTGCTATTGAAGAGCTCTGGACTGTAACAAACATAAACAGAGATACATTGGTTGGTAAGCTGACTACTTTTGAGTTGAGTGAATCTGGTGATTCCCTTCCTAAGGTTGAATCTACATTTAAGGCTACTACTTCTAAAAGAGATAGAAAGAGATATGATCTGGGTCAGTGTTCATCTAGAAAGGTATTCAAGTATGAGGATGAAAGCAAATAGATTGAAGAATAAGAAAGAGAGCTAGAAGAGATGGAAGCACTTATTGTCAAAATAATACCGAGAGGAAAAGGTAAGTATGAAGGAAAATTACCTCTTAAATTATTTTCTTGCAATAAGATAGGTCATTTTGCATCAAGGTGTCCAGAAAGAGCTATTAAACCAAGACATAACAAGCCTAGATTTCAGAAGAAGTGTTACTATTTGCTAATGAAGGTGTGACAAATGATGAATCTGATAAAGGAAATATCTAAGTGATGATGAATGGGTATTTATTGCTATCATGGAAAATAATCTTGTATCTACTGAATTTTTTGGTTGTGCAAATGTGGAGAAAGCATTGGATGCTCGATTCGAAGAAAAATATGAATGGGTAATTGACAGTGGATGTTCACATCATATCATAGGAGACAAAAGTAAGTTTGTAATCTTGGAAAAGTATGATGGTGGTGTTGTGATATTTGGTGATAATACAACTAGTGTGATCCATGGAAGAGGTTGCATTTCTCTTGATGGTAAGCATAATATTGATGATGTTTTGTATGTCGAAGGATTGAAGCATAATCTTTTGAGTGTTGGTCAAATGGTTGATAAGGGATAAAATATTTGGTTCAAGGATGGAAAGTGCAGAATATTGAGTTACAGAAATGAAATTGCATCAAGTACAAAAAAAGGTAATATCTTTCACTTGAGTGTTGCTAGTAAAAGTTGTTTGATTGCTCAAGTTTATGAAAGTTGGTTATGGCATAGGAGCTTGTGTCATGTTAACTTTGATAATATTGTTAAGATAAGTTCCACTAAGGCTATGAGAGATTTACCTAAGTTGCTGAAACCTACCAATGCAATATGCAAGGAATGTCAATTGGGAAAGCAAACTAGGATTTCATTTTGGAGTAAAAATCATTGTTCAAATGAATTGTTAGAGTTTGTGCATACTGATCTGTGTGGTCCCTCTAAGGTCAGAATTTTACAAGGTTACAGGTATTTCATGTTAATCATTGATGATTATTCTAGAATGGTATGGGTTACTTTCCTAAGGGAGAAATCTAAAGCACTAGAAAAGTTCAAGATCTTTAAAGTTATGGTTGAAACAGAGATAGGTTTGAAGATTAAATGTCTGAGATCAGATAAAGGTGGTGAATTCACTTCTGGTGAATTTAATACTTTTTGTGAAGAACATGGAATAAAGAGACAATTATCTTCACCACGGACCCCTCGGCAAAATGGAGTTGTGGTAAGGAAGAACAAAACAATTGAAGATGTTGTTAATCTATGATGTTGGAAGGAAATGTTCCTCATATCTATTGGAGAGAATTCATGAGTACTGCTATGTAGACACTCAACCGAGTACAAATCAAAGGTGATACTGGTAAGACCCCTTTTGAGCTATGGATTGGTCAAAATCCTACTATTAAATACTTCAAGATATTTGGAAGCAGATGTTATATTAAGAGAGATGAAGACATAGGAAATTTTGATGCTAGGAGTGATAAAGGTATCTTTTTGGGTTATGCTACTAAAAGTAAGGCCTACTGGTGTTACAATAAAATATTGAAGAAAATGGTTGAAAGTTCAAATGTTAAGGTTGATAAAGACCCTGGTACACTATCCAGAACCTGTGGATATGAGTCTGATGATCCAAATGATAGTACAAACAAAGGAAAGCAAGTTCAGACTACGAATCAAGCGCAAATCAATTCGGTAAATCAATAAAATGAAGAAGAAGGAGAAACTAGTGAAAGGGATAAAGAAAGATCAGAAGAGCCTGAAGTTGAAGAAAACCCTAAGAAGACTCTAAGGTTTGTAAGATTGAATCATTTAGAAGACCATTGAATCATTCAGAAGATCATATTATAGGTGATAAGAATAAAGGTTTCCAGACTAGGAAAAAGATTGCAAAAGAGTATTGCTTGATTTCAAAGACTGGGCCTACTAGTGTGAATGAAGCATGTAAAGATGAGCATTGGATTGAAGCAATGAAAGAAGAGTTAAAACAGATTGAAAAGAATGATACATGGATTCTTGTTCCTAGACCTAAGGATAATAATGTTATTGGAACCAAATGGGTCTTTAGAAACAAAGCAATACTAGTATGTAAAGGATATTCACAAATGGAAGGAATTGATTTTGAAGAGACCTTTGCCCCTCTTGCTAGAAATCAAGCTATAAGATTATTTCTTTCCTATGTTGCTCACAAGAACTACAAATTTTATCAAATGGATGTAAAATCAGCTTTTCTAAATGGTGAATTGGAAGAAGTGTATGTTGAGCAACCTAATGGATTTCAGTTGACTGATAAAGAAGATATGGTGTGTTAGTTGAAGAAAGCATTGTATGGACTCAAGCAAGCCCCTAGAGCATGGTATGCAAGATTGGACAAGTATTTGTTGAAGCTTGGATTTAACAAAGGTATTGTTGATAGTAATTTGTATTTCAATAATGATGATAAAGATTTGATTGTTGAAGTCTTTGTTGATGATATTTTTGGAGGAGATGATGCTTTGTGCATGAAGTTTGATAATGAGATGCAAAATGAATTTGAGATTTTTATGATTGGTGAGTTGAAATTATTTTTGGGATTGCAAATTACTCAGTTAGAAAAAGGGATTTTTATATCTCAATCCAAGTATGTGAAGGAATTGTTGAAGAAGTTTGGTATGGAAGATTCAAAGCTAGTTGGTACACCCATGGTGACCAGATGCAAGTTGACAACAAAAGATGATTCTTCGAAAGAAAATCAGACAAGATACATATTAATGATTGGTGGATTGTTGTACTTAACTCAAACTAGGCGTGATATCATGAATTTTGTATGTATTGTTGCAATATTTCAAGCTAATCCGAAAGAATCTCATGTGACTATTGTAAAGAGAATTTCCAGATACTTGAAGGGAACTGTTGATCTTGGCATATGGTATCTTAAAGATGATGATAGATTACTTTGAGTGCCTTTACTGATGCTAACTGGGCAGGAGATGTGAATGATAGAAAAAGTACTAGTGGTGGAGCATTTTTCTTGGGTAAGAAGCTTATTTCATGGTTAAGCAAGAAGACGAATGTCATTTCCTTGTCTACTACAGAGGTCGAATACATTGTTGCTGCTAATAATTGTACTCAAATCTTGTGGATGAAACGGATGTTGAAGGATATCAGAATTATATATGATGAGCCTATTGCTATATTTTGTGATAACTCAAGTGCTATTAACATTTCCATGAATCTGGTGTTGCATTCAAAAACAAAGCATATATCTATCAAGTTTCACTTTTTGAGGGAGAAGGTAAGTGAAAAGGAAGTCAAATTGGAGTATGTGCCTACTAAGGAATAGATTGCAGACATCTTTACCAAGTCATTACCTAAGCATACTTTTGAGTATCTTAGAGGGAAGTTAGGGGTGATTTCCCTTCCTAATCAGAACTAAGGATGCATTGCATTGCATCATTTTGTGCATTTCACCATCATATCTTGTCTTGGATTGATGTTGTGGTGGTTGCTACTCAGGGGGAGTAGTTAGATGTTCATAAATTCAGATATTTGGTTTAGAGCTTAGAGAAATTTTTCATTGATGTCAAAAGGGGAGAAGAGTCATGTGAAAAACTGGTGATTATCTGAGGAGAAGAGCCTTATGGGGAGAAATATTATGTGAAAGTGTTGAGAAGATGAGTCAAAACCTAAGCAAGAGTTAGTTGTGTTGATGGTGTTTTTCACATCATGTGTTGCCATCAATTCCAAAGGGGGAGATTGTTGGATGTTGTGGTTGTGTTGATGATATGTGGTTGTCATTGATGTCAACACTATTAGCATAAATGTATTTGAAGCTGTATATGTTGAGGATATTGAGAAAATTGTAATAAATTAGTTCCAGGTTGTCAGAGGTGAAGTGAAGTTCAATACGGTGGTTATTTCTGTACGTTATTGATTAGAGGTTGTGGACTAAGGGGTTTGTTTAGATGAGTGTATCTAGTTTATCCACATCAAGTTTTAGAGATTTGCATGAAGATTTAATCAAGTTATGAATATTTCCATTCAGACAAGTTTTTTGTTTCTTCAGTTGGTGTTCCTGATTGAAGATGATGTTATTTCGGTTAGTTCAGTTGTTGCAGATGCTTCTCTTGTGATTTGTGATGCTTTTGGATGTTTCTAGATCATTCTCTATCTTTGTTGCATATCTGCATTGATCGTTGTGATTGTGGTTTCTGATTTTCTCTTGTGTGTTCATGTTTTTCTTGTTCTTGGCTAACATAATGTTTGTAGCATGTTGTGAATCTTCGAGGAGAAATTAATTGAAGTTTCTTTGTGCTAGAGATGTTGATTTGGGTCCTCACTAAGTTGTGGCTGACTTTGGCTGATTTGTATTGATAATCTTTAATTTTTTGGGCCAATAGTTTATATTCATTTTATTATTTCTTTGTGGCTGACTTGTTGCAAATATATAAGAGTGATTTTTTATTCGAATTTAAGTGTGAAAAGGGTGTGCTTCTATGTCTATGCTTGAATAATGTTCTAAATCATTTGAAGGTAGAGAAAAGTGTGAAGTATTGTGAAGAAGTGTGAAGAAGAGTGAAGAAGAGAGAAGAAGTGTTCATGTGCTTAATCGGAACTATAATCAGGCATTTGCAGATGCTATTTTCTCAGTTCAAAATCTGGATGGCTTTAATTTGAATCTCTTTGTAAGATAGTGTGTCTTCCTTTGTAATTGAGCAGTGAACTCTAGGTAGTGTGCCTGAATGCATGTGCATTCCCCATATTTTATTTTCATTATACTTTTAACAGGGTATACTCTTGTGGAGTGACCTCCACCATGGTTCTTCCCCTATCAGGGTTTCCACGTAAAAAAATACTGGTGTTATGTGTGTTTCTGATGTGTTGATTATTTATGTTTTCTAGCTACAAGGGTTCTAACTACCTCTTAGTTAGTGATTGGTTGAAAACACATGTAGTCTTCCTCAATTCGGTGATGTGATCACCACAAGGAATTCCTTTACGACTCATAAACTCCCTTTGATACCACTTGGTGTAGGCATAGATGGAGGGTACAAAAAGGGATTGTCCAACTGTGCAGCTTAGAGTTCTTATAATAAAAAATAACACAATAGATACTCAACAACATACATATTTCATTGAATCAACAATTGGAAACATTGCATGCATCATATGCCTTATATGCAGAATAACTAGGGATCACAAGCATGTTGCAAGGGCATTGCATATATTATAATTGGAACAAGGCCTTATTTTGACCTTTTGGTCTATTTCCTAACTACTGATATTGAGAATTTATCCACTAATGTCTAATTTCTTTCTAAAACATTACAAATGATCTTAAATATGAATCTCCAGCTTCAATTATGATCTACATAACCTTAAGGGATTACAATCCCCAATACAAGATCAAACGTGTAGGTTAGCCAAATAATATGGGAAGATAATCCATTGTGAGATGAAACGTATTGTGAATCTCCAAGAATGTTCCCCTTAGACCTTAAATTCATGTATGATACTTCATTAATCTCTACACACTTTGGAATAGGTCCACACTACTCTAGACCAAGTCGGCCCTAAATGCTCTAATTGAGAATGATAGTGAAATTCAAAAAGCAATAAATTTTTACAAACAAATGCAAATCTCCTTAAATATAGATATGATGTATATAACCTCATGTAGATGCTATATCCTACTCTATGGGATGGGAAATGAAAATACAGTAAAATGCAAATTGAAATGTTGAAACTGTTATAGATTGAAATGCAAGAAAGAAATGTTTTTTGTCGATACATGATTTCTTTACAACCAGGGATGCTCCAGCATCATAGGACCACTTTTTGTCTACATAGTTAATGTAAATAAAAATTGAATCTATTTTTGAAATGCTAAAAATATAATGCTTTAAGTTTATGTAAGGAACAATGAATTGCAATGCATTACTTTTTCAAGATTTTAAACATAATATGTATGCACTTTAAGTGACAAAGCTTTCAAATAACCTATAATTCAATCATATTACAACATAATAGCTATGTGAATTAGAAAATTATAGATGTAAGTGATGTTGATTTCACCAAAATGTGAGATGGTGAAATGGGATCTAAAGGATAATGGATAACCTAAATCACACATCCCACCATTAATGTTGGGGGACACAAAAGTAACCAAGAGAAAATATTAGGTTATTTTCCTCAAGGATTTACATTTTCTCACTTGTTTTGGCCCTCCTAGTTAAAATAGACTTAATAATGCCTTAATTTAGTGTTGTTAAACATACCCCTTTATATTTACATGCTTATTTGGGACCCTCTTAATTTAATTGAGCTTAATTGTGCCTTAATTATCCTTTTTGTTCATTTACAAGCCTAATTAATTACATTTTTTGAAGGGGAAACCTAGCAATAATTAATGCCTAAAAATAACACTTTACATTGAGCAATGTGTGTTCTTGGAATAGGGACCTAGGACCCATTTTCCCATGGGTGAATGGGTCCTCCCTAGGCTTTGGAACCCATTTTTAAATCATGTTTTGGCAGTATTTTTATGATCCTAAATTCAAATTTCAAAGGTCGTCTTGTAATGATTTAATTTTGGGAAATTAAGGATAAATATATATAAATACAAGGTTATTTCATCAATTCAAAACATCTAGAAAGAGGTGAGCTTAACAAGAGACAGGATTATTGTCAAGAGCATTCAAGAGTAGAATTCTTCATCATTTGTTGCAGCATTCAAGATCTCAAGCATCATGTCAAAGACTTTTGTAATCTTGCATGTTTTTGGAGCTAACATTGTGATGTAGGTTTCAAAGATCAAAGCAAGCATTCAAGTATCAAGATCCACATCCATTAAATTCATTTCATGTAAGTTTTAGACATTCTAATATCTCCATTACAATGGTTTCTACAAGGATTTGTTGAGTGGTTATATAGCATTGTTCATTCTTCATTCCCTCTTTTGTTTCATTATTTCAATTCAAGATTTGATTACCAAAATGGGGTTTGACCAAGATAAACCCCAATTCACACAACAACAAAAAAAAATCCCTCTCTTTTTGTGTTGTAAATTTATAGGTTTATAGGTTGAAGAAAAGTTAAATATCTCAAAAGTACAAAATTGCAAAGTTGCATTTGTTGTCATCTCACGGAAACTAAAATCCCAAATTTATTTCTAATTGTCTAACTATGAAAATTAAAGGATCTATAAGTGTAGAAATAGGAGCAAAGGACCCAACAAATCTATTTTTAAAATCTCTACAAAGACCCGTTCACCTATAGGAAAATGAGTCCCAAGACAGCTTGTAGAAACACCATTTTGTGATAGGTGCACAGTATTTTCTCTTCCCAGATTTGCCAAAAATTTTACTATTTCTGATAGCCCTATGTTTCATCTATTAGATCCAAAGTTTACATGCCATAAATGAGTGAATTTGGTATTTTTAATATTTCTCCCAAAACCCCTGTTTAGTCAGTTTTGCCACTATTTCTCTCAAAATAGACTTTGCAACTAGTTTTGAGGTAGGTTTTAAGTGTCTTCCAGTCATCCAATTTGTATAAAGTTGACTATTTCTATTAGAGTTATGTTGCATCTACATGAATCAGGTCTTAGATTATAGATTTGAGGTCACTTTCATCTACCAAAAGTGTCATTCAATCATATTTACCCCATCTATGCACACAGGAAATTTGTAGATCTTCCATAGAATTGACTCACCTATGGGTTGAAAGTGAATTCTATTTTGGAGGATCTCATTTCCTAAATGAAATATAAAATAGGTAGGTTCATTACACCCCATTTTTCCCTTTCTCTTTATAGTAATTTTGGTGAAACATTCCAAATTTAGTATAAAACCATATGTGTTTTGAACCCTACCCTATTTTTTATGTTTCATTTTAGTGAACCTATGTAAGAAACCCAATTTTGTTCATAGTAAATTTTCCAATTTTTTCACCTCAAGTGAATAAAACATGATGCCATGTCATAGAAATAATTTTTTTTTTCTTCCAATAATGTAAATTACGTGCATAATTGAAATAACACAATTTCTAGTTTTTCATTGCAATCCAAAGTAATTACACAAATCTTCCAATAACATAGATTTCTTAATGAACTAAGATGTCATACAATAATCAATAGAGGTTCCATTCCAATATAATAATTTCCAAAATTACAATATTCCAAGAATGTACACTATTACAACCATAGCTCCACCGAGCTTTGGAGCATAAGATATAGATGGTCCAAGAATCTTTCATTCAAAACCTTGGTCCTTTATCACCTGCTAAGGAGGAGAAGCATTACTCAAGCACTTTTCTGCCAACCACAGACTCATATGTGGTCCCCTACACATCTATCAATGATAGATGGCCCTTCCCTGCGATGAAAGTATTGGTTGGGAAACCATGTACGACATACCATTCTGAGCTTAGTGTTGTATCAAACATGACTAGGATTTATAACCTACACTAAGTAGCCCTCATGCATGTAAGTAGACACAGTGAACTAACATTGGAGTCCATTATATCTATGCCTAGGAAATCCCTCTCCACAAGCAAGCTACTCCCCGGGATAATCTATCTCTTAGACAACCTAAGGAAACACAATTCACAAAGCAAAGTACTAGTTCCCTCCCTTCATTGGACAAAAATCCCATGAGTAACCTACTAACTATCTAGCATAATTAAATATGTAGCTATTAGTGTTCCTTAAGCTTGTCTACATTTGATCATATCTAGTATAATAACAATACCTATGATAAACAATCTCTCTTACCCTTGTTTAATCATATCAAGTATAATAATAATACTTATGACAAACTTCTCTCCTATCATGGAGTAAATATAAATAGAGTGCATGGCCTCAATTGAAGAGTTGCCATAACAATAGATGACTCCATTCGAGAGTATCACAACAACCATTTCATTGTCTAGGATTGTTCTAAGTATTTTCTTGAGAAAATTTAATCATGTTTTTGGAATGGGCGGTGAGTGTCTTATGTTAGTATCAAATGATCTAGATGTTTGATCTAAAGAGGATAAGTTATTGGTCTGATCTAATTCTAAAATATTATGAAATCTTATACTTTTTACATATTTTAAGAATCCTAAGGTCACTATAGGATCCTTTGTGAAGTCAAGTTAAGTGAAAAATCTTAGATTTATTCTTTAGTACCATTGGGATTCTTAGCCTTGAATGCAAGCTTCATTGCTTGTAGGTTGAAATGAGAAAAGAAAAGAAAATAGTGAAAATCATAGAAATTCAACTTTCAGGGGAATTTGAATAACTCTATCGAGGCTATGGATGCCCAGCTGGTAGTAGAGCTATGTTCGAGAGAATTACAACAACAACCTCATTGGGGCTATAGATGTATGACTAGCAGCAAGGCAATGTTCAGGTTGCTTTTGAAGCAGAATCATTCGTGTAGCTTAACATGATGGAGTAGAGGTTCTTGTAGTCAATTAAGGGAATGAATACATTTGCACACACTTGTATTTTCATCATACAGAAGGTTGGATTGACTAGTGGTTTTGATCCTTTGATCAAGTATCTCAGTTTGTTTGGTCTAATGTGGAGGTCTGAACCAGAGATTCTAGATTCATGACTCATGTTTGTCATTGAAATGCTTTGGAGCATTTCCCTACCAGAGTTGCCATTTATTGTGTATTTTGCATGCATGCCCCACTAAAAGTAGGGACCCCCTCTTTTTTCTTTTCCCTCAATGGTTGATCGCTTCTACTTTTTGTTCGGTCATATTTGACCTACTTGATGGGTCTACATGATTTTTCCCTTTGGATAGTCATTATGTTTTGCATTCTAGGTTTCGGGGTTATTTACCTTGTTTGCATGATGATTCGCTAGTGAATTTAACTTATAATCCTTTAGCCTTGGACTTTATCTAATGGTTTCTTTGCATGCTAAGTCAATTTGCACTAAAATTCTAGGTTTTAGCCTTTTGTGAAAATTCTATGTGGATATGTCGTTGACCAGCGTCGAACTGACCAGCTTCTACAGTCACATTTTCCTCATTTCTTAAAATGGGAAAAATCATTGAGTATTAGTACTAGGCGATCTTCCTATGCACTTTCCCACATGCCAAATGGATAAACTCAAATTTTTTTAAGTATTTGGACTTTGCAGAAATTTTGTGCGGGTATGTCGTTGACCGACATCGGACCCTCCAAATTTCATAGTGCTCCGGCTCACAAACCTCTGGCTTTTGTAGTCAGGTTTTTCGTAACTCAAGAAATGGGTGAAAACTTTAAGTATTGACTCCACATGCCTAAATAGGTTAGATCCAAAATGATAAAGTTTTGAAACATTACAAAAATTTGGTTGCAGAAGGTCGGGTGTAGGATGTCATTCCTTCCACATCTTTTTATGGCACATACTTGTCTGGCTTCTGACCTAGAGGCTTCTGCATTCACTTTTCCTGCATTGATCATTCCTTGAAAATTTAAAGTGTGTTGTGATTCATGCCTTAGAACCATCATCCATATGTGCTCAAATAGATAAATCCAAAAACAACTAAGGTTTGGGCCTTCACAAAAATTTTGTACAAGTATGTCATCAACTGGCGGCAAACCCTCAAGCTTTTGCATTGCCCCAGCCCTCAAGCCTCTAGCTTTTGAATTGCTCTGATCCACAGTGGTTCAATTCCCTCAAAAGTAAAAATTTCACTCACCAACGTTGAACCCTCCAGCTTTCACATTGATTCATCCCTCAAAATTCAAATCCCCTCAAAATTCCATTTCTCAAAATGGAAACTTTCTTGGAAAGGAAATTTTCCCAAAATGGACAATTTCCTAAAATGGAAAGTTTTTTAAAATAATTTTTCTTGATGGACTTTAATTGATAAATTTTAATATTTTAAATAAATGAAATTTATCATTTCTAGATGTTTAAATTATGATATTTTATGACACAAGTGCTTCTTAGGTTGCTTATAGGGATAAAGGGTCAATTCAGTAAAGGACCAACATATGAAACTGTGCCATATATTGGAGGGAGGAGTAAATGAATTAAGTGGTCCAAATGAACATGCATATGGATTCATGTAAGGCCTTGTCCACTATGGTAAATATCAATATTTTAAATGACTGAATCTGCCTAAGAATCCATGCCAAGATTTATCAACTAGAAAAGTATATTGAGAGGGTGGATAAAGGAGGCTAATTTTATTTTCTCCAATAAGGGGTCTTCATCTAAACTAAGGAGGGATTGTTTATTTTTCATTGCATCAAATATGTAACTAAATTTCCTGATTGGATGTAAAAGAGGCATGTATTGCCAAAATTCAATGTACTTCAAATATTTAATGTTGATTAAATCTAGGCCCTTGAAATGGATTAAATCTTGGCCATTGATTTTCAATGTAATATCTATAAAAGGCTAGTGCCTTCTTATTTGTAGGGAATATTTTCAAGACTATATTTTAGGAACTATAAGAGCAATTAGTTAGTAGGAGTTATTTTAGGAGAAGAAGAACTAGAGATTGTTAAATGTATGATGGAGAAATTAATGCAAATTGGTCATTGATTTGGTGAATTTATGTGTTGAGATTGACAATGTTATGATTTCCTATTTTTGATTCTCAAATTTTAGTTTCAATTCATTTATATTAATGGTGAAGTGTTGAAGACATAATTGATCAATCTTCGGTTCATACTATTAGTGTTGTATTGATTGTAAGTTGTTGTACATAGTTAGTCTGAGCCTTTCTATTACATTAGTTCAATTATGAATATTTATGCATATTGTGCCAGTAATTGGGTATGTGTATGGGTGTTTACAATCTGAAAATCTTTGAGTATTTCTTTGAATATTGCACCATTTATGTGGTATTGTGGATTTAATCCTAGTTAAGTAGGAATTGGTTTATTGGGGGATTTGTATGTCTGAAGCATTAATCATTGTTGTAATTGATCTTAGGTGTTAGTTTAGGATCTCTCTCAAGTCTAGCTTTTTATCTTTCTTTGGATTATTTTTAGAATCAAAAGCATCACCACATTGCCACATTTGATGATAAGTCATTTTAAATCTTTGATCTGGAGATTATAGTTTGGGTTTGTATCCATTTTCATATTTCAGAAAATCTCATTTAAGTTTGATGATTATGACCTTGTTAAATTGTAAGACACCTTGTGACTACCAACAAATCACATCATCACTAAGATGTTTTCTGCATTGGCAATACCTAACCTTATAGACCTTGGGGTAATTTTTGAAGTTCATCTAAAGAGAGTCACCTTTCAAGAGAGATAGAACACTTTTGTTTTATTTGTGTTTTGTAGTGCTAAAACACCCATCAACAATGTCAACATAATGGAGATTATTGATAGCATTGTCTTTGATGTCAACGGAGTGATAGTGTGTGGATGGTTGCATATGCTGCAATCATAATGTTGATTAAAATTTTTGTGTATGATGTCATGAGCTTGCTATAATAGTTGTACTACATTTCTTGTTTTTCATGTATGAGTGAATGATGTTGTAACAACCTCAATGTTCAACTTAGTAAAATTTCAAATTTTTCACTTTAATTGAATCAACCATGATGCCATAAAGTAAATTGCATGCACATTTGAAATGAACACTATTCCAAACTTCCATCGTATTCCAATGTAATTTCACAAAGCCTTCAATAATATAAATCTCATATTGAATAAACTCAATTTTAACATTCATGATTACAACCTTCCATATAAATGGGTACAAGATGCATACATAGCTCTCCTGAGCTTCCTTCATCAATAGATGTACAAATGATTCAGATGTCGCCACATTGGTGCATACATTCTAGATGTCCTATTTCTCTGGTGCAAGCATCCTAGTTGTCCCTAATATTGGTGCAAACCTTCCCAAACCTTATCTGCCAACTATGGAGGAGAAGCATCACTCAAGCGTTTTTCTGCCTTCCACGAACTCTTATGCAGTCTCTCGCACATCTGCCATATAAGACAAGATGGCCCTACCCTTCGACGAAGGAGTTGGTTTGATAACCTCATAACTTTTAGCCTATCAAAAATCAATGTTGTGCTTTGCATGGCTAGAACTTGAATACAACTCTCTCTTGTATGTCATATACATCTTATCTTATATGTCAATCATGGACTAGCATGCATAAAAGGAACACAATAAAATTGACAGTGTAACTAGTGGTACATTACACTACTTTGGCCAAAGTTTCATATAAAAATTCATCCTAGATCACATGCACTTCCCTAGTTTGATTTGTCTCAAGATCATTTGTGCACTATGCATAGGTAATACCTTCATGAGGTAATCTTTAACCCTAGGTACAACCTATTCCCCTTTAAACTTATAATACTACTTTTACTAATTATTTCCCATGCATAAGCTAACTCTTCATTGGATACTTTAATCCCAGAAATAACCTATGAGCTTTCATGTCTCTAAATTGACAAGAGCTTTGTGATAAATAACTTTATAATCTAAAGTATAGCTACATAAACTTCACATAATTAAATGACCCCATTCAGGAATATATCATGAGGGTGATCCCACAATACCGGTTTATGATTTTTGGCCAAACTAGACACTGAAATGTTTTTTTCTAACTAAATCTTCACTTTCAGGCCCACCTATAGCAGCTAAACTGTGAGGAATTTGAAGATGATGAAAACTAGTGATTTGTGACATTTTTTCTATAGATTCTAAATATATTTTTTTCAAAATTTTTGGAATCATATTGCACTTCTTTTTCCATCTCCTTTGAAAACTAGTTTTTTTCAGTAAACAACATTTTTAAGGAGTGACGCTCATTGTATAATGCATAACATTTTTCCATGAAGGATAAAATTATATTTTTTTTCGAATTTAGATTTTTAACTATGATATCTAGTTCTTCTAATTGGTTTCATAGTTTTTTATTGAATATTTTTTCCTTAATCAAGTTTCATTCAGTCAAACCAATTACAACTCAGACATAGGTGGACCGTATAACACGTAACTTTTTTTTCATGTATCAAAATTCAATTTTTTTTGTTGGATCAAGGACTTCAATATCCAATGCGCTTATATTTTTCAAAAAAAAAATGATAGTCTGCAATTTTTCCACGTGCAAAATAGAGAGCCTGATTTTCGATGAAAAACCTATATTTAATAAAACTAAAAAAATAAATACATAATAAAACCAAAACATATTAAAATTGTATTTGTTGGATAGCTCATTCTGGGACTACCATCATCTAGTTGGGTTTGTGAAGTATCATCCATTTTCATCCTCAACCTAAGCTTTGAAGCACAAAATTCTAGACTTTTTTGGTGCCTGAGGAGAAGGGGGAAAAGGGGGGTTCAAGTGAACCAAGGGGGTTCTAGTGAACCCTCTTTCCACAAGACTTCACTTTTAGATTTTTTCTAGGAATGGTGGGACCCATCATTAAATGGGTTTGCTTGAAGGGGGGTTCTATCAAACACCCTTTGGGTTCGCTCGAACCAAAAGTTCATTCAAACCCCAAAAAACCAAAAAAATTCGCATGGGGTTAGTTTTTGCAACTTTTCCTTCGTCACTAGAATTGTAAACCACTTTTGTGGGTTTACCTGTGGCCATAAGTGATTCTCAACATGAGTATAATCTCATCAATAAATGACCTCAATCGAAGAACATTCATATCAATAAATGATTATATTCGAGAGTGTAATCTCCTTAGTAAAAAGAATTATTCAAAGAGTAGAATCTTGTCAACAATATGACTTCATATCAAGAGTATAAAGCAACCAAATAGGTAACAACTCTAACTCAATAGGTAATCCTACCTATGGCTCCAATCATAATATAATTCCCAAACTCAAGTGATTAACTTAATCACATAGGTGAGTCTCAACCTTGGTATATCCTAATCCTAGGATAAAGTCAACATTTATTAATCAGTATGATCATGTAGGTTAATCTAAACCAATGTGTTCCAAAAAAAGATCATATAAACAATCCAACAAAGTAGGTTATTCTCAACTTGTTGGTTCCAATGAGTAATAAAGTAAATATACCAATCTAGTAGGTAATTCTCAACCTAGGATTTCAATCAAGTAAACTTCTCAATCTAAATAGATTAATCTCATCCTAGGGTTTCATTCAAGAGTAAATTATGATCAAGTGATCATTCAAGTATAGATAATTGATGTGGTTTGCATAATTTCACATCATATCTTTCATAACTTTACTTTTGTTTCAATGCTAACCTTGACATTCCCAAGGTTTCCTAGCATAATAAGCTACAATGTCAAGTCACTTTATGACATTGATACATTTCACATTATACATGTAGTTTAAACTATCTATGTATAGAACATCATTATTTGAATTCCCGTATGGGTTATATAATCTAGTATTAAGACACTTCCTTAAGCTAATCACATTTCATCATTCCTAGTATATAATACTAATGACGACAATCACTCATTATGGAGAATTTAAATACACTCATAAGGAATTTACATAACAACCTAATTCTTTTCCTTTCCAAAAGAAAATATTTCATTTCACTAATACAAGCATTCTCATGCAATTCCAAACAATTCAAACAATACAATCAATATTTCAAATCAAAAGATAAACATAAGGATTATAGAATTTCATGTATGTTGATAGCTTAATCTAATAGACCAAACTAGTTCTCTACTTTCCAAAATCAGATTGTTAGGCTTCTCCTCAAAACACTATATCTGGACTCAATGCAATATCTCACAGTAACCTCCCTCACTATTCTATCACAAAATATCTCCAACCTAGAAATGAATAGTTCTAGAACAAAATTAGTAGAATGCAACTAAAAATGGGTGTCTAAATGAGAGAAATAGCTCACCTACTTATACAAAAATATGAGACAAGAATGCTTATTTATTTTTCTACACAAATCAACACCTCTCAAGAATATGGTCAACTCAACTCTCTCAAGAAAAATGTGGCAGCAGTAAAAGCAATACTCAGCAATTATAACAATAGATTGACCTCTACCAAGGCCAGCTATGGTTTGACTAATTCCGATTTTCATATGTTTAAAATATAGAAAATCAATTTTGCAAACTCAACTTCTATTTGGTTTATGCAGCTCATAAAATGGAGCCATCAAAAACACCATATTTCCTATTAACTTGGTCGTTGGATTCCTCACTGTGGAAAAATCTCATTCTGGTTCATGCATTTAAACCTTTGACTTGGTCTTTAATTTACACACAACACTTTTTATAATGTGTCGACTTCAATAAATGCTTGTATATAGACTTATCATGCACGTTTACATTGTTGTTCATAATCTTTGATCCATATACTATGTTTCATGCGTTAAGATCTATATTATATGGCATAGGTTTCATGTTAAGCAAACTTAAGTGCTTTTCCTTTAATCTCAGCATCATACGTTATATGCATGGCTATGCTTAAATTCAAATAAATCATCCTTCATTATATATATATATATAGATACACTTCTCTAATAAGCATTTAACTTTTGCATGTATATATGTATATATACATATACGAACATATATATATAGATTCCATAGCAATATGATAATCATATAATCCATTCAATATCTGAATGATTATGTCCATGTTATCATTTTTCATCAAACAATAATAATAATGACACAATGGTGTATATTTGTACATGTTTATATATATATATAGACCATTGCCTTGCCAATCAAATAAATACCCTCATATCCTCATCGACAGGCATGTACCTTAAGTGAATACATATATACACGTATATATAATTGATTCCCCATGCATGTATAATCGTAAGTATTTCTACTTACAAACATATGCACTTACTTATGCTCTTATGCACAAATCAACATATATATATATCCATATACATGTTTATAATTAATGTACATACGAATCAACGTAAAGATAACTATCCATGAAGCCCAAAGACTCAAAGATTCATCATAATAACTTGATCAACCAATCAAAGAAACTAAAGACATTCTCTCAAGCATTTATCACAACCCATGAATGCTCCTAAAAGAAATCATGATCCTATCTAATGCAAACACAACATGTCTAAAGGATGACTTACCAATATCTCGCGACTATGACTCAACCATTCTATATGCGAGTATGTGACAGTTTAGTTTAGGCTTTGTTAAGGGTTTCCAAACCAAATCCCACTCTTGAGTGATACTTCCTCTCCTTCTGGAAGCTTGATCCCTGCATCTGCATCCAACTCAACACATTCACAATAGTAGTTAGATGTTCACAATACCACCATTTGCATTATATAAATAATCATTGAAATACTAAATTCAATAAACATCCTTTCCACATATTCTTTTCAATATAACATTATTCATTTCTTTGAAATCAATAACACCTAAGTACTACATATTCACATATTTCATTTACCTAGCAAATGTATTGAAGTCACAATTTACATTTATCAACATTTTCACTCATTATGGTAAAAGTAACTTGGTAATTATGAAATGAGATGTTGCAGATATTGTTCACTATTTGTTCATTTAAAATATATAAAAGAAACTCTTATAGTCAGTGGCCCAGGAAGTTGCTCTAAAAAGCTTTAGAGAATGCTTCACATTCTTCCACATTTGAAAATAAGGTCTTGTAATTTGGAAGATAGAAAAAATCAAGTGTGAAGCATGTATGTTCCTATTTTTAGAACATAGTGTGAATCCCAATCCTAGACCTACACAAATATAGCAAACAAACACAATGTTAGATCCATATGCAAGTTAGAACTAAGATTCCCCATGAAATTAATCTACAATGTTCAAACTAGGAAATGATTGAAGAACACAACAAAGAAAGAAATTAAATCCTATTAAAGCATGCAAACACTCAATCCCATGGGGGAATTGGTACCATTTTGATGTGGAAAATGGCCCTTTCCCAATCCCTTGTAAGTTTTGTGATGACTTGATGAAGATTGGATGCTTCCTTGATATAATTCCTGCATAACCTAGCTATAAAAATAGAGATTTGGATGAAAAGCCATGATAACTTGGATGAACTTGCATAAAATGATAACTTTGCCTCAAGCTCCTCCTCTCCAAATGAGCATAATGATTTTACATTGATTATGGCTCCTCAAACAAATAGAGAAGGCCTCTATTTATAAGAGATAAGGATTGAAGATTGAAAGATATGGAGGATTTGGGACTAAAAAATGATCCAATGATAAAGTGCCACTTCTCAACATGCTATTGAAGAGAGATGGAGCACATTTTGGAGAATGTGCAAAGAGGGGGAAATTTGAAATTCAAAAGATAGCTTGAAGGATGAGATGAAAGGTGAAGTTAATATCACTTGGCTCAAGAAAAGGACATGTAAGAGGTTTTAATGCTTTGTTGGATGGACAAGACCTTTTGGAGGGATTTTTCAAATTTGAGGAATATTCCATCCTTTGATGCCTTTTTGAAAGTAATTGAGGATTTAATAAAATCAATTAAAATGATTTTCATGAGCAAGTTGCAAAAGCTAGAGGATTTGATGGATTAAGATTAGGATTAATCAAGATTTAATTAATTTAAAAGGAGATTAGTTGATTTGACCATCTTGACTTAGACTTTTGGAATAATTTAAATCAAAATGAGAGGAAAATGATTTTAGACTTAATTAAATAAGAATTAATTTATTTAATTAAATAGGATGGTGTTAGCTTTAAATCAAATAAAGATAAATTTATTTAATTTAAATAAGATGACCTTAGAGATTAATTAAACAAAATGAATTATTTAATTAAAAGAGGGACTATAGGATTAATTAAACAAAGTGATTTATTTAATTAATAAGAGATGATTTAATCAGATAAAGTTGATTTATTTAATTAAAAGATGGAATATGATGAATTTAATTAAATAAAGATTATTTAATTAAATGAATAGCAATTCGAGATGATTCAAGACGAACCGGTGTTAGTAAATTAGGATCAAGTGAATAGGTTCAATTGGTACATTTTATGTGTCTACACATAGTAGTCACCACAAAAGTTGGTTGTGTTAGCAGTGTGAAGATTGTGATGTTTCAGTCATGGAAGGTTCAAAGAAATGCTCAGCATTTCTCTGCAATTGTTATTGTTGTCTTGCAGTTTGGAGGATGAATTTACAATGTCTAACCATTTCTTTCCTTCTAGTTTTTGTTACTGATGTGTACCACACACTGAGTTTCCAATGTTCTATCTCAATACTATGTTGTGTGGGTTTGCAAGAGATACTAGCTTTGTGTCCAATATCTTGTGTCAGGATAATGTTGCATGAAGTTGTAAAAGGAGGACATGGAAATGTTTTTAAATGTCATCTAATTCTTGTGATATAATTTGCATGATGTTATCTTATCTCTCCAGTACCTCTTTTGTTCTGGAGTTAATATTTTGTGGGATAAGTGTTCGTTGGGTTGACTTGGTACATTAAGTTGTTTGCACCAAGTTTTTGTGGTGTGCACCAACATGGGATTGTTTGTAGAGGTAAAATAGGTCCTACTTATCCCTTGGTTTTGACCGCATTCAATTTCCCTTTCTCACATATGTTTTTATAGCTAACTCATTATGGTTGTTGCATGTTTCATGTTTAAACTTTTCAGTCTGCTCGACTAGGAGAAACTTTTTGATTCTTACGATAGGTATAAAGGAAGGATAAAGTGGATGATTTAAGTAGTGATGTTATGTATTATGTGTTCAATGTGAATACCAAAATTAGTGAGATGAAGGAAGAGAAATGAGTGTGAATGTGTAAAGAAATGCTTGAATTATGCTAAAGGAAGTGAGTCAAAAGCAGAAAAATATAAATAAAGTATTGAGGGAAATGAAACAATACAAGTGTGTAAGTGAATTCTAGAGGTAGTGAGCCGATGGTAGAAATGCAAGTGTGAGTTCTGGAGATAGTGAGCCAAAAGTAGAGTGCAAGTGAAGTTTTGAAGACAGTGAGTCGAAGGCAGCAAAGGTGTTGCAGAGGCAGTTGTGTATTTGATTCATCAAGTGTTGTATTCTGAGGTTGCGGCCTCTTTTTTATAGGTTTTGTAATTGGTAGGGAATTGTGAACTTCCATTGGTTTATGCCATAAAACTTGTTGTAAAGTTATTGTTTCATTTTGTGAGGCTAGATTTGGATAGTATCTCCAAGCAACTTTCTCACCATGGCTTTTTCCCTTGTTGGGTTTTCCATGTAAATCTAATGTTTTGGTAGAGTGTTTGTGCTTTGAATTTTTTATGGTTAAGGCAGTAATAATTTTTTATTGATAAATTTAAATTGGATTAAATTGAGGGATATAATGATTCATCCCCCCTCTCAATAAATATGTGTGTTCTGAAAAAATTAAGGTATGACTTCAACTAGCAATAAATATCACAAAATAGAAAAATTATGAAAAATAACCTACACCACTACAAAATTGGCAAAGGTAGCCTTCCAATGATATCTCGTTTGAAAAATTTAACCTCCTGGATTGCAAGTTATAGTGATTTGAAAAAAAGGCCCTTATTAGGGCATCCACAAACTAACCAAACACAATAATAAAGCCCCTTGAGGGCTAGATGGTGATCTGCCATGTGACTACGTGAAAATTGAGGTTTAAAAAAATCACGCCACTACTTGACAGTGGCACCGTTGGAGTGTGGTGCATAGGGGGTGGCGGGTAGAGCTACACCACCTAGAGCTTTAAGACCTCACCACTCACAAGTGACCACAACCAAATAAAAGGCAACGACCTAGTGCTAAAACTCAGAGTCGGTGGTTAAATTGATTTTTTTTTTTAAATAATAATTAACAAAACATATATCGATATTAATGAAGTTGTACTAACTGATTTGACATGGTCGCAGATCGAGTATATATATAAGGAATATGTACCTTGCACAACCAAATATACCAAATTTATTCCAACAATACAAATATTTTTTTAGACCATTGATAGCTCCAATGATGTCGTATTGTATGTCCTATATGACTTTTTATGGGTATATGACCTAAAAATTTTGCCTAGTGCCCCAATAAAAAATGTCAAAAATAAATGAAGTGATAGCCAATCCTTAGGTTCTCAAGCCTTCTAGACACAATGGGAGGTCATTTTTTTCCCAAAGTGCTTTGAAAAATAAACTACCCCCCTAAATCACACAATTGAAACCCTTATTCAAACCCATGTAGATCAGTAAAAATATGATGAAAATTGATGAATTGAAAGCCAAACTTGACTTTCTCTGATGCCTTGGATTCAATGATGAAGTTTTCAAGACCCCAACTCACACCCAACAAAAATTTCATGCCAAGATAGGTCCCTCAAATCTGTGAAGAAGTCTACAACGCTTAAGCTCTAATACCATGAAGGATTTTATGGTGAACTCCTGAACATCCTAGGATCACCTACAAGACAATAGCTTTGACAAGAGATAAATAGTAGAAATATTGTGCTATGATTAAGGATGTAAGATTGTCAAAAAGAATTTGACAACCAAATTGAGTAGTGGGTCAATGCAGGATCATGGGGGTCCAAACTAAGCCCTTAAGTGGCAATAAAAATTTAGAGAAATAGAGTTAGGCAACTTGAAATAAAAATTTGAATAAGTTATTAACATAATTTGAAAAATATATAAGAACAAAATTTGTAGAAAATTGAATGTAGTTTCTAAGATACTATTCCTTTTTTGAAAAAATGTAAATCTATTTGGTAAAATTTTGAAATCTCAATGAAGTAATATTAATTTTTTAGGAAAAAATAAAAAGGTGCATGTCTGACCAACCTAAGTACAAGCAAAAAATAATATTATTTTTTGAAACTTTCAATATAAGTAGAGGACACATTCTCAGATGTGCCACATTTTCTTGTAATTTTTTTGCAAGTAAATAATTAGTTATGAATTTTTTATTAAAACATTTTAAAAATATTAAAACTTATTTTTCTAACCACCATAACTTGGTCAAAAATTTATGAAATTCAACTTTTCTTATTTTTTATCCTATAGTATGGGAAGCATAGAATGTGCCATATCTTTTGGATTCAAAAAATGTGAAATCATTTAAGAATTATAGATGTTTTTCAATCAATCTATCAATCAAGACTTTAGTTAGAATGTATGTAGAAAATAAATAATAATTGTCTATTTAATTCCAAATAAGACATGTCTTATATTTTGGAAATCTGACAATTTTCTCAATAAACCTTTTTTGTTTCATCAAATTCAGATAAAAAAAATTTGTCAAACACTTTTTTGTCATATCACCATTTTTTGGAACCCCATGATCCTACACTCACCCTAGTTGTTAGGTTGTTACAATGTACATGTGAAGCCTTTCTTATATAGGCAAGGTGAGGGATAGGATTAGAAAAAATATCATGACAAGTGTCTTAATCTTATCACATGAGACAACTAACTCATAACTACCTATGACACAAGAATTAAATAAAAGCCAACTAGATAAGATAAGTGATAACTAATGCTTAACTAGAAAGATTCCTTCATAGGACCTAAGTGGACTTATCATTTAAATAGGACTTAGATAGGACTAGATAAGGAAAACACCTATTTACACCAACACCCCCCCTTAAGTATAACTTAGGGAATACTTATGAAAATGACACAAAGACAGGTCTCAATCACAAGGCCATGTTAGGTACACATGTACAAATTATGTAAATGCAATCTCTCACAAACAAAGAGAAAGAGAAAACCCAGCGAGATAATACTCCTCCCCAAAAGAGAGATGAAATACAATAATGCTCTCCATGAAAAATGAGAGGAAAAAACCCCATTCAAGGAGAAAGACCCCCATAAGAGAGATGAAGAAGAGACCATTCAACCCCGTCAATGAAATAACCTGCTACAAGGAAACAATCGAAGTACACTGGTGGAGTAACACTAGAATCCTTAATTAGGAAAGAAAAGGAAAGATAATTCTGATGCTTAAAACCATATTATAGTCACTCAAGGACTTAGGTCAGAATCATGATAAAGCAACAACAAGCTCGATGCCAAGTCCAACACTAGAAAACTCTTGATATGGTGCAACTCTGGAATCTAAATGAAGCAACAAGAGATAGAGCATCATTCTAATATTGAAATAAAGTGTAAAAGTCAAAATTTCACCCTCTCAACTATCAAAATATCCAAGTAATCTTCAAGACACACATTAGGAAAAAACTTAAATAATAATATACTTGAGTTAGATACAATAAAAAGTGCATGGATGACATGATAGAGCTCCTTAATACATTTATAGTGCTTTAAGAATCATGAAAATTGGATATCATGGCAAAAATTTATGAGATCAGAAGACAAAAATGTGTTGCAAGTATGTTGCAGGTGTTTTCATTGATGTCAACATAATGGAGATTGTTGGTGGCAATGTCTTTAATTTCAAAATAGTGATAGTGTGTGGATGGTTGCATATGTTGCAATCAAAATGTTGATCAGAGTTTTATGTATGATGTCACGAGCCTACTATAATAGTTGTCCTACATTTCGTGTTGCTCATGTATGAGTGAATGATGTTTTTCACTATCTGTTGATGTAAAATATATTTAAAAGAAAGTTCTCTTACAGTCAATTGCTCAGGAAGTTGTATTGAAAAGATCTGGAGAATTCTTTTCATTCTTCTACATTCTTCCATATTTGAAGATAAGGTCCTACAGTTTGGAAGATAGAAAAAATAAATTGTGAAGCATGTATGTTCCTATTTTTAGAACATAGTGTCACCACAAAAATTTTTTGTGTTAGCAGTGTGAAAACTGTGATGTTGTAGTCATGGAAGGTTTAGGGAAATTCTCTCCATTTCTTCGTAGTTTCTATTGTTGTCTTGCGGTTTGGAGGATGAATTTACAATGTCTAAATATTTATTTCCTTCTAGTTTTTGTTACTGAGGTGTATTGCACACTAAGTTTTCAATGTTCTATCTCAGGACAGTGTTGTCTAGGTTTGCAAGAGATACTTGTTATGTGTTTGGTTACTTGTGCTAGCATAATGTTGCATGAAGTTGTAAAAGGAGGACATGGAAAAAAATTTAGATGTCATCTAATTCTTGTGATGTAATCTGCATGATGTTATCTCTCTAGTACTACTTGTGGTCTAGAGTTAATATTTTGTGGGTTAAGTGTTTGTTGAGTTGACTTGGTACATTAAGTTGTTTGCGCCAAGTTTTTGTGGTGTGCGCCAACATGGGGTTGTGTATTGATGTAAAATAAGTCATACTTATTCCTTAGATTGGACCACATTCAATTTCCCTTTCTCGAATATTTTTTGGAGCTAACTCATTATAGCTATTGCACATTTCATGTTTACACTTTTTTAGTTTGCTTAACAAGGAGAAACTTTTTTATGCTTGTTGGAGGTATAAATGAAGGATCAAGTGTGTAATTTAAGTAGTGATGTTATGTATTGTGTGTTCAATGTGAATGCCAAAAGTAGTGAGCTAAAGGAAGAGAAATGAGTTTGAATGTGCAGAGAAATGTTTGAAGTATGCTAAAGGTAGTGAGTCGAAAGTAGAAGAATATAAGTAAAGTGTTGAAGGTAGTGAGCCAACAAAAGTGTGTAAGTGAATTCTAGAGGTAGTGAGCCGAAGGCAGAAATGCAAGTGTGAGTGTTGGAGACAGTGAGCCAAAAGTAGAGGAGTGTAAGTGAAGTGTTGAAGACAATGAGTCATAGGCAACAGAGGTGTTGTGGAGGCAGTTGTGCATTTAATTCATCAAATTTTGTATTTTGAGGTTGCATACTCTTTTTTATAGTTGTTGTAATTGGTAGGGAACTGTGAACTTCCATTGGTTTTTGCCACAAAACTTGTTGTAACTATTGTTTCATTTTGTGAGGATGGATTTGGATAGTTGCTCCAACTAGCTTTCTCACCGTGGTTTTTTCCCTTCTTGGGTTTTCCACGTAAATATAGTGTTGTGGTAGTGTGTTTGTGCTTTGAATTTTTTTATCTAGGTAAGGTAGTAATAAGTTTTGATTGATAAATTTAAATTGGATTAATTGAGGGATATAAAATTTATTCACCCCCCTCTCAGTATATATGTGTGTTCTAAAAAAATTAAGATATGATTTCAACCAACAATAACTATCACAAAATAGTAAAATTATAAAAAATAACCTACACCACTACAAAATTGGTGAAGCTAGCTTTCCAATGATATCTCGTTTGAAAAATTTCACCTCCTGGATTGATTGCAAGTTATAGCGATTTGAAGAAAAGTCCTTATTAGGGCATCCACAAACTAACCAAACATAATAATAAAGCCCCTTAAGGGCTAGTGGATGATTCTCCATGTGACCATGTGAAAACTAAGGGTTTAAAAAAAAATCATGTCACTGCTCAACGGTGGCACTGTTGGAGTGTGGCATAAACGAGGTGGCGGGCAGAGCTGTGCCACCTAGGGATTTAAGCCCTTACCACTCACAAAGTGATCGTGGCCAAATAAGAGGCAACAACCTAGCGCTAAATCCCATAGTTGATGGTCAAATTGAAATTTGAATAGATTTTTAATTAATAAAAAACCTATCGATATTAATGAAGTCATACTGACTAATTTGAGAGGGTTGTAGATCGAGTATGCAAATAAGGAATATACCTTGCAAAACCGAATATGCCAAATTTATGCTAATAGTACAAATAAATTTTCAAACCACTGTCAGATTTGACGTCATATTGTATGGCTTGTATGAATTTGTACAGTCATATAACCTAAAAAAAATCCTGATACGTCAGTAAAAATTGTTGAAATCAATGAATTGATAGTCAATCCTTAGGTTCTCGAGCCTTTCGGATGTAATGGGAGGTAATTTTTTCCCAAAGTGCTTTGAAAAATCAACTACCCCCTGAATTTGGCGACTAAAACCCTTGTTCAAACCCTTGTAGATCAGTAAAAACATTATGAAAGTTGATGAATTGAAAGCCAAACTTGGCTTTCTCTGATGCCTTGGATTCAACGATGAAGTTCTCAATACCCCAACTCACACCCAACAAAAATTTCATGCCAAGATAGGTCCCTCAGATCTGTGAAGAAGTTTGCAACACTAAAGCTCTAATACCATGTAGGAGTTTATGGTGAACTCCTCAACATCCTAGGATCACCTACAAGACAATAACTTTGACAAGAGAGAAATAGTAGAAATATCATGTTATAATTAAGGATGTAAGATTGTCAAAATTAATTTGACAACTAGATTGAATAGTTGTTAGGTTGTTACAATGTACATATGAAGCATTTCTTATATAGGCAAGGTGAGGGATAGGATTAGACAAAATATCATGAAAAGTGTCTTAATCCTATCACATGAGACAACTAACTCATAACTACCTAGGACACAATCATTAAATAAAAGCCAACTAGATAAGATAAGTGACAGCTAATGCTTAACTAGAAATATTATTTCTTAGGACCTAAGTGGACTTAACATGTAAATACCTGACCAAGATAGGACTAGATAAGGAAAACACCTATTTACACCAACAAAACCTTATTTTTTAATAATCAAACAATACTTAGAAAAAAAAACTCAGTCTTTGAATTCCCATTTCACATGGATGAGGCATTATCTTTCTCTTTAGCTATGAGGTTAGAATGGATTAGGTATTATCCATTTTTCTATCAACCTTCTACAAAAAAAAAATAGATTTTGATACTTAGGCTCTTTAATACCTTATTTGTAATTTCCCAATAAGAATGAGAATCGTGTAAACTTAATTTGAATTGAGATTAAATGTTGTTAATCCAAAATATACATTCATCATTGATTTGTTGAGGTACTTCCTTTTCACCCACCAAGTTAAATACACTTACATTCTAATTTATAAAGGCAACTTTTTAGGAATAACATTTGATATTCCTATAGGTCCACTTAGCTATGATGGGACAAGTTCTTTTGAGAATAAATTGAGATAGAGGCAAGATCCAAAGTCTATTTTGTTTCAAGATACTTCCTATCTTATTTTGGAATTTTAGGTAAAAAAGTAAAGAAAATAAAGAAATGAGAAAAATATGACTTTTGAAGATTAACACATGATATATCTATTAATCAACCTAAATATAGTAAGACTTATCTCTTCTATATCAAATTAAAATCATTTAAATACAAATAATTACCTTAATTTAAGTCACTTTCTATTTAATTTTGCAATAAACATAAAAACAATACTATCCATGGGAGAGGACCCAACAATTGAGCACCCTAATTCCATGCCTCTCAAAATCCTATGTGGTAAGTTCAAATCACTCCCAAATTTTTACAACTTACCTGGCAAGAATTTGTGTCGTAGAAGAAAGGACCCGTTGCTTGACATGAGATTAATTGGACTTAATGAGACCTTGATTCAAGTGTAGTGAGGCATTTTATGCATCCACATTGGGTCTTGGACCCTTGCAAATCGAATAACATGCTTTTAATGATGTCTTGTGAAGCTGTTGTGAAGTGTTGCAAAACATTTCTACATTCTTCTAGACTCTATTCATTATAATTTTCCTAAAAATCACCATTTCATCACTAAACAAGTCCTATTTTGAAGTTTTGTAAAGTCTTGTAACAAGCTTTCATGATTTTATAGGCTTAACTTCACCATTTACACCTCTCTTTTGCTTTATTTGGCCCCTTTATGCCATTATAAGGATTAATTAAGTGTATTTTTGAATGTAAGCCCAACAAACAACATTAAATACAAGATAAATCCCGACACCCATTTTCAAGTCCTAGGTGGGACCCATTCACCATGGGTGGTGAATGAGTCCCCCTTGGCCCCAAATTTAATTTTTTTAAAAAATTCCTTTCGGATTTTTATTCAAAATCACTTGATGTCAGCCTATGATGAGGTATGAATGAGTAACTAAGGCACAAGATTGTATTAATAAGTTTTTTTCTTCTTACTTTACATCTCTCATTCAATCCATTCATCCTTCATCTCACACACATATATTCTTCATTATTCATTCACCATTCTTCTATCTCAAGTTAAGCAAGTTAGGGCTTTCACATTGCAAATCATCAAGTTAGTTTCCTAAGACATTCAAGGGAAAATTCTACATGTTTTGTTGGATACTTTCAAGATCAATCATCATGGAAAGGTAATTTATTCCATTATTGCATGTTTCATTCTATTCTTTCATTATTTTGGTTTAATTTCCTAAACGGGGTTTGACCAAGGAAAGCCCCCATGCCTTAACAATCAACATTTTTTCTTCTCTTCTTGTGTGTTTGCATATTTAGGACCCTTGGAAGCTTGGAAGTCATCGAAGATCAAGTTGCAAGGTTGATCAAGTATTCTCCTCATTCAATAAGTCAAAATATCAACAAAAACTCATCTTCAGACTGATAAATTAGAGTTTCAAAAGTGGACACCTATAGAGCATCAAAGTGCAGATCGGAAGCTTCATAATCCACCTTTGAAAATCCATAAATTCAAAAGTGGACTCATTCACTTTGGGTGGCAAATGAGTCTCACCCCAAGATCATTTTTTGGATTTTTACATTTTTAGATACCCTTTTGTCAAAAACAAGTTTTGGTACAATTTGATAGAACTAGGACTGATTCACCTAGAATGGCGAATGAGTCCCTCCAGGCTTAAAAATTAACATCAGTAGTGTTTCAGAAGCAATTTCTAGCCTCCTTCAAGCTTTCAAGTGCACACTTTTACTCTGATTCATTTTTGTTGCATTTTTCCATTCATTCGTAGATGATTTTACAATGCAAATGTGTTTTCAAACAAGTTGTTTTCCTCTAGTTTATATTCGTTAGTCAAGTGATTTTATTAGTTTCTTGCATTTAAACATTACATCTAGGCATTTTGCATCCTTTTTTTCATCCACATCACCTCCACTTTTGAATGTGAACATAAGCATTTTTTGCCCTTCTTTCTCATTCTAGGTGAAAAACCTTAGAAGTGATAGAAAGCAAGTAGGTCCCAAAAATCAATGTTCCATTTTGGTGAACCTGCTTTTTCGAATACTCTCCTGTTTGCTTTGGAGTCCATCATACATCTAGCTTGCATTGGGATTTGCATGAAGTCCTTTGCATGATAGGTTTCAAAATGTGCATTCATAGAAAGTGCATGCAAATTGCATTTTTGGCATCTAATTTCATGTAATTTTTCTTGATTTCTGCATTTTTCATTTAGCTTTGCATCATAGCACTCATAATTCACAAAAATAATCAAAAATTTCTAAAAATTTTGAAAAAATTCCATACTAGGACTCATTCGCCACCTTGGGCAAATCAGTCCCTCTTGACCCCTAAAACAGCCTTGTACAAAATTGAACATACTTTTTTTAGGCTTCCAATTGTTGTCATCAGTTCTCTATATCACCTGGCTGATTTTTTGTAACATAAATTTCACTATATTTCAATTAGAATAGCTCATTTCATGCATTGTTTAGTTTCACTTTTGTATTCACAACATATCATTTTCAAATAGTTGCATTGTATAAACAAAAAATTAAAAATAGAAAATTGAATTGCATTGTGAGTTCTTTCATTTTAACATGTTTTCTTTCAAAAGGTATGCTCTTGATTGGATTAAACATGGATTCTATAAGCATAATATCCCCTTTTATGAGTTTTTCTTTACTACCATAATAAGGACTTTAAGAAACAGTCCTTCAATACAATCCTTAATCTTACATTACCCATTGGTGAGAATGGCAATGTAGACAATCATAGTACACATACTTTTCCTTCTTCCGATACCTTTCATATTAGTGACGAAGGAATTTTGGTGCAAGAAGTTACAAGCCTTGAAAGTCTTGATTGTCTATCTCTTATTCCCCTTTGGATGACCTTACACAACAAGAACATGATATCATAGACATATTCCTAAACATCACCTTACCCAATCTCCATGGTCATGACAATCACACTTTTTCATCTCCTAATATCCCTCCTCAAACTCACAAGGATAGGATGGTGTTAGAAGACATGCCTATTAAGAATCATGACACCCTTGATCCTCCCTTCCCTAATGTCCCTATCCTATGGGAAGATCTATTTGAAAACCATAGTGATCCTTCTCTTGGTGTCTCCCTGACTTGTGATGAAGCTACTTTACAAACTTCAAACTTGGATGAACATATTACAAGCTCTCCTTGTACGGTAGATAACATGGAACAAGAGAATGAGACCTTAAATACAATGGGCATTCAACTAACACCTTCTCAAAATCAACCCCTCCTTCATACTACCATCAATGATCATTCCCCAATTAGCGATGAAGTTATTTTGGAAGAACCTAGTCATACATGTCAAGAAAATTTGGCTTGTTGTTCTCCTCAAAACTCTCATCCTAGGGAGAATATCATGGTGCTATAATACGACAACAATAGTCTTGTGTCTTCTTTCACTCAACACTTGGTTCTTGATTTCCCTCACTTAGAGATACATCAACACAAGACTGTTGAGGATATGAATGCACAAGTTTCCCTTAGATCCCTTTGCTCAATGGACCACATACATATCTCATAGGACATCTTAACAACCCTCTCGTCCTTTACCCACCTTCATTTAATCTCACACAACACACCCCTAACTCCTTCATAATTAATGGCCTTGAACATCATCCTTCCCAAAACATTCAAACTGTCATCTTGCAAAATACTCATGATTTGAATTCATTAGATTTTGTATCCTCCTACAATGAAGAGAGCAAAATATCGCAATCTATAGAGTCTTGCGTAGGTATGACATCCAAGCAAGCTATATCTTTGACGCCCACCATAACACCACCTTCTACCCTTGATCAAGCAAATATCTTTTTCGATACTTCTTCAAGATCACTTGATCACCCTCCCTCCTTGAACTCGCAAGAAATGTTATTCCAAGACTTCCTTTTGTGCATATCATCAAGTTCATGGTCACTCCACTAATGAATGTAATGCCTTGAGTCATAAAATACAACATTTTTAGGATTTTGGTATGCTTCCCTATGTGGGGGCACCTCATTCCTCTAATTGCTATTTATTTTCACTCTACCATGCATCTCATCAATCATTTTGGCTCACCTTTGTCCTGCACTCAGTGGGGGCAAAGGGATCAATAGCCTTGTCCTTGTATGTCACTTGTGGTTGCCTCCTTTGGGCTAGTCATTAACCTCTCATGAATACATAAGAGCAAGCTTGGGATTTGGACAACACTCCTTAGGTTTGCCCACATATGATATACCTCACTCTTTCATGATGTATCTTATCGGAAACATATGACTTGGCATAGGGCTTTTCGAGTAAGCTCTCATGTCTTCTTCTTTCTCTTCTACTTTAAAGTAATTGCTCGTAGTACGGGTGCTCACAACTGCTTTAAAGTGGGGGCATACATCACCACTCACATTTCATTATGTGATTTTCTTTTTCTTCCAATTTCCTCTCTTGGAAGCATTAGGTACAATGTTCCCCAGGATGAGACCTTGCACTTGTCCTCTCTTGGAAACAAGATGAGATCGTTTGCAATTATCCTCTTTTGGAGACATTGGGCATGATGTGCCCTAAGATGAGACATTGCACGAACAAAGCAAAATCCCTTTGAACAAACCTTACACTGTCTTGCATTAACAATTCCTGAGTATCAAGCATACAAAGTTTTGCTTACCTCATGGAGCTCAAACCGACATTTTTCCTTGTGGCGCCTTGTTAAAGTGATTAGGAGGTATATCTTTGATATGGTTGAGCGGGAACCCCATCTAGCGGCATGAATTTCCCCATAGCCACATTTGTGTTTGTGATTACATACCAACTAGCATATGTATTTCAACTTTTTTGGATTTCTCACCCCACCGACGATCAAAATTTTTGTGGCCCTAGAGTGAGTATGTTGTGGCCTTCTCACCTCGCGGACAACCAGAAGTTTCATGGCCCCAAAGTGAGTACTTTTGGGCTTTCTCACCCGATGGATAGCCAAGAGTTCTATCGCCCTAGAGTGAGTACACATTTCCTTTCTGATGCAAACAAGCCTAGATCTGATCCACAACTAGGTAGACAAACGATTGAAGCTCGATCCATCTTTTTATTTTCATCTTTCTCTATCTCGCCTTTGCATGATTTTGTATCTTGATGGTTTGACTTAGGATCTTGGATCTTGGGGGCTTGGCCACCTCCTTTGATCTTTTTCATTCTTTGCCATCTGCATCTTTACACTTGGATCTCTCTTGAATGTCTACTTTAGTGTGAGTTTGAAGCAAGTTCATCCTCTCACTAAAGTGGGGGCTAAATGTGCCTTAGAAAAGAGGACCCTTTGCTTGACATGAGATTAATTGGACTTAATGAGGCCTTGATTCAGGTGTTGTGAGGCATTTTATGCATCCACATTAGGTCTTGGACCCTTACAAATTGAATAGCATGCTTTTAATGACATCTTGTGAAGGTGTTGTGAAGTGTTGTAAAACATTTCTACATTCTTCTAGACTCTATTCATTATAATTTACCTAAAAATCACCATTTCATCACTAAACATGTCCTATTTTGAAGTGTTGTAAAGTCTTGTAACAAGATTTCATGCTTTTCTAGCCATAATTTCACCATTTACACCTTTCTTATGCTTTATTTGGCCCCTTTATGCCCTTATAAGGCTTAATTAAGTGTATTTTATAATGTAAGCCTGACAAACAACATTAAATACAAGATAATTCCTGACACCCATTTTCAAGTCCTAGGTGGGACCAATTCGCCATGGGTGGCGAATGAGTCCCCCTTGGCCCCAAATTCAAATTTTAAAAAAAATTCCTTTCGGGTTTTTATAGAAAATCACTTGATGTCAACCTATGATGAGGTATGAACGGGTAAATAAGGCATAATATTGTATAAATAAGTCTTTTTCTTATCATTTTACATCTCTCATTTAATCCATTCATCCTTCATCTCACACACATATATTCTTCATTATTCATTCACCATTCTTCTATCTCAAGCTAAGCAAGTTAGGGCTTTCACATTGCAAATCATCAAGTTAGCTTCCTAAGACATTCAAGGGAAAATTCTACATGTTTTGTTGGAGACTTTCAAGATCAATCATCATGGAAAGGTAATTTATTCCATTATTGCATGTTTCATTCTATTCTTTCATCATTTTGGTTTAATTACCTAAACGGGGTTTGACCAAGGCAAACCCCCATGCCCTAACAATCAACATTTCTTCTTCTCTTCTTGTGTGTTTACAGATTTAGGACCCTTGGAAGCTTGGAAGCCATCGAAGATCAAGTTGCAAGGTTGCTCAAGTCTTCTCCTCATTCAATAAGTCAAAATATCAACAAAAACTCATCTTTAGACCCATAAATTAGAGTTTCAAAAGCAGACACCTATAGACCATTAAAGTGCAAATCGAAAGCTTCAAAATCCACCTTTGAAAATCTATAAATTCAAAAGTGGACTTATTCGTCATGGGTGGCGAATGAGTCCCACCTCAAGGTCAATTTTTGGATTTTTACATTTTTAGATACCCTTTTGTCATAAACAAGTTTCGGTACAGTTTGAAAGAACTGGGACTGATTTGTCCAGAATGGCGAATGAGTCCCTCCAGGCTTGAAAATCAACATTAGCAGTGTTTCAGAAGCAATTTCTAGCCTCCTTCAAGCTTTCAGGTGCACACATTTAGTCTGATTCATTTATGTTGCATTTTTCCATCCATTCGTAGATGATTTTGTAATACACAATGTGTTTTTCAAACAAGTTGTTTTCCTCTAGTTTTTATTCATTAGTCAAGTGATTTTATTAGTTTCTTGCATTTAAACATTACATCTAGGTATTTTGCATCATTTTTTTCATCCACATCACCTCCACTTTTGAATGTGAACATAAGCATTTTTGGCCCTTCTTTCTCATTCTAGGTGAAAAACCCTAGAAGTGATAGAAAGCAAGTAGGTCCCAAAAATCAATGTTCCAGAATCTTACTTATAACTAAGGTTTTAGGTCCACATTATCAAATATGATACCATATCAACACGTTTTTTTGTTGAGAAGTCCAAAAAGATCCTAAAAAGGGGTAGACTAGTAGTTGTGCTTTAAATTAAAATAATTATGCATTACATCATATTTTATTAGTGTGTTGATGTGATGTCACATGTTTTGTTGCTTTTAAAATCCAAGGAATACATTTCATTCAATTATGAGTACACATGATCAACACTATCAACTTTAAAGTCAATATTAATAATACTATATTATTAAAAATATGGAATATTAAATAACGACTATTAAAACATACTCAACTACTTGATCATCTCTCTTATATATAAAATCTTTAAAATAAAATATTTTTTACCTTTTACTAAAAAGGTAATAAAACTACCTTGGAAAAAAAACCAACCTCCTCATGTCTACTTTACTTGTAGTCTATTGATGTTGGAATCCTAAATTGCACAAAATTAGGTATATTCCCTCGAAAACTTGAATTGCACTCTTCATATATCACACTGCATTCGCTATGAAAGAAAGCGACCTTTTCGGAAAGCGGGGAATTTTTCCAATATAAATAACTAGTCCTAGTGGAGGGAATTTTTAAGCTCCTAATCCGCGCTTACAATAATTAGTCTGTTATGTTATGTTAGGAATAGTGTGATTAACAACTAGCCTAATGTCGGGGAACATGTTTTTGCGTGGTAAAGAAGGGGACATAAAATAAATTAATAATAATAATAAAAAGAAAGTCAAACAAGGTTGGTATTTTAGTTTGTAGGGCATAAAGTGTTTTTGTGTGGTGTGAGAGGAACACGTCTTGCTTAATAAAATAAATGCAACTCAAATTCTTTGGTTGATTTTTGTTTAAAAACAAAGAATTCTTGCGCACGTCAATATCAGCTCCAATACAAGATCAATGTGTTTAGGTAGCCTAAGGCTCATAATGGGCATAAATTTGACGGTCTAGCTTGCGTGTCATGAGTTATTTATTCAACATTGAACTTTAAATGTCATGCTAGTCGATGGTTAGACTAATCGTCAACGTCTCCTTTCAGATTCAGGACATGGACTAACTGCCTCCCATGGATCTGTTTATCTCTGGTGTTTGTATCGAGCGTTAATAGGTTGGTATATTGGCACTACGACAAATGTGTTCCAACAATATATTCTTTTGTGTTCTTAGAGCCTTCTATCAAGATAGTAATATTTAAAATACCTTGACAAAGAACATACTTTAGACATGCACAAGAATTCTAGAGTGAATATCAGGTGATGTACATGAATTAGGATGAGCGTGCAATCTAACATGGCAAATGCAAATGTGAATTATTGTTCTTGAATTCTTGTATCAAGAGATTCTTGGATTTTATGGGTTGCTAGAAAAGTGATAAAGCAATCATTAGAATGAATGTAATGAATGCCTTTTTATACATGAATATAACACCAAATTGTAAAGATTTGTGCATAGACAACATAGGACCAAAGTGCAAAAGAGGGTTAGCTAGCTAAAAATTCTTAATAATTTTATTTTACATTTAAGTAAATCAAGATTACAACTACAAGAAAAAAACTCATAGCTATAAACATGACATATGTTAGGTAGCGAGGTTGGATCAACATCCAATGAGATTTTATGATGAATTATGACCAATTAAATTATCAAAATCAAACAAATAATACATTAAGAATGAGATTCTATGGACATAAGCATATGGATAAGTGATGAGAATAGGGCTAGGTGCAAGCAAGGCTAGGTATGTTGACCCAAATATACACAAAAAATGCACCAAATTTGTAGCTATATAATATACCAAGATATTGGCCCAACTAGGCACAAAAATAAACCCCCAATTTCAAGTGCATGTGAATATAGATATGTCATAATCATGCATCTCTAAGTATGTAGCATTATAAAACATGCATAAAGTAAATGCAACAAATAAATAGACGTATGGTTCATGAAGGATGAGAATTATCCTTCCATGTTATTTTTCTTTAACAAAAGTTCTCCCACGAATTCTTGCAAGACAAGGTATAAAATATTCTATAAATAGCTTCTAACTCATAAGATAATTAAATACAAAAATGAGAACATTAGTAATCATTTATGACCCCCTTCAATTGATTTCCCCTAGAGGGTATTGTAGACACTTAAAATTATCTTGATCGATATCATGCATCTGAATTCAATTATTAACATTGAATTTTTGTCCAGATTCGACTCTTTTCAACTATTTAATTAAATAATCATAGTTGTTTAATTAAATTCACCATTTTCTTCTATTAATCAAATAAACGAAATCATTAGGTTAATTCATCTCTTCCATACTAATTTTCATCTTGTTTAATTAAATAATGTGAATTATTTAATTAAATTCCCTAAGTCCTCTCATTTGGTTAAATAATCTGAATTATTTAACTGAATGTCATTAATTCTCCTTTTTAATTAAATGACCAAATTTTTTAATTAGATTTCTAAATTCCTTCATCATGCATAATTAAATAATATTCTAATTATTTAATTGACTAAGTTCTTTCATCCCTCCAATTTCGACCACTTACAAAGGAATATTCCCATGGAATATTCATCTAGTTCAAATTCAAACAATTTCCCTCTTAAATGGAAATATCTTGCACACTCCTAAATTTTAGGATTTGTGTTTCTTCAAATCAATCTTAACCATTGATTAAATTATCAATCCATGTCAACTTTCAATATCCTCCATGGATTGAATCCTTGATCCATGCTAATTCCTCTCCTCAATTTGCATCCATTGATTAATCAAATTGATCTTGGTCATTGATTCACTCAATTTTCCTATAAATAGAATCCATTTCTTGAGCAATTCATCCACATTCATTGAGAGCATCTATATTATAGTCATTTTTAGAGTAATCCTTATGAGCATTTAATCCATTTGTATCTATTTTAGCTAATTTTGCATCCATTTTCCATCAATTCTCCATTGGAGCATCATCTTCAAGCTTGTTTAATCAAGGGATTGGGAAAGGGCTAACATTCCACATCAATTCAGCACCAATCCCCCAATGGGATGAGGTTTGATGTAATAATTAAGTTTCCTTTACAAGCATTTTATTGATCTTTCATGTTTTAATGTCTTCCTAGCTTAATATTTCAAGAATTTCACTGGGAGCATGGTTTAATCAACTAAATACTTGGTTCAATTCTAGTAATTCAATCATGTTTAACTTAATTCATGATCATGTTCACATTTTGGTGCTAGAAGGATGAGGGATTCAATCTTCCCCTTAGTGCAATACATCAAGAAAAGTCATCAGTGCTTGTTGAGAAGTCCACTCTAGTAAATGTAGGGATAGATGAAGCATCACAAATCACTCTCTATACAGAATCACTCTTAGATGAAGAGTAAAAGAACCTGGCATCTTTCTTGAAGGAACGGAAAGGTAACTTTTGCATGGTCTTATGCAAATATGTCGAGCCTAGATCATAAAGTAGTTGTCCACCATCTTGTAGTTTATTCTCATGCTAAACCAATAAGGATGAAGCTGAGAAAGATGCATCCACAAATAGCGTTGTTGGTCAAACTAGAGTTATGAAAGCTTCTTGATGTGGAGTTTATCATAACAATAGATTATCCTGAGTGGGTTTCAAACCTGGTACTGTAGACACGAAGATTATCCTGATTGATATCATGCACTTGATTTCGGTTCACTAACACCGATTCTTCCTTAATCTCTTCCTTACTAACCAATTTAATTAAATAACCCTTATTTAATTAAATTCATCATATTTCATCTTTTAATTAAATAAATCAATTTTATTCTATTAAATGATTAAATCATATTTCATCTCATTTAAATTAAATAAGCTAACCTTTATTTAATTTAAGTCTAACATCATCTCCTTTTAATTAAATAAATCAAAATTTATTTAATTAAGTCTAATGTCCATTATTCCTCCCATTTGATTTAAATAAATCCAAAAATCTAAGTCAAATGTCAAATCAACTAATCTCCATCTAAGTTAAAATTAAATCCTGATTAACTCTAACTCTAATCCATCAAATCCTCTAGATTTTGCAACTTGCACAAGTAAATCAATTTAATTGATTTATAAATTCATCTATTTTCATTCAAAAGGGCATCAAGTTGGAATATTCTTCAAATTTGAATTCTCCCTCCCAAAGGTCTTGTCTCCAACTTGGCATTTATGACTCTTACAAGTCCTTTTTCTTGAGCCAAGTGGCAATAACTCCTCTTCCACATCTTCCTCCACAAGCCAAATTTCAAATTTCAAATTTCTACCTAATTGCATTTATTTGCACATTCATCAAAATGTGCTCCATCTTTCTCCACTAGCATGTTGACAAGTGGCACAATGTCATTGGCTTATGTTTAGTCTCACATTCTTCATATCTTTCATTCCTCCATCATTCTTTCTTATAAATAGAGATCTTCTCTATTGTATTTGGATACACAACTTATGCAAAGTCATTATCTACACATTTAATGCAAGTTCATCCATTGTTCATCAAGGTTTTCATAATTTTCATCCACCATAGCTAGGTTATGGAAAATTTCATCAAGGAGCACCATTGATCATCTTCAAAGCTTGCAAGGAATTGGGAAAGGGCTATTTTCCACATCAAAATAGTACCAATTCCCCCATGTGATTGAGGGTTTGAATGTTTGAGCAAGATTAGATAGCTTTCATTTGGTTTATTTGCTTTGTTTCTTGTTCTTGACATTTGAATGAATTGCATGGGGAATGATGGTTTAGATTTGTATAATTGACTAATATTGTGTTTATTGTTCATGTTTATGCAGGTCTAGATCCACCATTCACATTTTGGCACTAGAAGGAGGGCATAAATCTCAAAGTTAACAAAATTTTTTGGCCATTTCCGTCGTTTTTCTATTTTTTGTCTTTCCAAGTCAAACAACGACATTGGAGGAAATAGTGATGCATATGTGGTCTCTATTTTTCCACAGAGTGACGCTTGTTTCACTAGAGTGATGCTCGAATCCTCAAACAATGACGCTATCATTCTAGCGTCGTTGTTTGCACTCAAATAGCACCACTGCCTCTGTGTTTCAAATGGTGACGCCTTTGATTTCTTACTTTTGCACTCAATCTTAAAATGGTCATATCTTGCTCATATTTTGGTCTTTTTCGGAGCTTTTGTTTTTGAAATGGGGTAGAATTTCATAAGCTATCCAATGGTGTAAGTGTTTCTCAACTTTGATAGAATTAAAATTTTAAAATTTTCACCTAAAGTCAAATCACATTGTAACATGGTCTAAATTTTAGGGTTTTTATGCTTAATCATTCATCTAACCCTCATATCTTCTTGTTTCTTGATCTCATCTAACATTTTGAGCATGGCTTCTAGGTTTTAAGAGGAGCATGGAGCATTGAAGTGAAAGAAAAGGCATTTGATATTCATTGTTTAGGAAAAGAAGGAAACAAGGAGAAGGCCTCCTATGACACTATCTCATGATTGTAACAAGTGTTTTTAAACACTTTGGGAGCATTTATAATCCCATTCTTAAGGATTTTGTTATCTTCAAGTTTTTAGGACTCAAAATAAATTTCATTTGGGTTTTAAAAAGAACAATCAAAGGGCTAAAAAGAACTTTAGGAACTTACTAGAGTTGGTTTTGGATCTAAAAATTGAACAAGAAAACTTCACACTTCATCTTGGTGCTATAAAAAGAATCCATTATTGCTTTTGAAGTTAAAATGAACATGTGTTTTTCATGTTTTGCAATCTTTTTTACAAGTTAATATCATTTAAAAGGTGTATGCACTTCTCTCAACTTCACGGTGATCTTGAGAATCAAAAGTCTTTTGGTGATATTAGGTTGTCTAAAAGATTGCCTCCACACTTCAATTTGGGCTCTTAAAAATTGAACAAATCTTGCTAGTGTGAGTTAAGTATATTGCGTGTGTTCTATCTTTGTTCACACAAACAAAGATTGATCGAACTACAGATGTACTTACTCACTCTTGTTTACCTTTAGAGGGCTGCCTTGGTGGGAAAAAGTACTCACCCCAAGGGAAAGACCCAAGCGGTAATGAGCATAAGCCAAGCTCTTCCAAACCGCTATATAAATTTGTGGTTGCGATGAAAATCGTAAACAATGGGAAGTGGTGCATGAAATGTCCCATAATATCTTTATGATGCATAAAACCCTTGTTCTAAGGGTTGGGAGATCTCTCACAAGGATTTTATCATTGCACCCCCTAAACTGGATGCCCTTACTACAAACCTTTGTTTAGAATCCAAAATCCCAATATTTGTTGGCATCAGGAGTAGACCTCCGGTCATCCACATACTTATGGTTCTTTGTAGAGATGAAAATTTTGTCATGGGAGATTCATGAGAACTAAAACTTGGCTAACCTGAGAAGTGAGTGTTGTGGAGGGGAGCCAGTGTGGTCAAGCTTCTAATCATCCACTCTAATAGGAGTCAAACTAGATTTATCCAAGTGGGAATTCAAGAATATTTTCTTTTCCATCCTAGGATTTTGCAATTTTGAGTCAGTTAAACACATTGTTTGGATCCAAAATCTTGAAAATGAACATTCAACAAGGACATCAAATTTCAAACCTTTTCAAAGAGAAAATACCTTTGAAAAGTCCAAGTATTATTGCTTGACCCTAGGGATTTCATCCTTAGAGGCTTCTAAGTATTTGGACTCATATCTACATTTGCTCTCTCTAAAGTCAACAATAGGGAACTATTGCCTTGTTTTTTCTCAATTTCCACATAATGGCCCTTGTGGGGTGAAAAGAAATTGAGACATAGACATCTAGTTTGAAAAGTTAAGCAAGAAGTGTGGATGTGGTAAAAGAAAGTCATTAACCAAGATTAACTCAAATTGAACCCCACACATGTGCTTTGTATCTTTTGGCCATATAGTTTTCCATGCAAATATTGGTCTTTTCGTTTGAACCACTCCTAGGGAAAAGTGTGTTCTTCACTATCTTGGTCTTATAAACAAGGTTTTCCTTTGGTTCATTTAGGATCAAATCAAACACTTCATTCATCCCAAAAATTTGTCATCTCCATCCCACAAACAAATTTAGAGATTTGGAAACATCATTATCTAGACTTGGGTACATCCTTAAACCAAGTCAAAATCATCTAGTTAGTTAGGTGTGTATGGATGAATCCTTCCTCACACACTTAGTTAAATTATCACCCTTTTGAAGGAGTTCATCCTAAGATAACATCTAACATCTTGAGATTCAAAAGTTCATTAACCAATCAAAATCAAATCCTAAAGTCTAGAATTGATCCAAAGTTCCTAAAATTTCAACACCCAGATCATTCACCCTTTTCATCCTTCATCTCATCATTGGTCCTAAATACCTCTAGGTCAACAAGGTCAAAACAAGAGAACATGGAATATAAACTTGCTCCTTACATCATGAGTGATCCAAGTCAACCAAACTATCAAAACTCACATTTATACAGTCCATACATGGGATCATTATCTCATACAAAGCTCAATGGTACAACAAATGTGAGTATGCCCAATCTAAATTTTGGAACACCTTTCCCTATGGTAGATTTAAATCAAAGTCCAAATCTATAAATCTATCAACCAAACAATCAATGCATGAGTCTTCAACAAAACAACATTATCCCACCAAATCCATACATGCCAAATGTGAATATACAAAGTACAAGTTTACTAAACATGAACATTTCAAATCCACACATGGTAAACTTTGCAATATATATGTTTGTGAATCATACAAATGTTGTTCAAAGTCCAAACAATATGGTAACGACTCCATATATTGATCCAAGTCAAGGTAACACCATCAAAATCAAAGTTACCTAAATCAAGGCAATGTGATTCCCAACCACAACAATGATCAATTTCAACCTATAATGCCAAATTTGAACATCATCCCAAATCAGAACATTGTCCAAAATTAATTTATCCATGATCCCATACAAACACCACAAGTATACATTCCAAATCTGCTTGAACAAAAACCAAATCAACTATATCAAGGGGTGTCCAAGATCCAAAATCAAGATCAAATTTTGTGAGATCAAATTGCTGCACTTACCCAAAATCAGTCAATTAGTTAGTTCTGTGTGTGTCCAAGAGGTTGGGTGTCAGATAAACAGCATCATCCCAGCAACAAAACCAACCTCCCACATCTCAAAGAGATCAATCACCACATCTCCAAAATCCAATCACCACAGAGTCAATTTAAAGTAAAAATCTCACAAGGTAACAAACGAAAATACACAAGTTCCCTTGGGGGACCAATCAAATCGGTCATACAATAGTTGGTACAAGAAAATCTCATCAAAATCCTCTTTTATGAAAATTATCAAGAGCCTCAAGTTAAACCACTACGGTATAACGAGAAGCACCTTTGTGATTTTCACAAAATAAATGGAAACACAACATCAAATTGTATTTGACTCAAAAATATCATACAAGACCTTATTGATCAAAAAATAATAACTATTGGGGACAATGATCAGGATTCAACCACTAGAGATAGCATTGACAATATCTCCACCACAATTGTTGAAAACAATGATCAAGATCTATCAATCAATGAGCACCTTCAAGATGTTTTTGTCCCATCCAATGATCAAATCAACATGCATCAAGAGTCACTTTAAATTAGTCATGATCAAAATCCCTCAACAATATTCGACAATGATCTATTTCAAGGAGCATTAGAATTATTTGATCCTATTGACATAATCCACGATCCATCGACCAATGATCATGTTGAAAATGTCTCCACATCACCTAATGAGTTAGAGGACATATCTCAAGAATTTATTCCAAAGCATGATCAACATCTTTCACCAAAGTCTAGCAATGGTCATTTCCAAGACATATTGACATTCTTTGACCTCATGGTTACAGATAGTGAAGAAATCCTCAACTCAACATTTGATCCAAGTCCACTCAAAGATCAAGAGAATATTGAACCACTTCCCATTCCTAATGAAGATATCCAAGAACCCTTTATAATCAACCCATCCTTTGAAACTGACCCATGTCAAGAACTTGATCCAAAGCATGTCAAAAGCAATTCCAAAATTAATCAAGATCAAGAATTCGTATCTCCAAGATACTACAATGATCTAATGGAAACTATCCTATCTATACAAGATGTCACAAATGATGATCATATCCATATAGCACATACTCCTCCATCTACCTATGAGATGCTTTCTTTGGATGGACATGTAGAGGATCTTTATTCAGAACAAGAGTCTCATACTCTTGATATCATTACTAAGGAACAAGAGTCTCCTACTCCTAACATTTATACACATGATCAAGATATAGGAAAATCTAGAGACATCAAAAATGGGTCATGAAGAAGGCTTCAACAAAAGTTGTGAATCAGAAACATCCTGTGAAGGCATATCAAAAATGAATCATGAGGAGGACTTTTACGTGGATAGTGAATCATCAACACCTCTTGAAGAAGCATTAAAATCTGATATTTCACAAGATCAAGCTAGAGATATGAATCAAGAAGTTATCCCACTTATGGAGTATCCTATCACTTATAAACTTGGATCACTTACATTTTTTAGGGGAAGCTATCTTATCAATGAAGAAGCTATCACTTTTGAAGATCCACGACAAAGCAGAGAAAGATTAGCACCTTGTTTCCAAGAGTAAAATGTATCCTATTGCAAATAAAATGTTTCAACCGGATATGAATTATCAAAATGAGGGAGGGATTAGGCCTTTCACAAACGGGGTATTATGCGAACTAGTCTCTGATTATTGGAAATCTAAGCATCAAGGTCTTGGATTTACATTGATCTTGCAGGGGCAACTTCATCTCAAGCAGTATAGACGCCAAGGGAACACGAGAAGAATTCTTATGATGAAGTCGATGTCAATACTACAACCCGGCCACATCATGAATCTTCATCCACCCATCACCCATCAACAAATTGGACCAACATCCAAGAAGATTTGAATCAAAAGAAAGAAGCGTTATCAAAGTAAAAGAAGCTAAGAATGGACAAAATCAAAATACATGAATTACCAAAGAATACAAAGAAATATTTCTAAAACTCCATTAGTCAAAGAAACTATGGGAAAAATAAAAAAGGGAAAATTATCCATCAAAGATGTACACAAAGGAAAAATTAGGCTTCCCAAGTGACATACAAAGTATATCAATCAGTTGGTCCTAATTCCATGCACACTTTAGTATCCACCCATCATTGCTCATCTTCCCAAGTTTGGAGAGTCAAAGGTTCCAAACTATCAACCAATCCATCTCCTATTCCTAAACACACTCCATCCATGCCTCCATGCATGATATCCAATTCTCACATTGACCATGTATTGGCGGAAACCCTTCATCATAAAGATTCAGAAGGAAATCTATCATGATGTATGCACAAAGAAAAAGTTAACTCCGGTATCAACAAAGTATATCAAGAATCTCAAAAGTTACATTCAAGTGCATGTATCTTGGAAAAGAAACTTCTTCAAGCAGGATATCGATGGCACATTATGATAGAAACATCTACATCAACACCACCAAGTGATTCAACATGAGCTTAAAAATATTTCAAAATCAAAAAAATTGAAAAAAAAAGAGTTGAAAATGGTAAAGAAAAATGGAGTCCTCGATTGGAAACCACTATGGTGGCACTTTGAATGAGGTACCATGATGAAGAGCTGGAAAACATGTCATGTGGCCAAGATTGGTATCACATGATCTGAGCCGGTGAAAGCATCTCATCCATCCATAATAAATCAACATTCCATCCATCTTATCCATAATAAATCCGTTCATCCATGAACCATTTATCCAATCTATTTTTATCCATTTGCATCCATCTTCCACATTATCTTGATCTTGACAAAACTTTGGTGCACACTTTACACTTGCTTATGGTAAACATTGTGACATGGGTCATTTTTTATTTCCTACCCAACATTATCACGAGCCATGAAGCATTATCCAAATGGGAATTATTTATTTGAACACCTTATCTTATCGCCAAGACAATCCATGATATTCATCCATCCATACACCTATCCGGGAATATGGCATTTCACACATTGCTGCTAGACATTGAAGTGATGTTATCTTATGAGGGAATAAAATCTTTTATTTATATCTTCCAACTTATGTGGTAATCATACATTTGGAAATAAATTCGTTCGGCGACATTTGTGATCAAAATCCAAAGTCCACTGGCTATGGCATATTTTTGACAAGAAGATGGCACATATCAAGCTTCATCTTTCATCGAACATCAATCAATCGATATTAGTCGCATCTAATTGATACTTCAAACATTACATCAAATCATTCAAAACAAGTTTGTTCCAAAATCAAGCTTCAAAATCTTGATCAACCAAATCCAATCAAAAAATCATCATCTTGTGATATCCTTCTCAATCCTTGTATTGCTTAACACTATCCTTGCATTATTTATTAGTATCCTGCATGAAATGTTATCATCATCAAATCATCAATCAAATCCAATCAATCCTTTATCATCTTGGGATATCGATCCTAATCCTTGTGTTCCTTAACACTATCCTTGCATTGTTGTGTATCCTCAACAATGTTATCATCATCAATTCATCAATCCAATCAATCAACCTTAACTTGGTTTTCAACAAAATCCCAAAACAGATCACTGATATCATCACACTTATCCATATCCAAATCATCAAAATCATGCGAAAATCCAAAAACATTCAAAACATATCAAAATCCCAAAACAAGTCAAAAAGTTAGAAAATAGTCAAAAAACATGGTATATGAACTATTTTGTCTCTGAGCTTAAACGTAGGCGAGGCTAATATTTGATCAGCCCCCGAGACACAAAATCCAAAACATTCATTAAATCTCATAAAACCCAAAAACATTTGAAAATTTGGAAAATCAAAACATTTGTAAAATATCAAAAAATAATAAAAACAACCTCAAAACATTTCAAAACATCAAAAACATCCAAATATTTGAAAAATCTATCCATCCCATCTCACTTTCACCCGCAATAAACTTTCACTCAAATAATATAAAGAATCATCAACCTCAACCTTTGGTGAAATAGTCGGAAACAATTCTAACAGGTTAAAAGTGAAAACTTAAGTGTTAAGGTCTCAAGTCTAGGTCAGTAGGTAAACAAGTTGGTCAACTCTTGGTATTAATATCTTATCTCTAGTCTATCCCAAATCATCTGATAACATCATGTCCTAGGATGCATCCTTCCTACAATGGACATCAACATCAGGCATCACTGTAGTTTAGTCTTGGCTAGAGGTATGAAGAACATTGGCTTGTTTGTTCACTTGATCTTTTCTTTTGATTTATCTTATTGCACTCATTCCAATGACCTCTTAATGATTTCTAATCAAAATGATTTAGAGAGAAAGGAATGGGGCATTGATCATTATCTTTTGTCTATTGTGTTTGTTGGACGTTCTTGTAATATAACCTTAGCGAATACTTGCTTTGTTAGGTATGTATGGAGAGTGTTTTGAATAGCTTGTTGACTATTACATTGGAAGGTTATGTATTTCTGTGTTTTGGTCCGAGATGTTTGAAATATTTGAAGTACATCCTAGTGAGGTTTTAGTATGTTAGGTGTGAACAAGAATACTCCTATATGTTTGTCAAGTCAAAGTCCATCGCACTAGATACCCCACCATCCTAGTTATTTATACCCTGATGCATTGTATCTATGTGTTTTATCAAACATAAGGAAAGTTGTTCCTTTCATGACCCAATCCCTGATAAGAAAATCATCATCACTCATCATTAATCTAATAAAGTCTTAATTCTTCATAGACTTGTTCTCCAGACTCCTGCATCTTCTAGGAATCAAGGGTTAATCCATCCATCTTATTCTTCTTATTCTTCTATCTTTACTAACATTTCTATCCAAATTTGTGTGATATCTCAAAATATACATGAGGCTACCCATGGTCGATGACTATCTATACATCATCAAAATTGTCTACGTCAAATATCTTATCTTTCTAAAGAATTATCTTTTGTCCTCTGATCAGTAAAACCACTCCTCTCACATTTTATCGTGATCTCGATCAGAAAATTAACATTTCCACTCGATCTCTCAAGGGGGAAGTATAGCAGCGCAATCCTTCTCGCTGGGGCAGTAGTGGGGCATCCGAAAAAAATCAGAAAAAAATTAAATTTTGATGAGCGACAAGGTTATTCTTTGAACCAACGCAGCTGGTATATTGCTTCAAGAGGGAAAAAATGTAGACACGAAAATTATCCTGATTGATATCATGCACTTGATTTCGGTTCACTAACACCGATTCTTCATTAATCACTTACTAACTAATTTAATTGAATAACCCTTATTTAATTAAATTCATCGTATTTCATCTTTTAATTAAATAAATCAATTTTATTTGATTAAACCATTATCTTCTATTAATTAAATAAATCATTTTATTTGATTAATCCTAATGTTCCTCTTTTAATTAATTAAATCACTTTATTTGATTAAATCATATTTTTTCTCCTTTAAATTAAATAAACTAACCTTTATTTAATTTAAGTCTAACATCATCTCCTTTTAATTAAATAAATCAAACTTTATTTAATTAAGTCTAATGTCCATTATTCCTCCCATTTGATTTAAATAAATCCAAAAATCTAAGTCAAATGTCAAATCAACTAATCTCCATCTAAGTTAATTAAATCTCGATTAACTCTAACTCTAATCCATCAAATCCTCGAGATTTTGCAACTTGCACAAGTAAATCAATTTAATTGATTTATAAATTCTTCTATTTTCATTCAAAAGGGCATCAAGTTGGAATATTCTTCAAATTTGAATTCTCCCTCCCAAAGGTCTTGTCTCCAACTTGGAATTTATGACTCTTACAAGTCCTTTTTCTTGAGCCAAGTGGCAATAACTCCTCTTCCACATCTTCCTCCACAAGCCAAATTTCAAATTTCAAATTTCCACCTAATTGCATTTATTTGCACATTCATCAAAATGTGCTCCATCTTTCTCCACTAGCATGTTGACAAATGGAACAATGCCATTGGCTTATGTTTAGTCCCACATTCTTCATATCTTTCATTCCTCCATCATTCTTTCCTATAAATAGAGATCTTCTCTATTGTATTTGGATACACAACTTATGCAAAGTCATTATCTACACATTTAATGCAAGTTCATCCATTGTTCATCAATGTTTTCATAATTTTCATCCACCATATAGCTAGGTTATGGAAAATTTCATCAAGGAGCAACATTGATCATCTTCAAAGCTTGCAAGGAATTGGGAAAGGGTTATTTTCCACATCAAAATAGCACCAATTGCCCCATGGGATTGAGGGTTTGAATGTTTGAGCAAGATTAGATAGCTTTCATTTGGTTTATTTTCTTTGTTTTGTGTTCTTGGAATTTGAAAGAATTGCATGGGGAATGATGGTTTAGATTTGTATAATTGACTAATATTGTGTTTATTATTCATGTTTATGCAGGTCTAGATCCACCATTCACAGGTACCAATCTCAAAACCCACTGGGGGCATCAAAATATGTATTGACTTTAGAGATTTAAACAAAGAATGTCCCAAGGAGGGCTTTCCTTTGCCAAACATTGACATCGTTGTAGATTTGACTGCTAGACATGAGATGCTTTCACTCATGGATGGGTTCTCAGGATACAACTAGATCATGATCATCAAAGAAGATCAACATAAAATATTGTTTACATGTCCATAGGGAACATATTGTTGGAAGGTGATGCCATTTTGGTTGAAGAATGCTAGAGACGCCTATCAGAGAGCAATGACATTGATTTTTCATGATATGATTCACAAGAATTTAGAAGAATATGTGGACAAAATTTTGGCCAAGTCAAGAATAAGGAAGGAACATCTAGAGTTGTTAGGGCCAATCTTTGATAGACTCGAAGAGTACAAGGTGCAGTTGAATCCAAAAAAGTGCATATTTGGCGTAACATCAGGAAAAATCTTAGGATCCATTGTGTCACAAAGAGGAATTGAGATAGATATAGCTAAGGTCAAAGCAATCCTAGATATGGAACCACCACAAGCACTGAAGCAAGTACGAGATTTACAAGGGATATTACATTCTATCAAAAGATTTATAGCACAACTAGTAGATAACATTCATCCCTTTTCTCACCTTCTTCACAATGGGATAGCCTACAAATGGGATGAGAAATGTGATAAAGCATTCCAACAACTTAAATATTATCTATTGACACCTCCTGTCCTTATGCTGGCACCAATACCAAATAAACCTTTGATTCTATATATATCTCAACTACGTCTATAGATTTGGGTGCTCTTCTTTCTCGACATGATGAAACAGGGAAGGAGAGAGAAATTTACTACATCAATAGGACTTTAGTTGGGTACACGCTAAATTAATCATCCATTGAAAAGGCTTGCCTCACAGTAGTGTTCACTTCACAAAAATTCAAGCACTACATGCTTTCGCACCAAGTAAAGCTCATCTCTAAGATAGATCCATTGAAGTATCTATTATCCAAGGCCACTCTCACAGGAGAGATGGCCAAGTGGGTGATGATCCTCATAGAGTTTGATGTAGAGTATGTGGATTGAAAAGCTATCAAGGGGCAGGTTATCATAGATCAACTGGTAGAGGCACCTTTCTACGTAGAGAATCCATTGGTGTTTGAATTTTTTGATGAGTCAGTATTTGTCCTTAGCATAGTGGATCCGTGGAAGCTATATTTTGATCGTTCACACACACAACATGGATCTGGAGTAGGCATTCTCTTCATCACCCTGCAAGGTGATTGTATCCCTAAGTCATATCGGCTATCTTTCCCATGCACTAATAATGTCGATGAGTATGAGGCTCTTATCAAAGGATTCAAAATCACAATATAGTGGAAAATCTAAGAATTAAAGGTCTATGGAAATTCACAACTGATTGTAAACCAAGTTAATGATGACTATTAGACCAAGGATGACAAGCTCACACCTTATAAAAAGATGGTAGAAAGTCTCAAAGATTTCTTCATTGACATCACATTCAAGCAAATACCCTGTATCAATGTAACCGAGCAACTGATGCTATGGCAACTATTGGGTCCTTGCTAGATATGTCACACAACATTCTTAAATATGAATTCCTTGGCAATCAGCTTCTTGTCTTAGTATTTAAGGTACCCGAATCAGAATTCATATGTGAAATCATTGGTCCTAGTTCTCCCTAGTATCATGATATATTTACTTACATACACAGAGGTATCCTCCCATATGAAATTACTTTGAACCTTAGAAAAACCTTTATCAAAAGAGAATCCCATTTCATTATCCTATGTGATACCCTTTACCATTGAAGTCTTGAGGGGACATTATTATGATGTCTTAACCAAGATGAAGCTTTGACTGCATTGAAAGAAGTACACAAAGGCATCTATGGATCACATTCAAGTGGTATGACCTTGGCTAATAAATTGTTGAGGATGGGGTATTACTGATCTATCATGGAACAAGAAGCTCACCAATATGTCAAGAAGTGCACGCAATGTCATCAACATGGGGATCTCATCTATGCACCAACTTAGGAACTTCAACCAATCACTACACCTTGGCCTTTCTCGTAGTGGCAAATCAACCTCATAGGAAAGATCACCCCTTCCTTGTCTAGTGGTCATAAATTTATCATTACAACCATTGAATATTTTATGAAGTGGGTTGAAGTGATCCCTATGAATTACATCACGGGAAAATAAATATCTAAATTCATCCTAAACTACCTCATTTGTTGTTATGATATTCCACAAGCCCTTATCTCAAATAATGGAACATAATTTTAAAAATCAAGACGTCTATGAGTTATTCCAAAGGTTCAATATCCAACATCGGCTTTCTACCCCATACTATCCTTAGGGAAACGTTCAAGTAAGGCTTCAAACAAAACCATCATAAAGATACTCAAAAAGACAATTAATGAAGTTGGTCGTGACTGGAATCTGCAATTGAACCCCACCTTGTGGGATTATAGAACTAGTATATGTATGCCAACAGGTGTCACACCTTATTCCCTAGTGTATAGAACTGAAGTTATCCTACTTATTGAGGTCGAGTTCCCATCCCTGAGAGTGTCACTGCAAAATCTTATTATTGATGAATAATATAGAGTGTCTAGATTTAATGATTTAGAGCTATTGGATGAGTGTCACCTAGAAACTTTGAATCACTTACAAGCTTATCAAAAATGACTAAAAAGGATCTATAATAATAAGTTCAAAAGTTGGTCCTTCCAGGTGGGAGATCTTGTACTAAAGGAGAACCAAAATAATACGTTAGATCTTGATAGCAAAGGGAAGTTTGAACCTAATTGGCTAGGACCATTTTTTGTCATAGCTAGTTATAGTTCTAGAGCCTATCAATTGTCAACACCTGAGGGAGAACCCTTGTAGGAGCCTATCAATAGATCACATCTCAAGAAATTTTATGCCTAGTTCTTGAAGGGTATAAATCAAAAAATCTAAAAAAAATCAGAAAAACAAAAAAAATCCAAAAAAAAATATAGAAAAAGGACTGAAAATAGTAAAGATAAAAAATTTCCTCTAGCGAAAGCCACTTCGGTGGTGCTTTGGGAAAGTACCTTGGTGAAACCTAGCAAACAGGTGTCTTGCATAAATAAGCACCATCCATCCATCATTGACTCTTTGGCTTACTCTACTTTGTCATCCATCACAACCATCCTTCATCCTATTTTATCCTATTTATTCCATCACCCATCCACATCTATATCATATTCGGATATTGAGTAAGTATCATGCTCAGACCTTTAGTACTACTTGGCACACTCCTAAGGTCAATTTGTCCTACCTATATCAAGGTAGTCTATTGCATCATACTAGGGGCATCTGTCTATACTTGCAACGGATCTGGTTCTTGTATATTCCCTTAAGGTTATTTGTAAAATCTCATAAAATCCAAAAACAATTGTAAAATCACAAAAATCCTAAAAATAGTTGTAAAATCATAAAATCCAAAATAGTTGTAAAATCTCAAAATCCAAAAATAGTCATAAAATCCAAAAAAAAAAAGTCATAAAATCACAAAAAAATCAAAAAACATCCAAAAAATATGTATAGTCAAAATCCAAAAACATCCAAAAATTTGTATAGTTAAAATCCAAAAACATTTGAAAAGTTGTACAATCAAAATCCAAAAACATTTGAAAACTTGTAAAGTCAAAATCCAAAAACATTCAAATCATCTCAAAAAAATCCAAAAACATCTGAATCACATCAAAATCCCTAAACAAGGTCTAAAAATTCAAAAACAATTGTCAAACTATGTTGTCTTTGAGCTTGAATGTAGGCAAGGCCATCATTGATGAGCCCTTGAGGCATTAGCTCAGTCTAAGGAGTTTGTCATAATAAACTGACAATCCATCAATGTTCATATGTCATGAATAAATGGTTGTTGGTCAAAGTCAGTCGAAATACATTGTCTATGTGTGTATAACGTAAGAAAGACCATCACTGATGAGCCCCCGAGGCACTAGGTCAGTATCCCCTTAGGTCTTAGTCTAATCTCAGAAAACACGAAAACATTTGAAAAACTTGAAACTAAAAAATTTGTAAAACATTCAAAAATTAAAAATAACCTCCACTAACTTGAAAACCTAAATATTCATAGAACGTTCAAAACATCCAAAACAACCTCAAAACATTGCAAAACATCAAAAACATTGAAATATTCCAAAATTCTAAAACCACCCATCATTTTCACTCATTATTTAGCTTGCATTACTAGGTTTTGTGAGTTGAAGGTTAAGTTGTCTTTTCCAAGCCTTTGCTTGGTGGTGAACCCCTCAAAGTTTAAAGAACCCCCTCCTAGATCTTCCTTGTTGTGAATTGAATCACCTTTGGGTTGATAGTCAATCTAATGTGGGTTCCTAGGACATTCTTGAATGACCTAAGGAGAATAGTGGCATTTCCACCACCTATTTTCTTTTTGGTTCAGGTGGTTTTGTTCCTTTACCTTGTGGTCATGTGCAACAACAAGGTGTTCATGTTGGATGGGTACAGACATCCTAGTCACATGGAGAAACACTCTTGATTTGGACTACATAATGGAGTGCTTATGTTGGATTCATGACTTTACCCCTTGGTTACATGAAAGCACTAGAACATAAGCCACTAACCTCTTTGTGAGTTGTGGAGCTGATATGTTTCATATGTTATAAGCTCCTAGATGACTTGGCTTTCCTGTTGGGTTGCAGTTTAATCTTGTTTTCAGCCATGGGTTTGTAGATATGTGCTTATTCCATTATTCATATGACATGTTTAGTTTGAATGTATCGATGGTTATATCAATTTCATATTTACATGTATGGTTTTGCATGTTTTACATATTAACTAATATATGTGGTATGTAGATCTGTGATGAGACTGTATTCAGGTGTTTTGGATGAAGACAACTATAGGTTTTCATAGATTCTTGGAGGGTTCTTATTGATCTATGGTTACTCCTATGTGGGTTTGTTTGGAAAATAAAATCTAGCATTGATTCTAGTGTTTGAGTCTTGGAAATCCACATGTTATACCTGATTATCTCTATTTTGCATGTGGGGTTGAATCTATTTTTTTAGTTATTTGAGATTGGAGCATTGATTATGTATTTCTCCTTTGAGATGTTTCATATGTGCAGATCTTGGAAAATTGTTTGACGTGGATTCTATTTAGTTGTCCATATTCCTAGTCACCATTATTACATTGGTATGCTTATTGTGGTGAGAGATAGTTATTGGGAGTACTTGATATATTTGTTCATTTGAATCTTTAGAAGTTGGTTATGGTGCATGAAAATATTTTTTCACTTTGAGTAGAGTGTTGGAAATGATATCGTTCATGATGCCATGCATAAATTGGTATTACTTTCAATGGAAGCTTTATGTAGTTACATAATGTGCTCTATCTTCTTTATTTCAAGATTTTGGTTCTAAGTTGTTGTTGTTGCAATGTGTAGTGAGCCATGGATAATCTTTGATTAGAAGATGGATGGTCTTTTACAATGGTTGTTGGTGTCATAAGGAGCTCTTGGATTTTTCCTTTAGATTGTAGTGAGAGTTATGACATCTTTGGTTCTATTGACAAAGGATGTGTAATAGTTGCATATTCTTGGTTTGGAGATCGTGGTTTGTACTTTACCTTTTGGGAGCTCATAGTGTTGATCTCTTTGGTTGTGTTGGGGCCATGGAGGACCTTAAGTTAGAAGATGCTTATCATGATGTATGGAGAGCTTGGTTACACAGTTCACTGAGAGCTTTGGAAGTCATTTTGATTCATCATTTTGATTATGGATGGTTATGTGATCTCCTAGGAGGGGATGTTAGATCATGATGTCATGATATGTTCTTGATTCTATAGTTGGAATTTTGACAATGGTCTTATTTAGTTTTCTTTGATTTTGAGTATTAATTATTTGCTTGGAGCTTCATGATTGTACAGGGTTGTCTCGATGCAAGGATACTAGTTATGGGCCAAATTATGCTTGATCCATGAAGAATCAAAGCATAATGAAGCAACCAATACTCGAATCTCAACAAGATCAGTCAATCAAAATTGAAAGTAAACATTTTATCAGAAAACCTAACATGTTAATATTATGAAAGCTTTAAAGAAAACATCTACTCTAATCCATTGAAATTTATCTTGTTGTGGAATTGGTGTCACATTGATTTGGATCAACGACCCTTTCCAAATCTCATGATAGTGAGCTTGTTTCAGTCGATTCTATGGAAGAGAATCGATGAAACCATGATGTTTGATGTATGAAAAACCTAAATTAAGCTAAAATGAACATGATGCAAGCTAAGTTACTATGATTTTATGCTATAAATGATCTAATTATGCAATTGCTAAGCTAATCTAAGCTAATTTAAGCTAAAATGATGCTAAAAGATGAAAACCCTAATTTACTTACAAACTAAGATGGATGCATGGAAGCCATTAATGAAAGCTTGAAGCTATTATGAAACTAAAACAAACTGAAAATAAACTAAATGTGTGCAAATTGAGAATATGGATATGGGTAAATTCAACAACATGACTTTACAATAAAAGATGGATCCATTTGTCTCCAAATAGTGATCTATTTATAGGAGACCAAATGAGAAATGAGTGGTTGAGATCAAAAAGCTTAATCAACGATTCAGGATGAAAGAGATGAGAGGCATGGATCATGGATTCTCATCAACATATGAGAATGCAAGATGAAGATTAATCAAAGGCTCACAATTACCTTAAACAAACACACTTTTGACCTACTCACACAAGTCAATGGTAACTTGCTAGAAAGGTAAGAGGGTTAACTTGCTTTTGAAGTTAAGTGAGTTGATTGGAGGAGGGAATATTCCTTAGAATATTCTATTAGGGTGAGGAAAAAGATGATTTTACAAATTAAAACAAAGTTTTAATTGTGCAAAAAAGGATAAAGAATATTTCATGGGAATATTCCCTTGATTAGAGGAATAATTAGTTTAATTGCTAATTAAACAAAGTTTAATTTATGCAATTAGGGGATTAGAGGAATTAGATGATTTTTATTAAATTAGATGATTTAATAAATAGGGGAGGGGTGAAATGATATTTAATTAAATGACTTAGGGTTATTTAATTAAATAAGATGACGTAGGAGGTTAAATTAAATATTTTGATTTATTTAATTTAATGAGATGAAGTGTTAGTGCGAAAAGAGGTGAATTAGCTTAATTTAATTAATTAGGCCTTGAATAGATGAAAATGATGAAATTAATTAATTAGCTAGGCTAATTAAATCAATTAAGCGAAAAAGGATGGATAAAGAGGAAATGATGTTAATAAATCTGTTTCAAATGATTGACATTGATTAGGACATTTTCCAATGTCTATAGGTTGCATTTGCAGTTAGCATGGATTGATTGGTGCATGCTCATGAAGATTAGAGAGACTTGGGTGAGGCTAAGAGATCTCTTATTTATGGGATCGTATGCTGAGATGGTTACTCTTTAGTGAGGATTTTAGCAGAAAGACCAAGGAGCCTACACCTAGTTATGAATGTGAATCCATTATGGACCTAAAGAGAAGATTTTCATTTCTTGGTATTGTATGCACAAGACAATCTTGTATCCCACTCTTGGTCTACTTGGTAAGTGAATGATCTGAGAGGTATTGCCCACCTAATTAACAGATGCATTTTTTATTTTGTATCTTGTCTTCTCATATGTGATAGTCTTGACTATAAATATTCTGAGGACTTGTTAAGAAGAAGATGCATGGTTTATGGATTTTTGTTATTCTCCTTGTTTTAATCTTGAGCTATGGTTCTAGTTCTGAGGATTTATTTGGAGAGGTATAGGAAATGGCTTCTGGCTTTGGGAATATTCCCTTTGTTGTGGGAATAATTGGTTGGTTTAATCTACCTTTGGTATGAGAGGTTTACATCTAATGTTGCCATGTTTTCATTTTATTTGAATGTTAGATGTTGATACCCTTTCAATTTGGTGAAGGAGATATTACATTACACAACTTGGTACACGTTAGTGTGGAACAAGGATATGGTTTGATTTTTAGGTTCTCTCTTTGGTCATAGTATTCTTCCTAGATATTTGGTTTCACATGGTTGAGTGTGAAGAACTTGGGAGAGCTATGGAGACTAATGGTGAGAGAGGTATTGCAACATATTTGCTTAAAAGATTTGCACATCAATGTATGTTTCCTTGACACTATGTAATAGAGGAATTAGACACATCCTCTATGTGAAGTACTATCAATAGACTTGATATGCCTTGATCTATTTTCAGATTTGACATTACTCATGTAGTGGGAGTTTCTGGATATATGTCTAGTTATCCTCTATGATATCTTGGTATGTTGGTTACTGATGTGATGATGAGTTTGCATGTTTCATTGGATTGGGATCTATGTGTTATGTAGTTGTGTGGGCTAATCACCCATTTGATTGCAGTGGGATGACTCATATGTGGACTGTCTATTTCCACAAGATTATTTTAGTGTTTATGCATACTTGTTAGTTAGCCTTGTTTGTGGTCATTTATTTATTGGTATGTTGCATTGAGATAGGAGGATGAATATACAGAGACTTGATTAAAAATTTTAGGTTGGTATGTTGATGGCATGAAGTTTTATCTATGTTTGGTATACCTTGGTTTAAGGTATGGTTATCTTGGATGAGTTACATTTTTTTATGGTTGCTATTCTAGGTGGTATGAGTAAGGAAACTACTCTGAGCTTTTGTTATCATTTGAATTTGATGCTACTATTCATGTATTGGTGCAAGTTTTAGTGACAGTTGATATGTTTCACCTTGGAATTTTTCTTTTTCGTCCATAGGTGGCATGTTGGAGGATGTAAATGATTTTTTGCTTGATGGTGGTTATCATGGTTGCTTTTGTAGTTATCTTGTTGGATCATGAGAGCATGGTGAAGAATCAAATGGTACATGAATGGCTAAGGGATGTTTTTCCCTTGTTTGTAATTCCTATGGGTGTATTTACAATGTTGATGTTAAGTGGGAGAATGTTAGGATTAGGTGCCATCCACCTTGTAAATCTTATATCATATATCATGGTTCCAAAATCCTTGGAAAGTGTCTCTAGGCACTTAGGGTATATTGGGAAAATATTTTGTAATATACTCATAAGGGGTAATGGGTCCACTAGCAGCAGTAAAGGTGGGTTGTGGATATAATTATTTAATATTATTTTCCCCACATGTGCATGCCTAGGATGGGATAATAAAAGATAAATAAAATGATAAATAAGTGACTATTGTGATTCTCCAAGTGAGTTCCTGGATAGATGCAACATGTGTCATTTGGTTCTCCATCATTTATTACATTTAATGTAATATTTATCTCTAATTGTTGGGCGTCCAAGTTGGAGGGAAAGTATTGGAGCCAAAATCGGTGTCCTTTCATATTCTGTGGAGGAATTCTAAGGGTTGGGTCATTTGGAATGAAGTGTCATCTTTGGGTGCCATGTTTGGTGCATTAGATGCCTTCACAAATCTATAAAATCAGTGTCTTGGATGTAGAATTAGGGAGGAATATGTAAGAGCCCATCCCTTGTGGGCTTGTTGATCCTGTTAGGTTTTGATGGTTTATGTCCTATATTTTATGTCCTTTTATATTGGATATTACACACTAGTGATGATAATAAATATACTTGTGACTTCATGAACACTGAATTTTTTTGAAAGTAAGTTTTGGAATCAATAGCATTGGTAAATATATATAGTTCTAACGATAATATTAAGTATGGATATATAAGTGATATTAAATTTACTCTTGGGTACTCAATGGGGGTGGTTTTGAGAGATAAAATGTTAATATCGAGTGTTCAAAAATAACTTGATATTATAACCTTTATTATAAAAAAAAATGGTGTCAATATTAATACTTAAGGGAATGGTAAGGATAAGGTAATTGCAATACTGGTATACTATAATAATACATATAAATATTAGTTAATTATAATTATTATTTTAAGTTATGGGAATGTGTAGTTAATGATTTATAGTGTTTATATGTATTATTCAAAAAAAATTGGTGGTTGTGTTTTTTTTTGTTGTGTAAATTTTTGGGGCATGACAGAATAGCCAAATGTAGTGTTACTCTGCAGGAACAAGGACAAGTGGAGGTATAAGGAGGTTATTCATAGGCACACAGGTTCTTCCATGTTGGAGGCAAAGAGGAGAATGGTAGTGGTTGTATTGCAATCTCATTTATTTGATGATAATGCATACTTGGCCTCTCTTCTTGGTGGAGTTTGTTTTTTCTTGCAAGGGTTTCTACATGTAAATCTTACATTGTGATGCTCTTATGTTTCTAATTTTTGCCTCATTTTTGCTATCTTATGTTGATGTTATTCTTAATTTATTGTTGTTATAAGTTCACATAAGCTAGTGTTTACAAGCATGATATGTTGGCTATATTTTGGTATCATAAAGAAGATGGATCTAATCATGGTATTTCCATATTACTTGGCAACTTAATTTTTAGATTTGCATATAAGTTTCAGATTTTCATGTTGTTGTAGTCCAAGGGTGATCCCATAATAGTGGCTTACAATTTTTGGCCAAACTGGACACTGAAATAATTTTTAACTAAATCTTCACATTCAGCACCTATAGTGGCTAAACTGGAGGAATTTGAAGATGATGCAAACTAGAGTCTCGTCACATTTTGTTTGTAGATTCTAAAAATAGTTTTTTCAAAATTTTGGAATTAGATTGCACTTTTTTTCCCATCTCCCACGAAAACTGGTTTTTTTCAGAAAACAACATTTTAAAAAGTGACGCACACCATATAACACATAACTTTTTTTCCATGAATGATAAAATTCTAATTCTTTCGAATTTAGATTTGAACTCCGATATCTAGTGCTTCCACTTGGTTAGATAGTTTTTTATTGAATATTTTTTCTTTAATCACGTTTCAAAGTCAAATCAATTACAATTCAGACATAACACCGTATAATTAACATTTTTGTATATATCAAAATTTTTTTTTTGTTGGACCAAGGACTTCAATATCTATTGCACTCATAGTTTAATTTTTTTTGATAATCTACTATTTTTCCACATGTGCAAAATAAAGACCTTTTTTTGATGAAAAACCTATGTTTAATAAAACTAAAAACAAATACATAATAAAACCAAAACATATTAAAATTATATTTGTTGGATAGCTCCTTACGTGGACTACCTAATTCTAGTTGGGTTCGTGAAGTCTCCTCCATTTTCATCCTCAACTGAGCTTTGAAGGGAAAAAAATTGGTTTTGCCAGCAGGGAGGTGGGAAAAGGGGGTTCGCTAGAACCAGGGGGGTTCTAGCAAACCAAGGCTCATTCAAACCCCCTTTCAAAAGGGGTTTTCATTTTTTTTTGGCAGGATGGGGTCCACCTTGCATTTAACTGGTTCGCATGAACTAGGGTCCATTCAAACCTTTTTTTTGCTTCGCTCGAACCAAAGGGTTCATTTGAACCCCAAAAACCAAAATTTTTGGTATGGGGTCATTTTTTTCAACTTTTCCTTCTTCACTCAAATTGTAAGCCACTTTTGTGGGTTTACCCCCAAGCTTTGTATCTCTTCCATTGAAGTCATATTTGGATAGAGATTGAATTTCCCAACAATGGGTATTGAACTTGCTTATTTCTCATCATTGCTCACACGCTTGTCAAGTGAGCTCACAAGTGATACACATTTGGAGGGTTAGTCAGAGTTTCACTCCTACCTTCTCACCTCCTCATCTATGCCTATATGTGCACGGATTGAACATTGTATTTACATACTCTTCATTGTATATTGATAGACATACTATCAAGTTCTTATTTTGTTCACTTGTAAAAGTTTGTTTCATGTTCTTGATCTTGGCATTCTCCAACAAGAATTAACTATTACAAATTCATTATACCATAGTATATTTTTCAACTTTAATAACCCTACACTAGGTTATGTTTTTATTTTTTTATATCAAATCCATTTAACAAAACACATTCATTTTTTTTTAAGTATAACAAGGTTTTAATTGTTGTAATGACAAACCTTATTTTTGAATAATCAAACAATACTTAGAAAATAAAACCTCAAAATTGCAATTCCCCATATCACATGGATGAGGCATTATCTTTCTCTTTAGATATGAGGTGAGAATGGGCTAAGTATTATCCACTTTTCTACCAACCTTCTACATTTTTTTTCTTAGATTTTGATATTTAAGCCCTTTTATACCCTAATTGTAATTTTTCGATAAGAATGAGAATCATGTAAAATTAATTTGACTTGAGACAAAATGTTGTCAATCTAAAACATACTTTCATCATTTATTTCTTGAGCTACTTATTTTTTCACCCACCTAAATACACCTACATTCTAATTTACAAAGGTGGCTTTTTAGAAATAACATGTGATATGCCTAGAGGTCTAATTAGATATGATGGGACCAATTCTTTTGAGAATAGAGACAAGATCCAAAAATTATTTTGTATCAAGATACTTCTTATCTTATTTTGGAATGTTAGATAAAAAAGCAAAGAAAATAAATGAGTAAAATATGACTTTTGAAAATAACACATCATATATCTATGAATCGATCTAAATATAATATGACTAATCTCTTTGATATCAAATAAAAATAAAAATATAAAGAATTACCTTACTTTAAGACACTTTCTATTTTATTTTGTAATATTAAACATACAAACAATACTATATAGGGGATAGGACCCAACAATTGAGCACCCTACCATGCCTCTCAAAATTCTATGTGGCGATTTCAAATCACTCCCAAATTTTTACAACTTACTTGGCAAGGCCCCTACTTATAACCAAGGTTTTAGGTCAACATTATTAAATATGATGCCACATCAACATTCTTTTTGTTGAGGTGTCCCAAAAAATCCTAAAAAGAGTAGACTAGTAGTTGTGCTTTAAACTAAAATAGTTGTGCATTGCATCATATTTTGTTAGTCTGTTGATGTGATGCCACATGCTTTGTTACTTTTTAAATCCAAGGAACAGATTTCATTCAATTATGAATACACATGATCAACACTAACAACGTTAAAGTCAAAATTACTAATATGATACTATTAAAAATATTGAATATTAGAACACAATTATTAAAACACACTCAAACTCCTATATATATAAAAATCCTTAAAATAAAATATTTTTTACCCTTTTACTAAAAATATAATAAAACTACCTTTTAAAAAAAACAAAAACAAAACTAAACCCTTATGTGTTCTTTACTTGTAGTCTATTGATGTTGGTATCCTACGTACATTGCACAAAATTATATTCCCTCGAAAACTTTACTTGCACTCTTCATATATCTACGTGTGTTCACATTGCATTCGCTATGAAAGAAAGCAACCGTACGGGAAGCAGGGATTTTTACCAATGCAAATATCTACTAGAGCGAATTTTTAAGCTTACAATAATTAGTCTGTTATATTAACAACTAATGCCGGGGAACGTGTTTTTGCGTGGTAAAGAAGGGTACGTAAATTAATAATAATAATAATAATAATAATAAAGTCAAACAAGGTTGGTATTTTAGTTTATAAGGCATAAAGTGTTTTTGTGTGGTGTCACACCAACATGTTTAATTAAATAAAATAATTTTAAATTAATTTAAATTAAATAAGTTATTGGAGTGGACCTAGATTGGACAATGTCAAATAGAAAGTACAATCACATTATAAATATGAATGAATAAATAAAAATTGGTTAGTATTGTGATTGAAGAATGATTATCGACTAATAAAAATAATTAGATTTGTATGTTTCAAATTTTGAAAAAGTTTCTAACAATTTTATATATAGATGAAAACTATAACATTTATCTTTGTTATGTAATGGGTTAATTTCGTTTTTATGGATCTAATCCATGGTTACAAATTTGCTCTATACTTGTGAACTTGACCTTTGATGATTTTTAGATTCTACCTATAGATTTTTTACAAAATAGATTGTAAGGCACCAATATCCTCTTTTGTGCTCTTAGATTTTTTGTATCAAGCTAGTAGTATTTAAAAATACCTTGACAAAGAACATACTTTAGACATGCACAAGAATTCTAGAGTGAATGTTAGGTGATTCACATGCTTTAGGATGGGTGTGTAATCTAACATGGAAAATGAAAATGTGAATTATCGTTCTTGAATGCCTTGTATCAAGAGATTCTTGGATTTTATGGGTTGTTAGAAAAGTGATAAAACAATCATTATAATGAATGTCTTTTTATACATGAACATAACACCAAATTGTAAAGATTTGTGCATAGTCAACTTAGGACCAAAGTGCAAAAGAGGGTTAGCTAGCTAAAATGCTTAATGATTTTTATTTTACATTAAGTAAATCAAGATTACAACTACAAGAAAAAAAATCATAGCTATAGACATGACATATGTTAGGCAGCCAAGTTAGATCAACATCCAACAAGTTTTGATGATGAATTAGGACCAATTTAATTATCAAAATCAAACAAACAATACATTAGGAATGATATTGTATGGATATAAGCATAGGGATAAGTGATGAGCATAGGGCTAGGTGCAAGAAAGGCTAGGTATGCCGATCCAATGTACCAAATTTATAGATATATAATGTACCAAGATATTGGCCCAAGCTAGACACAAAACTAAACCCCCACTTTCAGGTGTATGTGAATATCTACGTTTGAATCATGCATCTCTAAGTATGTAGCATTAGCAAACATGCATAAAATAAATGAAACGAATAAAAAAACTTATGGTTCATGAAGGATGAGAATTTCCCTTCCACGTTATTTTTTCTTTAACAAAAGTTCTCCCATGAGTTCTTACAAGACAAGGCATAAAATATTCTATTAGTAGCTTCTAAATCATAAGATAATTAAATATAAAAATGAGAACATTAGTGATCATTTATGACCCCCTTTACTTGATTTCACCTAGAGGGTACTATTGATTAAAAAGGAAGATCTTATTACATATATCAATATAAAAAGAAGCATATAAGTATAGATTGATAATATAATGCATCATGAGATAATCATTATCATAGTCACATAAAAAATCAATAATGAATAACAAACATGTAAGCACATATAATCTTCCAAGATTTAAACTATATCAATCGTAGTTGGAAAATGCATCATTAAGAAGAATGAAAATGGAGTAGAGATTGGGTCAAAAAGAGGATTGTTGCCCCCAACATGACAAAAATATTGGGGATACAACCCTCAATAGCCAAAAAACACTCATGAAAGCACAACAAAAGGCCCCATGTGGCATCCATTGGCATGATCACACATATGGTAGGATTAGTAAAATATGATTCTAGGGTGATGGATAAGATCTATGAGATAGGTAAGACCAACAAGGATGGATAGGATAAATAGGTAGGATATAGATGGAACAAATACCCTATTGTGGGGAAAATCCCTAAATATAACAAGTCTAGTTATAAAATATGTGATATAGATGTAGTTGATCAATTATAGTAATAGAGATTAATATGATAAGTGGAGAAACTTGATGTAGTGTAGATTAATATCGTAAAATATTTGATCATGTAAGTGCATTTGTAGGATTATATATTATCAAATGATATGGTAATATAAGATCAAGATAAATATGATAATTTACACTATAAGCTCAGTATAGAATAAGATCAAGATGTGGTATACCAATATAAGCTTGATGTAAGTTAGATAGTTCATAAGCTATAGCAATATAATATTAACAAAAAGGGGGAGGATGGAATGATGTTGTCCAAATATAAGCATATATATAAGGATCAATTTAATAAATTCTCAAAGTAAGATATATTATAATATAATATCAAGTCATTTATGCTCTATGAACTAATATATATCACTAAGATCATGTAAGATAGTAGATAAAAAATATAGAAATATAGGATCATCATATGAATACATTGTAATGCAACAAGATATATCAATAATGGATCATAATTATTCACAATAGCTAGATATAATTAATGCATGTGTAGAAATCAACTTAAGTACATGAGAAAAGTTAAATATCATACCAAATGAGAAAAATGTATCAATACAACTCAAATGAGGATGTGAGAGCTCAAAAGGGTAACAAGTGATGGAGAATTTACCCCTACATGTAACACTCAATAGTAATATCATCTAAGATACATCATAATGATCAAATATTTCACCATTTTTCTTCATGGATTGAAAGTCAAAATGCTCCAAAACCATATCAATTAGTGATGATGAATGAAATAACCCAACTAGGTATGTTGGTGTGAATAAAGTCTTGTACCTAGTTAATTACTTACTAGGAGACTTAGGGGACTTATTCACATGTTAAATTTACTTAAGTCTTAGGAATCTTTCTAGAAGACTTAGTTGTCATGTCTAGATTTATCTTTTTCCTAGGTTGTTATGATAAGTTCTATCATATCATAAGATTAAGACACTTGTCATAATCTTATGTGATCTTATGTCTCACCTTGGCTATGTAACCAAGGGTCTCTCATGCATTGTATATCCATTGAATCATATTTGCATAATTGATAAGAATACAATTTATTCTTGCCATATTGATATTTTCTCTTTGTGCTTTCCATTTGGCCTCTAGATCTTGGAAGGTTATCTCCACAACCAATTCTAGCATGGTATTAGAGTGGGTTGGGTGCCATTGGATAGTATTTTATTGAGAGATATTGGTAAATCTCAAAAATTTGAGTATGCTCTTCTCTTGCATTGTATGATGATCTGGAGAATCATAAAAAATTGATAGAAATACTAGATTTTGGGAGGGTTCCTCTTTGTGGCTTTGTATTGCAAGTTCAAATCAAAGCTTGTTGGTGCAAATCTAAGCTCACCATTGAGTTTAAGGTGTTTGATAAAGTCAATTTTTCTTTTTGTTTCATGTCCAAATTGGATATATGGGGCCAAATCTATGAGGGTTTGAAGCTGAAGAGTGGTTTCCAGATCCAGAAGGTAATTGCAATTTTGGAGCATTTTGGGTCAAATATGACCTTTCCATCACGTCCAAAAGGGCCAAAACCCTAAGATCAATTATCAAATCATTGAATTTGGAGAAAGTTGTCTGCCAAGGCAAAAAAAAATTTCCCAGGGAGCCGTATGGCCCCCTAGGTTGTCATAATTGCAACAGTACAAAAATATTTTTTTTCGAATTAATTTTTTTTTAGAAAATTTTATATAACTAGTGGTCGACTATATTATTTTAGAAAAGTTTTAAATTGAAATAAAATAAATAAATATTGTGTCGGTTTGAAGACTATAAGTTTGTAGACCCCTACTTGGATAGAGCGGGTACCGCTACTGCATGGCAGGTGCAAACCCCACACAAAAAACAACAGTCAGGTTTAAAATAAAACTGACGAATAGTTAAAAGAAAACCGATAAGTTCAAAAAAATCGACAATCAAAAATTCAAAACCAACATCCTTTTTTGCAAAACCAACCATTAAACAAAATAGATTAGATCAGTAAAAGGAAGATTCTGATCTAGATTCTCAATCTTTGACATAGGAATATTTTGTGAATGATAGTATTGTTACCTATTTTTCACTTCGAGCTCAAACAGGTGGAGCTGAATCGAATTCATCATTATAGGTACATAAATTTTCAAGTCTTGATGATTAAATTATTCATTGATCATCATAGAAGATCATTCTACATCTGAATCATAGTTTTATTGTGCAAGCATTTAAAACAAAAAATTGAGGAAAACTTGCATAGTAATGCTTTTTATTCATCTTGAAAAAATGTTGAATCCCACACAAGCCGTGGGAGTAACTTATTTTGATTTTTACAATCAAATAAAGGGTTCATGAGCAAAAGCAAAATATACAACTGAAAATAGAGGAAGCATAGGGTAGAAAGTGATTCGTCATTGCCTGGAATGACAAATCGTTGACAAGTTGAGGAATGTTGTGATGCCAGTTCCAGCTCCATTTCCAGTTCTAGCTCCAACGTACCTGCAAGTTGAGGGAAATGTTGTTAGAGCAATGTGAATCAAATCCTATCATATACCTACACTACCAACAGAAATATAGAATACAATTGATCAGGCATCCATCAGATGATTACAAAAATCGAGAGGAAAAACATAACTCAATGGAAGCTTTCAGCTTCTTTTATTTTACTAACATGTTTGTTTCAATGTGCAGGAACAAGTTCATCATGTTCGAGATCATTTCATCAGATATGTGGAGTAAAACAAGCTCCCACAAGGGTAGAGCCTGACATATCATAAGGACACTTCTCATTCGAGCATCATATATGAGAGTTATTTAATCAAGGAAAGAAATAATTATCATCTAAGACTACCATCAAGAAGTCTAATTCAACATGGTAAAACAGATTGCGCAATTGTTTTTGCTCATCATTCAAAGGAAACAATTAGAAATATATTGCATTTATCATCTCTTGTTTCAGCTCTGCCTTTCATTTATGTTCACTTTTTAATAAGGCATTGAGCCCTTTATATTGAAGAGAAAGCAGAGTATTCAACAAGATAATTGTTTCTTACAAATGAAAAGTAGCATTCTCATAGTTTATAATCAATGCAAATCACCAACAAGAGTTTCAGCTGATCAAAAGAAATAAGATATGATAGGTGAACAAATTTGTTTTCAGAAAAAAGCAGCAATTTTGGGCTTAGTCAGCATTTAAGAGGTATGGAAGCATCATCTTTTATCAAACAGGTATACAATATTACAAGTGCTAGTGAGACAGTAGTGAGCTATGAATTGATCAGCATTAACCATAAATGGAGTATCTATTTTCAATGGCAGTCATTATTTACGAAGTTATTCAAAAGAAGATTCTGCATGAGTATAAAACCAAAAGACCAAGGGCAGTCAACATAGTAGCAAAACAGTCATTAGTTTCCATTGACAAGTATGCTTCCATACAAGCTGCATACATGAGACAAGTGCAAATGATAAAGAATATGCCATTCAAAGTCATGATAGTGAAATGTCATAAATTAAGAATGATGATATTCTCATGGTGGAATTTGTGTACAGTAGTATAAAGGTCAAAGAGTGATAGAGAGCAATAGAGCTTGAAGGAAGCTCAAAGCAAATGCATTGGAATGATTAGTTACATAATAACATGTAGCATCATAACAAAAATGTGAAGCAACAAGAGGTTTCCCAACTACCACAACATAAGCAAGGGAGTCAATTTTTATCATTAAAGTCTAAGCAAAAGAGAATATTAGGAAAAAAGAGCAGTGTAGGGGTTTGTTCTAAAAGATACCTAGAGTGAATACTTTGCAAATATCTAGAATGTTTATATAGCCATGGTTTTTCAGCCAAGAATATAGTTTTTTGTTTAAGACATCAGATTTCTCTTACCCATGTGGGGTTTTTTTAACTCTAAGGTACAAAATACAGTGAATACAAAATTCCCAAATGGAGATGATGGAGATTATATTAGCCATAGACAAACATATATAAAAATGGTGTAAAATACTTATGGGTCAAGCTCAATCTAAATTTCAACTGGAGTGCATAAACCCAAGCACAGTAGGCGTGGCTAGATACAAAGCCTAATGAAAATTTTCTAGCTGCAAGAAATATATTCAAAAAGTGCAATAAAATAAGAGAACCCAGATCAGAATTAGAGCAGTTACGACTTCCATAAAGTAGGGATTATCTTATTTCTTTCATAAAGGCATGGAAAAATGAATGTTTATTATTAAACATGTAAATTACCTCAGAATCGAGCCTTTTCGCAATGGAATATGAATGCAAATCATAGATAGTTCAAGACTTACTCAGGTTCCAAAAGTTTCTTCAAAATCTGTGTGAGAATACACTCAAAGCCCATGGTGATAAGCTTCAAGAAAAAACTCTCATGTCGGCCAGAATACATGACAATATTAACATGGGAAGAAATGAGTAAAAGGTATATCAAAATATGGCCATGGTTGTGGCCAATGAACCAGAGAATAGTGCCGAAATTCACAGAAAGTCTAGATTTCTATCAAAACAAAGACTTACCATGCTTTACCTGTAGGGTTCACATGTCAATCGCTAGGAAAAGAGCATAAAAATGTGGTTTGAGCTTCAAAACGGCTCTCAGAAATTTAGACCCTAATTCATGGCGGCACTTCCTCTCTAAGCAAGAAGATAGATGCAACAATGGAAATGATTCGGGTTCACTCATTTTAGGTTTCTTTTTGTTTTCCTTCATCATTTCTTTTGAATCGTGAATATTGACTTCTAAGTCAATTAAAAAGTCATGTGAATTTTGAAGGGGGCCAAATTTAGCA
>VDFB02353493.1:113104968-113197333 GCA_007258455.2 Sequoia sempervirens
CAATATAAGTAGAGGACACATTCTCGGATGTGCCACATTTTTTTTGTATTTTTTTTGCAACTAAATAATTAGTTATGAATTTTTTATTAAAACATTTTAAAAATATTAAAAATTATTTTTCTAACCACCATAACTTGGTCAAAAGTTTATGAAATTCAACTTTTCTTATTTTTTATCCTATAGTATGGGAAGCATAGAATGTGCCATATCTTTTGGATTCAAAAAATGTGAAATCATTTAAGAATTATAGATGTTTTTCAATCAATCTATCAATCAAGACTTTAGTTAGAATGTATGTAGAAAATAAATAATAATTGTCTTTTTAATTCCAAATAAGACGTCTTATATTTTGGAAATCTGACAATTTTCTCAATAAACCTTTTTGTTTCATCAAATTCAGATAAAAAAAAGTCGCCAACCACTTTTTGTCATATCACCACTTTTTGGAACCCCATGATCCTACACTCATCATAGTTGTTAGGTTGTTACATTGTACATGTGAAGCCTTTCTTATATAGGCAAGGTGAGGGATATGATTAGAAAAAATATAATGACAAGTGTCTTAATCCTATCACATGAGACAACTAACTCATAACTACCTATGACACAAGCATTAAATAAAAGCCAACTAGATAAGATAAGTGATAACTAATTTTTAACTAGAAAGATTCCTTCATAGAACCTAAGTGGACTTAACATTTAAATAGGACTTAGATAGGACTAGATAAGGAAAACACCTATTTACACCAACACCCCCCCTTAAGTATAACTTAGGGAATACTTATGAAAATGACATAAAGAAAGGTCTCAATCAAAAGTCCATGTTAGGTACCCATGTACAAATGTAAATGAAATCTCTCACAAACAAAGAAAAAGAGAAAACCCAGCGAGACAATACTCCTCCCCAAAAGAGAGATGAAATACAACAATGCTCTCCATGAAAAATGAGAGGAAAAAATCCCATTCGAGGAGAAAGAACCCCCATAAGAGAGATGAAGAAGAGACCATTCAACCCCCTCAATGAAATAATTTGCTACAAAGAAACACTCAAAGCACATTGGTGGAGTAACACTGGAATCCTTAATTAGGAAAGGAAAGGAAAGATAAATTTGATGCTTAAAACCATATTATAGTCACTCAAGGACTTAGGTCAGAATAATGATAAAGCAACAACACACTCAATGCCAATTCCAACACTAGAAAACTCTTGATATGGTGCAACTCTGGAATCTAAATGAAGCAAAATTGAGATAAGCATCATTCTAATACTGAAATAAAGTGTAAAAGTCAAAATTTCACCCTCTCAACTATCAAAATATCCAAGTAATCTTCAAGACACACATCAAGAAAAAACTTAAATAATAATATCCTTGAGTTAGATACAATAAAAAGTGCATGGATGACATGATAGAGCTCCTTAATACATTTCCAATGCTGTAAGAATCATGAAAATTGGAGATCATGGAAAAAAATTATGAGCTCAAGAGCCAAAAATGTGTTGCAATTATGTTGCAGGTGTTTTCATTGATGTCAACATAATGGAGATTGTTGGTGGCATTGTCTTTAATTTCAACATGGTGATAGTGTGTGGATGGTAGCATATGTTGCAATCAGAAGGTTGATCAGAGTTTTATGTATGATGTCATGAGCCTACTATAATAGTTTTCCTACATTTCATGTTGCTCATGTATGAGTGAATGATGTTGTTCACTATATGTTGATGTAAAATATATTTAAAAGAAAGTTCTCTTACAGTCAGTGGCTCAAGAAGTTGTACTGAAAAGCTCTAGAGAATGCTTTTCATTCTTCTGCATTCTTCCATATTTGAAGATAAGGTCCTGCAGTTTGGAAGATAAAATAAATAAATTTTGAAGCATGTATGTTCCTATTTTTAGAACATAGTGTCACCACAAAATTTTATTGCGTTAGCAGTGTGAAAGCTGTGATGTTGCAGTCATGGAAGGTTTAGAGAAACGCTCTGCATTTCTTCACAGTTGCTATTGTTGTCTTGCAGTTTGGAGGATGAATTTACAATGTCTAAATATTTATTTCCTTTTAGTTTCTGTTACCGAGGTGTATTGCACACTAAGTTTTCAATGTTCTATCTCAAGACTATGTTGTCTAGGTTTGCAAGAGATACTTGTTCTATGTTTGGTTGCTTGTGCTAGCATAATGTTGCATGAAGTTGTAAAAGGAGGACATGGAAATTTTTTTAGATGTCATCTAATTCTTGTGATGTAATCCGCATGATGTTATCTTATCTATCTAGTATACTTGTGGTCTAGAGTTAATATTTTGTGGGTTAAGTGTTTGTTGAGCTGACTTGGTACATTAAGTTGTTTGCGCCATTTTTTTGTGGTGTGAACCGGCATGGGATTGTGTGTTAATGTAAAATAAGTCATACTTATTCCTTAGATTGGACCACATTCAATTTCCCTTTCTCAAATATGTTTTGGAGCTAACTCATTATAGCTATTGCACGTTTCATGTTTACACTTTTTAGTTTGCTTAACAAGGAGAAACTTTTTTATGCTTGTTGGAGGTATAAATGAAGGATCAAGTGTGTGGTTTAAGTAGTGATGTTATGTATTGTGTGTTCAATGTGAATGTCGAAAGTAGTGAGCTAAAGGAAGAGAAATGAGTTTGAATATGCAAAGAAATGTTTGAACTATGCTAAAGGCAGTGAGTCAAAAGTAGAAGAGTATAAGCAAAGTGTTGAAGGTAGTGAGCCAACAAAAGTGTGTAAGTGAATTCTAGAGGTAGTGAGCCGAAGGAAGAAATGCAAGTGTGAGTGTTGGAGACAGTGAGCCAAAAGTAGAGGAGTGTAAGTGAAGTGTTGAAGACAATGAGTCAAAGGCAATAGAGGTGTTGTGGAGGAAGTTGTGCATTTGATTCATCAAGTGTTGTATTTTGAGGCTGCATACTCTTTTTTATAGTTGTTGTAATTGGCAGGGAACCATGAACTTCCATTGGTTTCTACCACAAAACTTGTTGTAACTATTGTTTCATTTTGTGAGGATGGATTTGGATAGTAGCTCCAAGCAACTTTCTCACCATTGTTTTTTCCCTTCTTGGGTTTTCCATGTAAATCTAGTGTTGTGGTAGTGTGTTTGTGCTTTGAATTTTTTTATCTGGGTAAGGTAGTAATAAGTTTTGATTGATAAATTTAAATTGGATTAATTGAGGGATATAATTATTCACCCCCCTCTCAGTATATATGTGTGTTCCAAAAAAATTAAGATATGACTTCAACCAACAATAACTATCACAAAATAGTAAAATTATGAAAAATAACCTACACCACTGCAAAATTGGTGAAGCTAGCTTTCCAATGATATCTTGTTTGAAAACTTTCACCTTCTGGATTGATTGCAAGTTATAGAAATTTGAAGAAATTTCCCTTATTAGGGCATCCACAAACTAACCAAACATAATAATAAAGCCCCTTGAGGGCTAGTGGATGATTCTCCATGTGACCATGTGAAAACTAAGGGTTTAAAAAAAAATCATGTCACTGCTCGACGGTGGAACTGTTAGAGTGTGGCATAAAGGGTGTGATGGGAAAAGCTACACCACCTAGGGCTTTAAGCCCTTACCACTCACAAAGTGACTGTGGCCAAATAAGAGGTAGCAACCTAGTAGTAAAGCCCATAGTCGACAGTTAAATTGAAATTTGAATAGATTTTTAATTAACAAAAAACCTATTGATATTAATGAATTCATATTGACTAATTTGAGAGGGTCGTAGGTCGAGTATGCAAATAAGGAATATACCTTACACAACCGAATATGCCAAATTTATGCTGACAATACAAATAATTTTTCAAACCACTGTCAGATTTGACGTCATATTGTATGGCTTGTATGAATCTGTATGGTCATATAACCTAAAAAATTTCCTAGTACCTCAGTAAAAATTGTTGAAAATCGATGAATTGATAATCAATCCTTAGGTTCTCAAGCCTTTTGGATGCAATGGGAGGTAAATTTTTCCCAATGTGCTTTGAAAAATCAGCTACCCCATGAATTTGGCAACTAAAACCCTTGTTCAAACCCTTGTAGATCATTCAAAACATGATGAAAGTTGATGAATTGAAAGCCATACTTGGCTTTCTCTAATGCCTTGGATTCAACAACGAAGTTCTCAAGACCCCAACTCACACCCAACAAAAATTTCATGCCAAGATAGGTCCCTCAGATTTGTGAAGAAGTCTGCAACACTAAAGCTCTAATACCATGTAGGAGTTTATGGTGAACTCCTCAACATCCTAGGATCACCTACAAAACAATAACTTTGACAAGAGAGAAATAGTAGAGATATCATGTTATAATTAAGGATGTAAGATTGTCAAAATTAATTTGGCAACTAGATTAAATAGTTGTTAGGTTGTTACAATGTACATATGAATCCTTCCTTATATACGCAAGGTGAGGGATAGGATTAGACAAAATATCATGAAAAGTTTCCTAATCGTATCACATGAGACAACTAACTCATAACTACCTAGGACACAAGCATTAAATAAAAGCCAACTAGATAAGATAAGTGACAGCTAATGCTTAACTAGAAATATTATTTCTTAGGACCTAAGTGGACTTAACATGTAAATAGGACCAAGATAGGACTAGATAAGGAAAACACATATTTACACCAACAAAACCTTATTTTTTAATAATCAAACAATACTCAGAAAATAAAAACTCGATATTTCAATTCCCATTTCACATGGATGAGGCATTATCTTTCTCTTTACATATGAGGTGAGAATGGATTAGGTATTATCCATTTTTCTATCAACCTTCTACAATTTTTTCTTAGATTTTGATACTTAGGCTCTTTTATACCCTATTTGTAATTTCCCAATAAGAATGAGAATCGTGTAAACTTAATTTGAATTGAGATTAAATGTTGTTAATCCAAAATATACCTTCATCATTGATTTGTTGAGGTACTTCCTTTTCACCCACCAAGTTAAATACACTTACATTATAATTTATAAAGGTGACTTTTTAGGAATAACATTTGATATGCCTATAGGTCCACTTAGATATGATGGGACAAGTTCTTTTGAGAATAAATTGAGATAGAGGCAAGATCCAAAGTCTATTTTGTTTCAAGATACTTCCTACCTTATTTTGGAATGTTAGGTAAAAAAGCAAAGAAAATAAAGAAATGAGAAAAATATGACTTTTGAAGATTAACACACCATATATCTATTAATCAACCTAAATATAGTAAGACTTATCTCTTCGACATCAAATTAAAATAATTTAAATACAAAGAATTACCTTTAAGTCACTTTCTATTTTATTTTGTAATAAGCTACATAAAACCAATACTATCTAGGGGAGAGGACCCAACAATTGAGCACCCTAATTCCATGCCTCTCAAAATCCTATGTGGTGATTTCAAATCACTCCCAAATTTTTACAACTTACTTGGCACAAATTTGTGTCATAGAAGAAAGGACCCTTTGCTTGACATGAGATTAATTAGACTTAATGAGGCCTTGATTCAAGTGTTGTGAGGCATTTTATGCATCCACATCAGGTCTTGGACCCTTGCAAATCGAATAACATGCTTTTAATGACGTCTTGTGAAGGTGTTGTGAAGTGTTTTAAACCATTTCTACATTCTTCTAGACAGTATTCATTACAATTTACCTAAAAATCACCATTTCGTCACTAAAAGACTCCTATTTTGAAGTGTTGTAAAGTCTTGTAACAAGATTTCATGATTTTCTAGGCATAACTTCACCATTTACACCTTTCTAGTGCTTTATTTGGCCCATTTATGCCCTTATAAGGCTTAATTAAGTGTATTTTTGAATGTAAGCCCGACAAACAACATTAAATACAAGATAATTTCCGACACCCATTTTCAGGTCCTAGGTGGGACCCATTCACCATGGTTGGTGAATGAGCCCCCCTTGGCCCCAAATTCCAATTTTTTTTAAAATTCCTTTCGGGTTTTTATTCAAAATCACTTGATGTCGGCCTATTATGAGGTATGAACAAGTAACTAAGGCACAAGATTGTATAAATAAGTTTTTTTCTTCTTATTTTACATCTCCCATTCAATCCATTCATCCTTCATCTCACACACATATATTCTTCATTATTCATTCACCATTATTCTATCTCAAGTTAAGCAAGTTAGGGCTTTCACATTGCAAATCATCAAGTTAGCTTCCTAAGACATTCAAGGGCAGATTCTACATTTTTTGTTGCAGACTTTCAAGATAAATCATCATGGAAAGGTAATTTATTCCATTATTTCATGTTTCACTCTATTCTTTCATTATTTTGGTTTAATTACCTAAATGGGGTTTGACCAAGGAAAACCCCCATGCCCTAACAATCAATATTTATTCTTCTCTTCTTGTGTGTTTGTAGATTTAAGACCCTTAGAAGCTTGAAAGTCATCAAATATCAAGTTGCAAGGTTTCTCAAGTCTTCTCCTCATTCAATAAGTCAAAATATCAACAAAAACTCATCTTTAGACCCGTAAATCAGAGTTTCGAAAGTGGACACTTGTAGAGCATCAAAGTGCAGATTGGAAGCTTTGAAATCCACCTTTGAAAATTCATAAATTCAAAAATGGACTCATTCACTTTGGGTGGCGAATGAGTCCCACCCCAAGGTTATTTTTTGGATTTTTACATTTTTAGATACCCTTTTGTTAGAAACAGGTTCCAATACAATTTGAGAAAACTAGGGCTAATTCACCCAGAATGGTGAATGAGTCCCTCCAGGCTTGAAAATCAGCATCATCAGTGTTTCAGAAGCAATTTCTAGCCTCCTTCAAGCTTTCAGCTGCACACTTTTAGTCTAATTCATTTTTGTTGCATTTTTCCATTCATTCATAGATGATTTTGCAATACACAATGTGTTTTCAAACAAGTTGTTTTCCTCTAGTTTATATCCATTAGTCAAGTGATCTTATTAGTTTTTTGCATTTAAACATTACATCTAGGCATTTTGCATCCTTTTTTCATCCACGTCACCTCCACTTTTGAATGTGAACATAAGCATTTTTGGCCCTTCTTTCTCATTCTAGGTGAAAAACCCTAGAAGTGAGAAAGAAAGTAGGTCCCAAAAATTAATGTTCCATTTTGGTGAACCTGATTTTTTGAATACTCTCCTATCTTCTTTGGATTCCTTCATCGTACATCTAGCTTGCATTAGGATTTGCATGAAGTCCTTTGCATGATAGGTTTCAAATTTTGCATTCATAGAAAGTGCATTTAGATTGCATTTTTGGCATCTAATTTCATGTAACTTTTCTGGATTTCTACATTTTTCATTTAGCTTTGCATCATAGCATTCATAATTCACAAAAATCAGTCAAAAAATTTTGAAAATTTTGAAAAAAGTCCATACTAGGACTCATTCACCACCTTGGGCAAATCAGTCCCTCTTGACCCCTAAAACAGCCTTGTACAGAACTGAACATACTATTTTTATGCTTCCAATTGCTGCCATTAGTTATCTATATCACCTAGCTGAATTTTTGTTACATTTCACTATATTTCACTAAGAATAGCTCATTTCATGCATTATTTAATTTCACTTTTGTATTCACAACATATCATTTTCAAACAGTTGCATTGTATAAACAGAAAATTAAAAATAGAAAATTGCATTGCATTGTGAGTTCTTTCATTTTAACATGTTTTCTTTCAAAAGGTATGCTCTTGATTGGATTAAACATGGATTTTATAAGCATAATATCCCCTTTTATGATTTTTCTTTTGACTACCATAATAAGGACTTTAAGAAACAATCCTTCAATGCAATCCTTAATCTTACATTACCCATTGGTGAGAATGGCAATGTAGACAATCATAATAAACATACTTGTCCTTCTTTAGATACCTTTCCTATTAGTGATGAAGGTATTTTGGTGCAAGAAGTTACAAGCCTTGAAATTCTTTATTTTCCATCTCCTTATTCCCCTTTGGATGACCTTACACAACAAGAACATGATATCATAGACACATTCCTAAGCATCACCTTACCCAATCTCCATGGTCATGACAATCACACTTGTTCATCTCCTAATATCCATCCTTGAACTCACGAGGATAGGATGGTGTTAGAAGACATGCCTATTAAGAATTGTGACACCCTTGATCCTCCCTTCCCTAATGTCCCTATCCTATGGGAATATCTATTTGAAAACCATAGTGATCCTTCTCTTGATGCCTCCCTCACTTGTGATGAAGCTACTTTAGAAACTTCAAACTTGGATGAACATATTACAAGCTCTCCTTGTAGGGTAGATAACATGGAACAAGAGAATGAGACCTTAAATACAATGGACATTAAACTAACATCTTCTCATAATCATCCCCTCCTTCATACTACCATCATCAAGATCATTCCCCAATTAGCGATGAAGATATTTTGGAAGAACCTAGTCACACATGTCGAGAAAATGTGGCTTGTTGTTCTCCTCAAAACTCTCATCCTAGGGAGAATATCATGGTGCTATAATATGACAACAATAGTCTTGTGTCTTCTTTCACTCAACACTTGGTTCTTGATTGCCCTCGCTTAGAGATACATCATCACAATATTGTTGAGGATATGAATGCTCAAGTGTCCCTTAGATCCCCTTTGCTCAATGGACCACATACATATCCCATAGGACATTTTAAAAACCCTCTCATCCTTTACCCACCTTCATTTAATCTCACACAACACACCCCTAACTCCTCCTTCACAATCAATGGCCTTGAACATCATCCTTCCCAAAACATTCAAATTGTCATCTTGCAAAATACTCATGATTTGAATTCATTAGATTTTGTATTCTCCTACAATGAAGAGAACAAAATCTTGCAATCTATAGAGTCTTGTGTAGGTATGACATCCAAGCAAGCTATATATTTGACGCCCACCATAGCACCACCTTCTACCCTTGATCAAGCAGATATCTTTATGAGACTTATTCAAGATCACTTGATCACCCTCCCTCCTTGAACTCACAAGAAATGTTATTCCAAGACTTCCTTTTGTGCATATCATCAAGTTCATGGTCACTCCACTAATGAATGTAATGCCTTGAGTCGTAAAATACAACATTTTTAGGATTTTGGTATGCTTCCCTATGTGGGGGCACCTCATTCCTCTAATTGCTATTGATTTTCACTCTAGCACGCATCTCATCAATCATTTTGGCTCACCTTTGTCCTGCACTCAATGGGGGCAAGGGGATCAAAAGCCTTGTCCTCGTATGTCACTTGTGGCTACCTCATTTGGGCTAGTCATTAACCTTTCATGAATACATAAGAGCAAGCTTGGGATGTGGATGACACTCCTTAGGTTGGCCCACATATGATATACCTCTCTCTTTCATGATGTATCTTATCAGAAACATATGACTTGGAATAGGGCTTTCTGAGTAAGCTCTCATGTCTTCTCCTTTCTCTTCTACTTTAAAGCAATTGCTCATAGTACGGGTGCTTGCAACTGCTTTAAAGTGGGGGCATATATCACCACTCACATTTCATTGTGTGATTTTATTTTTCTTGCAATTTCCTCTCTTGGAAGAATTAGGTACAATGTTCCCCAGGATGAAACCTTGCACTTGTCCTCTCTTGGAAACAAGATGAGATTGTTTGCATTTATCCTATTTTGGAGACATTAGGCATGATGTTCCCTAAGATGAGACATTGCATGAACAAAGAAAAATCCCTTTGAACAAACCTTACACTGTCTTGCATTAACAATGCCTATGAGTGTCAAGCATATGAAGTTTTGCTTACCTCATGGAGCTCAAATTGACATTTTTCCTTGTGGCACCTTGTTAAAGTTATTAGGAGGTATAACTTTGATATTTTTGAGTGAGAATCCCATCTAGCGGCACAACTTTCCCCAAAGCCACCTTTGTGTTTGTGATTGCATACCAACTAGCATATGTATTTCACCTTTTTGGGTTTTCTCACCCCGTGGACGATCAGAAGTTTCATGGCCCCAGAGTGAGTATGTTGTGGCCTTCTCACCCCGCGAACAACCAAAAGTTTCATGGCTCCAAAGTGAGTACTTTTGGTATTTCTCACCCAATGGATAGCTAAGAGTTTGTCGCCCTACAGTGAGTACACATTTCCTTTCTGAAGAAAACAAGCCTAGATCTGATCCACAACTAGCTAGACAAACGGTCGAAGCTTGATCCATCTTTTTATTTTCATCTTTCTCTATCTCGCCTTTGCATAATTTTGTATCTTGACGGTTTGACTTAGGATCTTGGATCTTGGGGGCTTGGCCACCTCCTTTGATCTTTTTCATTATTTTTCATCTACATCTTTACACTTGGATCTCTCTTGAATGTCTACTTTAGTGTGAGTTTGAAGCAATTTCATCCTCTCACTAAAGTGGGGGCTAAATGTGTCATAGAAAAAAGGACCCTTTGCTTGACATGAGATTAATTGGACTTAATGAGGCCTTGATTCAGGTGTTGTGAGGCATTTTATGCATCCACATTAGGTCTTGGACCCTTACAAATCGAATAACATGCTTTTAATGACATCTTGTGAAGGTGTTATGAAGAGTTGTAAAACATTTCTACATTCTTCTAGACTTTATTCATTACAATTTACCTAAAAATCACCATTTCATCACTAAACAAGTCCTATTTTGAAGTGTTGTAAATTCTTGTAACAAGATTTCATGCTTTTCTAGGCATAACTTCACCATTTACACCTTTCTTATGCTTTATTTGCCCCCTTTATGCCCTTATAAGGCTTAATTAAGTGTATTTTTTAATGTAAGCCCAACAAACAACATTAAATACAAGATAATTCCTTACACCCATTTTCAGGTCCTAGTTGGGACCCATTCGCCATGGGTGGCGAATGAGTCCCCCTTGGCCCCAAATTCAATTTTTTAAAAAAATTATCGGGTTTGTATTCAAAATCACTTGATGTCAGCTTGTGATGAGGTATGAACGGGTAAATAAGGCACAAGATTGTATAAATAAGTTTTTTTCTTCGAATTTTACATCTCTCATTCAATCCATTCATCCTTCATCTCACACACATATATTCTTCATTATTCATTCACCATTCTTCTATCAAGCTAGTTAAGCAAGTTAGGGCTTTCACATTTCAAATCATCAAGTTAGCTTCCTAAGACATTCAAGGGAAAATTCTACATGTTTTGTTGCAAACTTTCAAGATCAATCATCATGGCAAGGTAATTTATTCCATTATTGCATGTTTCATTCTATGCTTTCGTCATTTTGGTTTAATTACCTAAATGAGGTTTGACCAAGGCAAACCCCCATGCCCTAACAATCAACATTTCTTCTTCTCTTCTTGTGTGTTTGTAGATTTAGGACCCTTGGAAGCTTGGAAGTCATCGAAGATCAAGTTGCAAGGTTGCTCAAGTCTTCTCCTCATTCAATAAGTCAAAATATCAACAAAAACTCATCTTTAGACTCGTAAATCAGAGTTTCAGATTCGGACACCTGTAGACCATCAAAGTGCAGATCGAAAGCTTCGGAATCCACCTTGGAAAATCCAAAAATTCAAAAGTGGACTCATTCGTCATGGGTGGCGAATGAGTCCCACCCCAAGGTCAATTTTTGGATTTTTACATTTTTAGATACCCTTTTGTCAGAAACAAGTTCCAATACAGCTTGATAGAACTGGGGATTGATTTGCCCAAAATGGCGAATGAGTCCCTCCAGGCTTGAAAATTAGCATCAGCAGTGTTTCAGAAGCAATTTCTAGCCTCCTTCAAGCTTTCAAGTGCACACATTTAGTCCAATTCATTTATGTTGCATTTTTCCATTCATTCGTAGATGATTTTGTAATACACAATGTGTTTTCAAACAAGTTGTTTTCCTCTAGTTTTTATTCATTAGTCAAGTGATCTTATTAGTTTCTTGCATTTAAACATTACATCTAGGTATTTTGCATCCTTTTTTTCATCCACATCACCTCCACTTTTGAATGTGAACATAAGCATTTTTGGCCCTTCTTTCTCATTCTAGGTGAAAAAACCTAGAAGTGATAGAAAGCAAGTCCCAAAAATCAATGTTCTTGAATCTTACTTATAACTAAGGTTTTAGGTCCACATTATCAAATATGATGCCACATCAACATGATTTTTTGTTGAGAAGTCCAAAAAGATCCTAAAAAAGGGTAGACTAGTAGTTGTGCTTTAAACTAAAATAATTGTGCATTACATCATATTTTATTAGTGTGTTGATGTGACGTCACATGTTTTGTTGCTTTTTAAATCCAAGGAATACATTTCATTCAATTATGAGTACACATGATCAACACTAACAACTTTAAAGTCAATATTAATAATACTATATTATTAAAATTATTGAATATTAAATAATGACTATTAAAACATACTCAACTACTTGATCATCTCTCTTATATATAAAATCGTTAAAATAAAATATTTTTTACCTTTTACTAAAAAGGTAATAAAACTACCTTGGAAAAAAAACCAACCACCTGATGTCTACTTTACTTGTAGTCTATTGATGTTGGAATCCTAAATTGCACAAAATTAGGTATATTCCCTCGAAAATTTGAATTACACTCTTCATATATCTATGTGTGTTCACATTGCATTCGCTATGAAAGAAAGCGACCTTTTCGGAAAGCAGGGAATTTTTCCAATATAAATATCTAGTCCTAGTGGAGGGAATTTTTAAGCTCCTAATCCGCGCTTACAATAATTAGTCTGTTACGCTATGTTAGGAATAGTGTGATTAACAACTAGCCTAATGTCGGGGAACATGTTTTTGCGTGGTAAAGAAGGGGACATAAAATAAATTAATAATAATAATAAAAAGAAAGTCAAACAAGGTTGGTATTTTAGTTTGTAGGGCATAAAGTGTTTCTGTGTGGTGTGAGAGGAACACGTCTTGCTTAATAAAATAAATGCAACTCAAATTCTTTGGTTGATTTTAGTTTTAAAAAAAAGAATTCTTGCGCACGTCAATATCAGCTCCAATAGGAGATCAATGTGTTTAGGTAGCGTAAGGCTCATAATGGGCATAAATTTGACGGTCTAGCTTTGTGTGTCATGAGTTATTTATTCAACATTGAACTTCAAATGTCATGTTAGTCGATGGTTAGACTAATCGTCAACATCTCCCTTCGGATTTAGGACATGGACTAACTACCTCCCATGGATCTGTTTATCTCTAGTGTTTGTATCGAGCGTTAATAGGTTGATATGTTGGGACTATGACAAATGTGTTCCAACAATATCTTCTTTTGTGTTCTTAGTGTTTTCTATCAAGATAGTAATATTTAAAATACCTTGACAAAGAAGATACTTTAGTCATGCACAAGAATTCTAGAGTGAATGTCAGGGGATGCACATGAATTAGGATGAGCGTGCAATCTAACATGGCAAATGCAAATGTGAATTATTGTTCCTGAATTCTTGTATCAAGAGATTCTTGGATTTTATGGATTGCTAGGAAAGTGATAAAGCAATCATTAGAATGAATGTAATGAATGCCTTTTTATACATGAATATAACACCAAATTGTAAAGATTTGTGCATAGACAACATAGGACCAAAGTGCAAAAGAGGGTTAGCTAGCTAAAATTCTTAATAATTTTTATTTTACGTTTAAGTAAATCAAGATTACAACTACAAGAAAAAAACTCATAGCTATAAACATGACATATGTTAGGTAGTGAGGTTGGATCAACATCCAATGAGATTTTATGATGAATTATGACCAATTAAATTATCAAAATAAAACAAATAAGACATTAGGAATGAGATTGTATGGACATAAGCATATGGATAAGTGATGAGAATAGGGCTAGTTGCAAGCAAGGCTAGGTATGTCGTCCCAAATATACACAAAAATTGCACCAAATTTGTAGCTATATAATATGCCAAGATATTGGCCCAAACTAGGCACAAAAATAAACCCCCAATTTCAAGTGCATGTGAATATAGATATTTCATAATCATTCATCTCTAAGTATGTAGCATTATAAAACATGCATAAAGTAAATGCAACAAATAAATAGACGTATGGTTCATGAAGGATGAGAATTATCCTTCCATGTTATTTTTCTTTAAGAAAAGTTCTCCCACGAATTCTTGCAAGACAAGGTATAAAATATTCTATAAATAGCTTCTAACTCATAAGATAATTAAATACAAAAATGAGAACATTAGTGATCATTTATGACCCCCTTCAATTGATTTCCCCTAGAGGGTATTGTAGACACTTAAAATTATCTTGATCAATATCATGCATTTGAGTTCAATTATTAACATCATTTTTATCCATATTCGACTCTTTTCAACTATTTAATTAAATAATCATAGTTGTTTAATTAAATTCACCATTTTCTTCTATTAATCAAATAATCGACATCATTAGGTTAATTCATCTCTTCCATACTAATTTTCATCTTGTTTAATTAAATAATGTGAATTATTTAATTAAATTCCCTAAGTCCTCTCATTTGGTTAAATAATTTGAATTATTTAATTAAATGTCATTAATTATCCTTTCTGATTAAATGACCAAATTGTTTAATTAGATTTCTAAATTCCTTCGTCATGCATAATTAAATAATATTCTAATTATTTAATTGACTAAGTTCTTTCATCCCTCCAATTTTGACCACTTATAAAGGAATATTCCCATGAAATATTCATCTAGTTCAAATTCAAACAATTTCCCTCTTAAATGGAAATATCATGCACACTCCTAAATTTTAGGATTTGTGTTTCTTCAAATCAATCTTAACCATTGATTAAATTCATCAATCCATGTCAACTTTCAATATCCTCCATGGATTGAATCCTTGATCCATGCTAATTCCTCTCCTCAATTTGCATCCATCGATTAATCAAATTGATCTTACCCATTGATTCACTCAATTTTCCTATAAATAGAATCCATTTCTTGAGCAATTCATCCACATTCATTGAGAGCATCTATATTATAGTCATTTTTAGAGTAATCCTTATGAGCATTTAATCCATTTGTATCTATTTTAGCTAATTTTGCATCCATTTTCCATCAATTCTCCATTGGAGCATCATCTTCAAGCTTGTTTAATCAAGGGATTGGGAAAGGGCTAACATTCCACATCAATTCAGCACCAATCCCCCAATGGGATGAGGTTTGATGTAATAATTAAGTTTCCTTTACAAGCATTTTATTGATCTTTCATGTTTTAATGTCTTCCTAGCTTAATATTTCAAGAATTTCACTGGGAGCATGGTTTAATCAACTAAATACTTGGTTCAATTCTAGTAATTCAATCATGTTTAACTTAATTCATGATCATGTTCACATTTTGGTGCTAGAAGGATGAGGGATTCAATCTTCCCCTTAGTGCAATACATCAAGAAAAGTCATCAGTGCTTGTTGAGAAGTCCACTCTAGTAAATGTAGGGATAGATGAAGCATCACAAATCACTCTCTATACAGAATCACTCTTAGATGAAGAGTAAAAGAACCTGGCATCTTTCTTGAAGGAACGGAAAGGTAACTTTTGCATGGTCTTATGCAAATATGTCGAGCCTAGATCATAAAGTAGTTGTCCACCATCTTGTAGTTTATTCTCATGCTAAACCAATAAGGATGAAGCTGAGAAAGATGCATCCACAAATAGCGTTGTTGGTCAAACTAGAGTTATGAAAGCTTCTTGATGTGGAGTTTATCATAACAATAGATTATCCTGAGTGGGTTTCAAACCTGGTACTGTAGACACGAAGATTATCCTGATTGATATCATGCACTTGATTTCGGTTCACTAACACCGATTCTTCCTTAATCTCTTCCTTACTAACCAATTTAATTAAATAACCCTTATTTAATTAAATTCATCATATTTCATCTTTTAATTAAATAAATCAATTTTATTCTATTAAATGATTAAATCATATTTCATCTCATTTAAATTAAATAAGCTAACCTTTATTTAATTTAAGTCTAACATCATCTCCTTTTAATTAAATAAATCAAAATTTATTTAATTAAGTCTAATGTCCATTATTCCTCCCATTTGATTTAAATAAATCCAAAAATCTAAGTCAAATGTCAAATCAACTAATCTCCATCTAAGTTAAAATTAAATCCTGATTAACTCTAACTCTAATCCATCAAATCCTCTAGATTTTGCAACTTGCACAAGTAAATCAATTTAATTGATTTATAAATTCATCTATTTTCATTCAAAAGGGCATCAAGTTGGAATATTCTTCAAATTTGAATTCTCCCTCCCAAAGGTCTTGTCTCCAACTTGGCATTTATGACTCTTACAAGTCCTTTTTCTTGAGCCAAGTGGCAATAACTCCTCTTCCACATCTTCCTCCACAAGCCAAATTTCAAATTTCAAATTTCTACCTAATTGCATTTATTTGCACATTCATCAAAATGTGCTCCATCTTTCTCCACTAGCATGTTGACAAGTGGCACAATGTCATTGGCTTATGTTTAGTCTCACATTCTTCATATCTTTCATTCCTCCATCATTCTTTCTTATAAATAGAGATCTTCTCTATTGTATTTGGATACACAACTTATGCAAAGTCATTATCTACACATTTAATGCAAGTTCATCCATTGTTCATCAAGGTTTTCATAATTTTCATCCACCATAGCTAGGTTATGGAAAATTTCATCAAGGAGCACCATTGATCATCTTCAAAGCTTGCAAGGAATTGGGAAAGGGCTATTTTCCACATCAAAATAGTACCAATTCCCCCATGTGATTGAGGGTTTGAATGTTTGAGCAAGATTAGATAGCTTTCATTTGGTTTATTTGCTTTGTTTCTTGTTCTTGACATTTGAATGAATTGCATGGGGAATGATGGTTTAGATTTGTATAATTGACTAATATTGTGTTTATTGTTCATGTTTATGCAGGTCTAGATCCACCATTCACATTTTGGCACTAGAAGGAGGGCATAAATCTCAAAGTTAACAAAATTTTTTGGCCATTTCCGTCGTTTTTCTATTTTTTGTCTTTCCAAGTCAAACAACGACATTGGAGGAAATAGTGATGCATATGTGGTCTCTATTTTTCCACAGAGTGACGCTTGTTTCACTAGAGTGATGCTCGAATCCTCAAACAATGACGCTATCATTCTAGCGTCGTTGTTTGCACTCAAATAGCACCACTGCCTCTGTGTTTCAAATGGTGACGCCTTTGATTTCTTACTTTTGCACTCAATCTTAAAATGGTCATATCTTGCTCATATTTTGGTCTTTTTCGGAGCTTTTGTTTTTGAAATGGGGTAGAATTTCATAAGCTATCCAATGGTGTAAGTGTTTCTCAACTTTGATAGAATTAAAATTTTAAAATTTTCACCTAAAGTCAAATCACATTGTAACATGGTCTAAATTTTAGGGTTTTTATGCTTAATCATTCATCTAACCCTCATATCTTCTTGTTTCTTGATCTCATCTAACATTTTGAGCATGGCTTCTAGGTTTTAAGAGGAGCATGGAGCATTGAAGTGAAAGAAAAGGCATTTGATATTCATTGTTTAGGAAAAGAAGGAAACAAGGAGAAGGCCTCCTATGACACTATCTCATGATTGTAACAAGTGTTTTTAAACACTTTGGGAGCATTTATAATCCCATTCTTAAGGATTTTGTTATCTTCAAGTTTTTAGGACTCAAAATAAATTTCATTTGGGTTTTAAAAAGAACAATCAAAGGGCTAAAAAGAACTTTAGGAACTTACTAGAGTTGGTTTTGGATCTAAAAATTGAACAAGAAAACTTCACACTTCATCTTGGTGCTATAAAAAGAATCCATTATTGCTTTTGAAGTTAAAATGAACATGTGTTTTTCATGTTTTGCAATATTTTTTACAAGTTAATATCATTTAAAAGGCATATGCACTTCTCTCGCGCTTCACAACGATCTTGAGAATCAAAAGTCTTTTGGTGATATTAGGTTGTCTAAAAGATTGCCTCCACACTTCAATTTGGGCTCTTAAAAATTGAACAAATCTTGCTAGTGTGAGTTAAGTATATTGTGTGTGTTCTCTCTTTGTTCACACAAACAAAGATTGATCGAACTACAGATGTACTTACTCACTCTTGTTTACCTTTAGAGGGCTTTCCTTGGTGGGAAAAAGTACTCACCCCAAGGGAAGACCCAAGCAGTAATGAGCATAAGCCAAGCTCTTCCAAACGCTATATAAATTTGTGGTTGCGATGAAAATCGTAAACAATGGAAGTGGTGCATGATAAATGTCCCACAATATCTTTTTATGATGCAAAACCCTTGTTCTAAGGGTTGGGAGATCTCTCACAAGGATTTTATCATTGCATTAAACTAGATGCCCTTACTACAAACCTTTGTTTAGAATCCAAAATCCCAATATTTGTTGTGTAGGAGGTCAAACCTCTAGTCGTCCCACATACTTGTGATTCTTTGTAGAGATGAAAATTTCTCATGGGAGATTCATGAGAAGAAAAACTTGGCTAACCCATAGCAGTGAGTGGGTTGGAGGGGAGCAAGTGTGGTCAAGCTTCTAATCATCCGCCCAAGTAACCCAACATATTTATCCCAGGGGAATTAACGCAATTTTGTCCTTAGGATTTTGCAATTTTGAGTCAGTTAAACACATTGTTTGGATCCAAAATCTTGAAAATGAACATTCAACAAGGACATCAAATTTCAAACCTTTTCAAAGAGAAAATACCTTTGAAAAGTCCAAGTATTATTGCTTGACCCTAGGGATTTCATCCTTAGAGGCTTCTAAGTATTTGGACTCATATCTACATTTGCTCTCTCTAAAGTCAACAATAGGGAACTATTGCCTTGTTTTTTCTCAATTTCCACATAATGGCCCTTGTGGGGTGAAAAGAAATTGAGACATAGACATCTAGTTTGAAAAGTTAAGCAAGAAGTGTGGATGTGGTAAAAGAAAGTCATTAACCAAGATTAACTCAAATTGAACCCCACACATGTGCTTTGTATCTTTTGGCCATATAGTTTTCCATGCAAATATTGGTCTTTTCGTTTGAACCACTCCTAGGGAAAAGTGTGTTCTTCACTATCTTGGTCTTATAAACAAGGTTTTCCTTTGGTTCATTTAGGATCAAATCAAACACTTCATTCATCCCAAAAATTTGTCATCTCCATCCCACAAACAAATTTAGAGATTTGGAAACATCATTATCTAGACTTGGGTACATCCTTAAACCAAATCAAAATCATTTGTTTAGTTAGGTGTGTATGGATGAATCCTTCCTCACACACTTAGTTAAATTATCACCCTTGTGGACAAGTTTATTCCATGATAACATCCAACATATTGGGGTTTACAAGTCCATTATCCAAATCAAATCAAACCAATCAAAATCAAATCCTAAAGTCTAGCATTGATCCAAAGTTCCTAAAATTTCAACACCCATATCATTCACCCCTTTCATCCTTCATCTCACCATTGGTCCTAAATCCCTAGAGGTCAACAAGGTCAAAACACAAGAAGAACATGGAATATAAACTTGCTCCTTACATCATGAGTGATCCAAGTCAACCAAACTATCAAAACTCACATTTATATAGTCCATACATGGGATCATTATCTCCTACAAACCTCAATGGTACAACAAATGTGAGTATGCCCAATTTAAATTTTGGAACACCTTTCCCTATGGTAGATTTAAATCAAAGTCCAAATCTATAAATCTATCAACCAAACAATCAATGCATGAGTCTTCAACAAAACAGCATTATCCCACCAAATCCATACATGCCAAATGTGAATATACCAAGTACAAGTTTACCAAACATGAACATTTCAAATCCACACATGGTAAACTTTGGGATAGATATGTTTGTGAATCATACAAAAGTTGTTCAAAGTCCAAACAATATGGTAACAACTCCATGTATTGATCCAAGTCAAGGTAACACAATGCAAAATCAAAGTTACCTAAATCAAGGAAATGGGATTCCCAACCACAACAATGATCAATTTCAACCTATAATGCCAAATTTGAACATCATCCCAAATCAGAACATTGTCCAAAATCAATTTATCCATGATCCCATACAAACACCACAAGTATACATTCCAAATCTGCTTGAACAAAAACCAAATCAACTATATCAAGGGTGTCAAGATCAAAATCAAGATCAAATTTTGTGAGATCAAATTGCTACACTTACCAAAATAGTTGAGTCATTGCGCCAAGAGACATCTCCACCCCAAAATCGATACACTCTTCCATTGGTTAAACCATGTCATCAAAGCATTGAGTTGTGTCCACAACCACATCAAGAACAATATCTCCAATGTCAAGAGGTTGGATATCAAGATCAACAACATCAACAACAAAACCAACCTCCACATCTCAAAGATCAATCACCACATCTCCAAAATCAATCACCACAAGGTCAATTTAAAGAAAAAATCTCACAAGGTAACAAACGAAAATACACAAGTTCCCTTGGGGGACCAATCAAATCGGTCATACAATAGTTGGTACAAGAAAATCTCATCAAAATCCTCTTTTATGAAAATTATCAAGAGCCTCAAGTTAAACCACTACGGTATAACGAGAAGCACCTTTGTGATTTTCACAAAATAAATGGAAACACAACATCAAATTGTATTTGACTCAAAAATATCATACAAGACCTTATTGATCAAAAAATAATAACTATTGGGGACAATGATCAGGATTCAACCACTAGAGATAGCATTGACAATATCTCCACCACAATTGTTGAAAACAATGATCAAGATCTATCAATCAATGAGCACCTTCAAGATGTTTTTGTCCCATCCAATGATCAAATCAACATGCATCAAGAGTCACTTTAAATTAGTCATGATCAAAATCCCTCAACAATATTCGACAATGATCTATTTCAAGGAGCATTAGAATTATTTGATCCTATTGACATAATCCACGATCCATCGACCAATGATCATGTTGAAAATGTCTCCACATCACCTAATGAGTTAGAGGACATATCTCAAGAATTTATTCCAAAGCATGATCAACATCTTTCACCAAAGTCTAGCAATGGTCATTTCCAAGACATATTGACATTCTTTGACCTCATGGTTACAGATAGTGAAGAAATCCTCAACTCAACATTTGATCCAAGTCCACTCAAAGATCAAGAGAATATTGAACCACTTCCCATTCCTAATGAAGATATCCAAGAACCCTTTATAATCAACCCATCCTTTGAAACTGACCCATGTCAAGAACTTGATCCAAAGCATGTCAAAAGCAATTCCAAAATTAATCAAGATCAAGAATTCGTATCTCCAAGATACTACAATGATCTAATGGAAACTATCCTATCTATACAAGATGTCACAAATGATGATCATATCCATATAGCACATACTCCTCCATCTACCTATGAGATGCTTTCTTTGGATGGACATGTAGAGGATCTTTATTCAGAACAAGAGTCTCATACTCTTGATATCATTACTAAGGAACAAGAGTCTCCTACTCCTAACATTTATACACATGATCAAGATATAGGAAAATCTAGAGACATCAAAAATGGGTCATGAAGAAGGCTTCAACAAAAGTTGTGAATCAGAAACATCCTGTGAAGGCATATCAAAAATGAATCATGAGGAGGACTTTTACGTGGATAGTGAATCATCAACACCTCTTGAAGAAGCATTAAAATCTGATATTTCACAAGATCAAGCTAGAGATATGAATCAAGAAGTTATCCCACTTATGGAGTATCCTATCACTTATAAACTTGGATCACTTACATTTTTTAGGGGAAGCTATCTTATCAATGAAGAAGCTATCACTTTTGAAGATCCACGACAAAGCAGAGAAAGATTAGCACCTTGTTTTCGAGGTAAATCATATCCTATTGCAAATAAAATGTTTCAACAGATGAATTATCAAGGAAGAGGATTAGGCCTACAAGAACAGGGTATCCTAGAACTAGTGCAGATTATTGGAAATCCTAAGCATCAAGGTCTTGGTTATTCAGTACTGGGGGCAACTTCATCTCAAGCAAACATCAACATAGGGAGCACGAAGAATCCTTATGATGAAATTGATGTCAATACTACAACCAGCCACATCATGAATCTTCATCCACCCATCACCCCATCAACAAATTGGGACCAACATCCAAAGAAAGATTTGAATCAAAGAAAAAAGAACATTATCAAAGAAAAAGAAGCTAAGGAGCATAATGGACAAATAAAATACACATGGATACCAAAGAATACAAAGAAAGATTATCCCTATCAAACTCCATTAGTCAAAGAAACTATGGGGCAAAATAAAAAAGGGAAAAGTATCCATCAAAGATGTCCAAAAAGGAAAAAGAAGGCTTCTCAAGCGATGTAAAAAGTATATCAAGAGATTGGTCCTAATTCCATGCACACTTTTGTATCCACCCATCATTGCTCATCTTCCCAAGTTTGGAGAGTCAAAGATTCCAAACTATCAACCAATCCATCTTTTATTCCTAAACACACTCTATCCATGCCTCCATGCATGATATATAATTCTCACATTGACCATGTATTGGTGGCAACCCTTCATCATAAGGATTCAGAAGGCACTCTATCATGATGTATGCACAAAGAAAAAGTTAACTCCAGTATGAACAAAGCAGATCAGGAATCTCAAAAGTTACATTCAAGTGCATGGATCTTGGTGAAGCAACTTCTTCAAGCAGGATATCAATGGCACATTATGATAGAAGCATTACATCAATGCCGCCAGGTGCTTTAGCATGAGCTTAAAATCTTTAAAAAAATCAAAAAATTTGAAAAAAAAAATTAAAAAAAGGATTGAAAATAGTAAAGAAAAAAATCATCCTCCAGTGAAAACCACTATGGTGGCACTTTGGACAGGTACCACGATGAAAACCTGGAAAACATGCGTCATGTATAGAATTGAGCATCTACATGATCTAATTCAGGTGAAAGCATCTCATCCCATCCATAATAAATCCAACATTCCATCCATCTCATCCATAATAAATCCATTCATCCATAAACCATTGATCCAATCCATTTTCATCCATCTACATCCATCTTCCACATTATCTTGATCTTGACAAAACTTTGGTGCACACTTTACACTTGCTTATGGTAAACATCTTGACATGGGTCATTTTTATTTCCTACCCAACATTATCTGAGCCATGAAGCATTATCCAAACGAGAATTCTTTATTTGAACACCTTATCTTATCGCAAGACAATCCATATTCATCCATCCATACACCTATCCAAGAATCCACCCATGACATTTCACACATTGCTAGACATTGGGGGCAGATATTTACATCTTGCTTCAGGAATAAATCTTGATTTATATCTTCCAACTTATGTGGTAATCCATACATTGGAAAACGTGAAATAAAATTGGTCCAAACATTTGTGATCCAAAAATCCAAATCACTAGCCCATGGCATATTTTGACAAGAAGATGCTTCTTATCAAGCTTTATCTTTCATCGAACAAAAATCCAAATAATCAATATCAGTTGCATCTAACGTGTGCTTCAACATCATATCAAATCATTCAGAACAATTTTGTTCCAAAATCAAGCTTCAAAATCTTGATCAATCAAATCCAATCAATCCATCATCATCTTGGGCTATCCTTCCCAATCCTTGTGTTGCTTAACACTATCTTTGCATTGTTGTGTATCCTACATAATGTTATCATCATCAAATCATCAATCCAATCCAATCAATCCCTCATCATCTTGGGATATCCTTCCCAATCCTTGTGTTGCTTAACACTATCCTTGCATTGTTGTGTATCCTCAACAATGTTATCATCATCAATTCATCAATCCAATCAATCAACCTTAACTTGGTTTTCAACAAAATCCCAAAACAGATCACTGATATCATCACACTTATCCATATCCAAATCATCAAAATCATGCGAAAATCCAAAAACATTCAAAACATATCAAAATCCCAAAACAAGTCAAAAAGTTAGAAAATAGTCAAAAAACATGGTATATGAACTATTTTGTCTCTGAGCTTAAACGTAGGCGAGGCTAATATTTGATCAGCCCCCGAGACACAAAATCCAAAACATTCATTAAATCTCATAAAACCCAAAAACATTTGAAAATTTGGAAAATCAAAACATTTGTAAAATATCAAAAAATAATAAAAACAACCTCAAAACATTTCAAAACATCAAAAACATCCAAATATTTGAAAAATCTATCCATCCCATCTCACTTTCACCCGCAATAAACTTTCACTCAAATAATATAAAGAATCATCAACCTCAACCTTTGGTGAAATAGTCGGAAACAATTCTAACAGGTTAAAAGTGAAAACTTAAGTGTTAAGGTCTCAAGTCTAGGTCAGTAGGTAAACAAGTTGGTCAACTCTTGGTATTAATATCTTATCTCTAGTCTATCCCAAATCATCTGATAACATCATGTCCTAGGATGCATCCTTCCTACAATGGACATCAACATCAGGCATCACTGTAGTTTAGTCTTGGCTAGAGGTATGAAGAACATTGGCTTGTTTGTTCACTTGATCTTTTCTTTTGATTTATCTTATTGCACTCATTCCAATGACCTCTTAATGATTTCTAATCAAAATGATTTAGAGAGAAAGGAATGGGGCATTGATCATTATCTTTTGTCTATTGTGTTTGTTGGACGTTCTTGTAATATAACCTTAGCGAATACTTGCTTTGTTAGGTATGTATGGAGAGTGTTTTGAATAGCTTGTTGACTATTACATTGGAAGGTTATGTATTTCTGTGTTTTGGTCCGAGATGTTTGAAATATTTGAAGTACATCCTAGTGAGGTTTTAGTATGTTAGGTGTGAACAAGAATACTCCTATATGTTTGTCAAGTCAAAGTCCATCGCACTAGATACCCCACCATCCTAGTTATTTATACCCTGATGCATTGTATCTATGTGTTTTATCAAACATAAGGAAAGTTGTTCCTTTCATGACCCAATCCCTGATAAGAAAATCATCATCACTCATCATTAATCTAATAAAGTCTTAATTCTTCATAGACTTGTTCTCCAGACTCCTGCATCTTCTAGGAATCAAGGGTTAATCCATCCATCTTATTCTTCTTATTCTTCTATCTTTACTAACATTTCTATCCAAATTTGTGTGATATCTCAAAATATACATGAGGCTACCCATGGTCGATGACTATCTATACATCATCAAAATTGTCTACGTCAAATATCTTATCTTTCTAAAGAATTATCTTTTGTCCTCTGATCAGTAAAACCACTCCTCTCACATTTTATCGTGATCTCGATCAGAAAATTAACATTTCCACTCGATCTCTCAAGGGGGAAGTATAGCAGCGCAATCCTTCTCGCTGGGGCAGTAGTGGGGCATCCGAAAAAAAATTTAAAATTCTGATGAGCTATTGCTATTATTCTTAAACCAACTAAATGGTATATTGCTTCCAAGAGGACAAAATGTAGATAGCTGTACCATATCCCCACTGATATCATGCACTTGATTCTTCTGCCCCACCACCCATTTTTCATTAATCACTCTTTACCAACTAATTTAATTGAATAACTTACTAATTAAATTATCAGATTATTTTCTTTTACCAAATAACCAATTTTATTTAATTAAACCATTATTCCTCGCTAATTAAATAAATCATTTTGGTCGATTAATCCTGTAATGTTCCTTCTTTAATTACCAAATCACTTTATTTGATTAAATCATATTTTTCTCCTTTTAAACAACAAACTAACCTTTTATTTAATTTTAAGTTCAACATCTCCTCCTCCTTTTAATTAAATAATGTAACCAAACTTTATTGGAATAAGTCTAATGTCCATTATTCCTCCCACTGATTTTAAATAACCACAAAAATCAAGTCAAATGCCGAATCAACTAACTCATCTAAGCAATTAAATTGTATTAACCTAACTCTAAATCCAACCTCGACTTTTGGGTAGTAACTTGCACAAGTAAATCAATTTAATTGATTTATAAATTCTTTTATTTTCATTCAAAAGGGCATCAAGTTGGAATATTCTTCAAATTTGAATTCTCCCTCCCAAAGGTCTTGTCTCCAACTTGGAATTTATGACTCTTACAAGTCCTTTTTCTTGAGCCAAGTGGCAATAACTCCTCTTCCACATCTTCCTCCACAAGCCAAATTTCAAATTTCAAATTTCCACCTAATTGCATTTATTTGCACATTCATCAAAATGTGCTCCATCTTTCTCCACTAGCATGTTGACAAATGGAACAATGCCATTGGCTTATGTTTAGTCCCACATTCTTCATATCTTTCATTCCTCCATCATTCTTTCCTATAAATAGAGATCTTCTCTATTGTATTTGGATACACAACTTATGCAAAGTCATTATCTACACATTTAATGCAAGTTCATCCATTGTTCATCAATGTTTTCATAATTTTCATCCACCATATAGCTAGGTTATGGAAAATTTCATCAAGGAGCAACATTGATCATCTTCAAAGCTTGCAAGGAATTGGGAAAGGGTTATTTTCCACATCAAAATAGCACCAATTGCCCCATGGGATTGAGGGTTTGAATGTTTGAGCAAGATTAGATAGCTTTCATTTGGTTTATTTTCTTTGTTTTGTGTTCTTGGAATTTGAAAGAATTGCATGGGGAATGATGGTTTAGATTTGTATAATTGACTAATATTGTGTTTATTATTCATGTTTATGCAGGTCTAGATCCACCATTCACAGGTACCAATCTCAAAACCCACTGGGGGCATCAAAATATGTATTGACTTTAGAGATTTAAACAAAGAATGTCCCAAGGAGGGCTTTCCTTTGCCAAACATTGACATCGTTGTAGATTTGACTGCTAGACATGAGATGCTTTCACTCATGGATGGGTTCTCAGGATACAACTAGATCATGATCATCAAAGAAGATCAACATAAAATATTGTTTACATGTCCATAGGGAACATATTGTTGGAAGGTGATGCCATTTTGGTTGAAGAATGCTAGAGACGCCTATCAGAGAGCAATGACATTGATTTTTCATGATATGATTCACAAGAATTTAGAAGAATATGTGGACAAAATTTTGGCCAAGTCAAGAATAAGGAAGGAACATCTAGAGTTGTTAGGGCCAATCTTTGATAGACTCGAAGAGTACAAGGTGCAGTTGAATCCAAAAAAGTGCATATTTGGCGTAACATCAGGAAAAATCTTAGGATCCATTGTGTCACAAAGAGGAATTGAGATAGATATAGCTAAGGTCAAAGCAATCCTAGATATGGAACCACCACAAGCACTGAAGCAAGTACGAGATTTACAAGGGATATTACATTCTATCAAAAGATTTATAGCACAACTAGTAGATAACATTCATCCCTTTTCTCACCTTCTTCACAATGGGATAGCCTACAAATGGGATGAGAAATGTGATAAAGCATTCCAACAACTTAAATATTATCTATTGACACCTCCTGTCCTTATGCTGGCACCAATACCAAATAAACCTTTGATTCTATATATATCTCAACTACGTCTATAGATTTGGGTGCTCTTCTTTCTCGACATGATGAAACAGGGAAGGAGAGAGAAATTTACTACATCAATAGGACTTTAGTTGGGTACACGCTAAATTAATCATCCATTGAAAAGGCTTGCCTCACAGTAGTGTTCACTTCACAAAAATTCAAGCACTACATGCTTTCGCACCAAGTAAAGCTCATCTCTAAGATAGATCCATTGAAGTATCTATTATCCAAGGCCACTCTCACAGGAGAGATGGCCAAGTGGGTGATGATCCTCATAGAGTTTGATGTAGAGTATGTGGATTGAAAAGCTATCAAGGGGCAGGTTATCATAGATCAACTGGTAGAGGCACCTTTCTACGTAGAGAATCCATTGGTGTTTGAATTTTTTGATGAGTCAGTATTTGTCCTTAGCATAGTGGATCCGTGGAAGCTATATTTTGATCGTTCACACACACAACATGGATCTGGAGTAGGCATTCTCTTCATCACCCTGCAAGGTGATTGTATCCCTAAGTCATATCGGCTATCTTTCCCATGCACTAATAATGTCGATGAGTATGAGGCTCTTATCAAAGGATTCAAAATCACAATATAGTGGAAAATCTAAGAATTAAAGGTCTATGGAAATTCACAACTGATTGTAAACCAAGTTAATGATGACTATTAGACCAAGGATGACAAGCTCACACCTTATAAAAAGATGGTAGAAAGTCTCAAAGATTTCTTCATTGACATCACATTCAAGCAAATACCCTGTATCAATGTAACCGAGCAACTGATGCTATGGCAACTATTGGGTCCTTGCTAGATATGTCACACAACATTCTTAAATATGAATTCCTTGGCAATCAGCTTCTTGTCTTAGTATTTAAGGTACCCGAATCAGAATTCATATGTGAAATCATTGGTCCTAGTTCTCCCTAGTATCATGATATATTTACTTACATACACAGAGGTATCCTCCCATATGAAATTACTTTGAACCTTAGAAAAACCTTTATCAAAAGAGAATCCCATTTCATTATCCTATGTGATACCCTTTACCATTGAAGTCTTGAGGGGACATTATTATGATGTCTTAACCAAGATGAAGCTTTGACTGCATTGAAAGAAGTACACAAAGGCATCTATGGATCACATTCAAGTGGTATGACCTTGGCTAATAAATTGTTGAGGATGGGGTATTACTGATCTATCATGGAACAAGAAGCTCACCAATATGTCAAGAAGTGCACGCAATGTCATCAACATGGGGATCTCATCTATGCACCAACTTAGGAACTTCAACCAATCACTACACCTTGGCCTTTCTCGTAGTGGCAAATCAACCTCATAGGAAAGATCACCCCTTCCTTGTCTAGTGGTCATAAATTTATCATTACAACCATTGAATATTTTATGAAGTGGGTTGAAGTGATCCCTATGAATTACATCACGGGAAAATAAATATCTAAATTCATCCTAAACTACCTCATTTGTTGTTATGATATTCCACAAGCCCTTATCTCAAATAATGGAACATAATTTTAAAAATCAAGACGTCTATGAGTTATTCCAAAGGTTCAATATCCAACATCGGCTTTCTACCCCATACTATCCTTAGGGAAACGTTCAAGTAAGGCTTCAAACAAAACCATCATAAAGATACTCAAAAAGACAATTAATGAAGTTGGTCGTGACTGGAATCTGCAATTGAACCCCACCTTGTGGGATTATAGAACTAGTATATGTATGCCAACAGGTGTCACACCTTATTCCCTAGTGTATAGAACTGAAGTTATCCTACTTATTGAGGTCGAGTTCCCATCCCTGAGAGTGTCACTGCAAAATCTTATTATTGATGAATAATATAGAGTGTCTAGATTTAATGATTTAGAGCTATTGGATGAGTGTCACCTAGAAACTTTGAATCACTTACAAGCTTATCAAAAATGACTAAAAAGGATCTATAATAATAAGTTCAAAAGTTGGTCCTTCCAGGTGGGAGATCTTGTACTAAAGGAGAACCAAAATAATACGTTAGATCTTGATAGCAAAGGGAAGTTTGAACCTAATTGGCTAGGACCATTTTTTGTCATAGCTAGTTATAGTTCTAGAGCCTATCAATTGTCAACACCTGAGGGAGAACCCTTGTAGGAGCCTATCAATAGATCACATCTCAAGAAATTTTATGCCTAGTTCTTGAAGGGTATAAATCAAAAAATCTAAAAAAAATCAGAAAAACAAAAAAAATCCAAAAAAAAATATAGAAAAAGGACTGAAAATAGTAAAGATAAAAAATTTCCTCTAGCGAAAGCCACTTCGGTGGTGCTTTGGGAAAGTACCTTGGTGAAACCTAGCAAACAGGTGTCTTGCATAAATAAGCACCATCCATCCATCATTGACTCTTTGGCTTACTCTACTTTGTCATCCATCACAACCATCCTTCATCCTATTTTATCCTATTTATTCCATCACCCATCCACATCTATATCATATTCGGATATTGAGTAAGTATCATGCTCAGACCTTTAGTACTACTTGGCACACTCCTAAGGTCAATTTGTCCTACCTATATCAAGGTAGTCTATTGCATCATACTAGGGGCATCTGTCTATACTTGCAACGGATCTGGTTCTTGTATATTCCCTTAAGGTTATTTGTAAAATCTCATAAAATCCAAAAACAATTGTAAAATCACAAAAATCCTAAAAATAGTTGTAAAATCATAAAATCCAAAATAGTTGTAAAATCTCAAAATCCAAAAATAGTCATAAAATCCAAAAAAAAAAAGTCATAAAATCACAAAAAAATCAAAAAACATCCAAAAAATATGTATAGTCAAAATCCAAAAACATCCAAAAATTTATGGACAAATCCAAAAACATTTGAAAAGTTGTACAATCAAAATCCAAAAACATTTGAAAACTTGTAAAGTCAAAATCCAAAAACATTCAAATCATCTCAAAAAAATCCAAAAACATTTGAATCACATCAAAATCCCTAAACAAGGTCTAAAAATTCAAAAACACTTGTCAAACTATGTTGTCTTTGAGCTTGAATGTAGGCAAAGCCATCATTGATGAGTTCTTGAGGCGACAGTGGATCCAAGGAGTTCGTCATAATAAGCCCGACAGTATCAATATTCATATATCATGGTATCAAATAGTTTATTGGTCAAAGTCGGGTTCAAATACATTGTCTCTGTGTATAATGTAAAGAAAGACCATCATTGGTATTTAGGGCACTAAATTCGAGTATCATAAGGTCTAGTCTAATGGAAATGAAGAAACATTTGAAAACTTGAAACTAAAAGAATTTGTAAAACATTTCAAAATTAAAATAACCTCCACTAACTTGAAAACCTAAATATTCATAGAACGTTCAAAACATCCAAAACAACCTCAAAACATTGCAAAACGTCAAAAACATTGAAATATTCCAAAAATTCTAAAACCACCCATCATTTTCACTCATTATTTAGCTTGCATTACTAGGTTTTGTGAGTTGAAGGTTAAGTTGTCTTTTCCAAGCACAGCGGTGGTGAAACCCTCAAGCTGAGCCTCCACAGATCTTCCTTGTTGTGAATTGAATCACCTTTGGGTTGATAGTCAATCTAATGTGGGTTCCTAGGACATTCTTGAATGACCTAAGGAGAATAGTGGCATTTCCACCACCTATTTTCTTTTTGGTTCAGGTGGTTTTGTTCCTTTACCTTGTGGTCATGTGCAATAGTAAAGTGTTCATGTTGGATGGGTAGAGACATCCTAGTCACATGGAGAAACACTCTTGATTTGGACTACATGATGGAGTGCTTATGTTGGATTCATGACTTTACCCCTTGGTTACATGAAAGCACTAGAACATAAGCCACTAACCTCTTTGTGAGTTGTGGAGCTGATATGTTTCATATGTTATAAGCTCCTAGATGACTTGGTTTTCTTGTTGGGTTGCAGTTTAATCTTGTTTTCAGCCATGGGTTTGTAGGTATGTGCTTATTCCATTATTCATATGATATGTTTAGTTTGAATGTATCAATGGTTATATCAATTTCATATTTACATATATGGTTTTGCATGTTTTACATATTAACTAAAATATGTGGTATGTAGATCTATGATGAGACTGTATTTAGGTGTTTTAGATGAAGACAACTATAGGTTTGCATAGATTCTTGGAGGGTTCTTATTAATCTATGGTTACTCCTATGTGGGTTTGTTTTGAAAATAAAATCTAGCATTGATTCTGGTGTTTGAGTCTTGGAAATCCACATGTTATACCGGATTATCTCTATTTTGCATGTGGGGTTGAATCTATTTTTTCAATTATTTGAGATTGGAGCATTGATTATGCATTTCTCCTTTGAGATGTTTCATATGTGCAGATCTTGGAAAATTGTCTAACGTGGATTCTATTTAGTTGTCCATATTCTTGGTCACCATTATTACATTGGTATGCTTATTGTGGTGAGAGATAGTTATTGGGAGTACCTAATATAATTGTTCATTTGAATCTTTAGAAGTTGGTTATGGTGCATGAGAATCTTTGTTCACTTTGAGTACAGTGTTGGAAATGATATCGTTCATGATGCCACCCATAAATAGGTATTACTTTCAATGGAAGCTTTATGCAGTTACACAATGTGCTCTATCTTCTTTATTTCAATATTTTGGTTCTAAGTTATTGTTGTTACAGTGTGTAGTGAGCCATGGATAATGTTTGATTAGAAGATGGATGGTCTTTTACAATGGTTGTTGGTGTCATAAGGAGCTCTTGGATTTTCTTCATATTGCAGTAAGAGTTATGACATATTTGGTTCTATTGATAAAGGATGTGTAATAGTTGCATCTTCTTGGTTTGGAGATCATGGTTTGTACTTTACCTTTTGGGAGCTCATAGTGTTGAGCTCTTTGATTGTGTTGGGGCCATGGAGGATCTTAAGTTAGAAGACGGTTATCATGATGTATGGAGAGCTTGGTTAGAAAGTTCACTGAGAGCTTTGGCAGTGATGTTGATTCATCAATTTGATTATGGATGGTTATGTGATCTCCTAGGAGGGGATGTTAGATCATGATGTCATGATATGTTCTTGATTCTATAGTTGGAATTTTGACAATGGTCTTATTTGGTTCTCTTTGATTCTAAGTATTAATATTTGCTTGGAGCTTCATGATTGTACAAGGTTGTCTTGATTAGAGGATACCAGTTATGGGTCGAATTATGCTTGATCCATGAAGAATCGAAGTATAATGAAGCTACCAATACTCGAATCTCAACAAGATCAGTCAATCAAAATTGAAAGTAAACATTTTATCAAAGAACCTAAAATGTTAATTTTATGAAAGATTTAAAGAAAGCATCTACTCTAATCCATTGAAATTTATCTTGTTGTGGACTTGGTGTCACGTTGATATGGACAGACAACCCTTTCCAAATCCCATGATAGTGAGCTTGTTTGAGTCAATTCTATGGAAGAGAATCTATGAAACCATGATGTTTGATGTATGAAAAAACTAAATTCAGCTAAAATGAACATGATGCAAGCTAAGTTACCATGATTTTATGCTATAAATGATCTAATTATGCAATTGCTAGCCTAATCTAAGCTAATTTAAGCTAAAATGATGCTAAAAGATAAAAACCCTAATTTATTTACAAACTAAGATGGATGCATGGAAGCCATTAATGAAAGCTTGAAGCTATTATGCAACTAAAACAAACTGAAAATAAACTAAATGTGTGCAAATTAAGAGTATGGAAGTGGGTAAATTCAACAACATGACTTTACAATAAAAGATGGATCCATTTATCTCCAAATAGTGATCTATTTATAGGAGAGCAAATGAGAAATGGGTGGTTGAGATCAAAAAGCTTAATCAATGAGTCAGGATGAAAGAGATGAGAGGCATGGATCATGGATTCTCATCAACGGATGAGAATGCAAGATGAAGATTAATCAAAGGCTCACAATTACCTTAAACAAACACACTTTTGACCTACTCACATAGGTCAAAGATGACTTGCTAGAAAGGTAAGAGAGTTAACTTGCTTTTGAACTTAAGTGAGTTGATTGGAGGAGAGGGAATATTCCTTAGAATATTCTATTACGGTGAGGAAAAAGATGATTTTACAAATTAAAAAAAAAATTAATTGTGCAAAAAAGGATAAAGAATATTCCATGGGAATATTCCCTTGATTAGAGGAATAATTAGTTTAATTGCTAATTAAACAAGGTTTAATTTATGCAATTAGGGGATTAGAAGAATTAGAAGATATTTATTAAATTAGATGATTTAATAAATAGGGGAGGGGTGAAATGATATTTAGTTAAATGACTTAGGGTTATTTAATTAAATAAGATGACTTAGGAGGCTAAATTAAATATTTTGATTTATTTAATTTAATGAGATCAAGTGTTAGTGTGAAAAGAGGTGAATTAGCCTAATTTAATTAATTAGGCCTTGAATCTAGATGAAAATGATGAAATTAATTAATTAGCTAGGCCAATTAAATCAATTAAGCGAAAAGAGGATGGATAAAGAGGAAATGATGTTAATAAATTTGTTTCAAATGTATGACATTGATTAGGACATTTTCCAGTGTCTACAGGTTGCATTTAAAGTTAGCATGGATTGATTGGTGCTTGCTCATGAAGATTAGAGAGACTTGGGTGAGGCTAAGAGATCTCTTATTTATGGGATTGTATGTTGAGATGGTTACTCTTTAGTGAGGATTTTAGCAGAAAGACCAAGGAGCCTACACCTAGTTATGGATGTGAATCCATTATAGACCTAAAGATAAGATTTTCATTTCTTAGTATTGTGTGCACAAGACAATCTTGTATCCCACTCTTGGTCTACTTGGTAAGTGAATGATCTAAGAGGTATTGGCCACCTAATTATTAGATGCATTTTTTATTTTGTATCTTGTCTTCTCATATGTGATAATCTTGACTATAAACATTTTGAGGACTTGTTAAGAAGAATATGCATGGTTTATGGATTTTTGTTGTTCTCCTTGTTTTGGTCTTGAGCTATGGTTCTAGTTCTGAGGATTTATTTGGAGAGGTATAGGAAATGGTTTCTGGATTTGGGAATATTCCCTTTGTTGTGGGAATAATTGGTTGGTTTAATCTACCTTTGGTATGAGAGGTTTACATCTAATGTTGCCATGTTTTCATTTTATTTGAATGTTAGATGTTGATACCCTTTCAATTTGGTGAAGGAGATATTACATTACACAACTTGGTACACGTTAGTGTGGAACAAGGATATGGTTTGATTTTTAGGTTCTCTCTTTGGTCATAGTATTCTTCCTAGATATTTGGTTTCACATGGTTGAGTGTGAAGAACTTGGGAGAGCTATGGAGACTAATGGTGAGAGAGGTATTGCAACATATTTGCTTAAAAGATTTGCACATCAATGTATGTTTCCTTGACACTATGTAATAGAGGAATTAGACACATCCTCTATGTGAAGTACTATCAATAGACTTGATATGCCTTGATCTATTTTCAGATTTGACATTACTCATGTAGTGGGAGTTTCTGGATATATGTCTAGTTATCCTCTATGATATCTTGGTATGTTGGTTACTGATGTGATGATGAGTTTGCATGTTTCATTGGATTGGGATCTATGTGTTATGTAGTTGTGTGGGCTAATCACCCATTTGATTGCAGTGGGATGACTCATATGTGGACTGTCTATTTCCACAAGATTATTTTAGTGTTTATGCATACTTGTTAGTTAGCCTTGTTTGTGGTCATTTATTTATTGGTATGTTGCATTGAGATAGGAGGATGAATATACAGAGACTTGATTAAAAATTTTAGGTTGGTATGTTGATGGCATGAAGTTTTATCTATGTTTGGTATACCTTGGTTTAAGGTATGGTTATCTTGGATGAGTTACATTTTTTTATGGTTGCTATTCTAGGTGGTATGAGTAAGGAAACTACTCTGAGCTTTTGTTATCATTTGAATTTGATGCTACTATTCATGTATTGGTGCAAGTTTTAGTGACAGTTGATATGTTTCACCTTGGAATTTTTCTTTTTCGTCCATAGGTGGCATGTTGGAGGATGTAAATGATTTTTTGCTTGATGGTGGTTATCATGGTTGCTTTTGTAGTTATCTTGTTGGATCATGAGAGCATGGTGAAGAATCAAATGGTACATGAATGGCTAAGGGATGTTTTTCCCTTGTTTGTAATTCCTATGGGTGTATTTACAATGTTGATGTTAAGTGGGAGAATGTTAGGATTAGGTGCCATCCACCTTGTAAATCTTATATCATATATCATGGTTCCAAAATCCTTGGAAAGTGTCTCTAGGCACTTAGGGTATATTGGGAAAATATTTTGTAATATACTCATAAGGGGTAATGGGTCCACTAGCAGCAGTAAAGGTGGGTTGTGGATATAATTATTTAATATTATTTTCCCCACATGTGCATGCCTAGGATGGGATAATAAAAGATAAATAAAATGATAAATAAGTGACTATTGTGATTCTCCAAGTGAGTTCCTGGATAGATGCAACATGTGTCATTTGGTTCTCCATCATTTATTACATTTAATGTAATATTTATCTCTAATTGTTGGGCGTCCAAGTTGGAGGGAAAGTATTGGAGCCAAAATCGGTGTCCTTTCATATTCTGTGGAGGAATTCTAAGGGTTGGGTCATTTGGAATGAAGTGTCATCTTTGGGTGCCATGTTTGGTGCATTAGATGCCTTCACAAATCTATAAAATCAGTGTCTTGGATGTAGAATTAGGGAGGAATATGTAAGAGCCCATCCCTTGTGGGCTTGTTGATCCTGTTAGGTTTTGATGGTTTATGTCCTATATTTTATGTCCTTTTATATTGGATATTACACACTAGTGATGATAATAAATATACTTGTGACTTCATGAACACTGAATTTTTTTGAAAGTAAGTTTTGGAATCAATAGCATTGGTAAATATATATAGTTCTAACGATAATATTAAGTATGGATATATAAGTGATATTAAATTTACTCTTGGGTACTCAATGGGGGTGGTTTTGAGAGATAAAATGTTAATATCGAGTGTTCAAAAATAACTTGATATTATAACCTTTATTATAAAAAAAAATGGTGTCAATATTAATACTTAAGGGAATGGTAAGGATAAGGTAATTGCAATACTGGTATACTATAATAATACATATAAATATTAGTTAATTATAATTATTATTTTAAGTTATGGGAATGTGTAGTTAATGATTTATAGTGTTTATATGTATTATTCAAAAAAAATTGGTGGTTGTGTTTTTTTTTGTTGTGTAAATTTTTGGGGCATGACAGAATAGCCAAATGTAGTGTTACTCTGCAGGAACAAGGACAAGTGGAGGTATAAGGAGGTTATTCATAGGCACACAGGTTCTTCCATGTTGGAGGCAAAGAGGAGAATGGTAGTGGTTGTATTGCAATCTCATTTATTTGATGATAATGCATACTTGGCCTCTCTTCTTGGTGGAGTTTGTTTTTTCTTGCAAGGGTTTCTACATGTAAATCTTACATTGTGATGCTCTTATGTTTCTAATTTTTGCCTCATTTTTGCTATCTTATGTTGATGTTATTCTTAATTTATTGTTGTTATAAGTTCACATAAGCTAGTGTTTACAAGCATGATATGTTGGCTATATTTTGGTATCATAAAGAAGATGGATCTAATCATGGTATTTCCATATTACTTGGCAACTTAATTTTTAGATTTGCATATAAGTTTCAGATTTTCATGTTGTTGTAGTCCAAGGGTGATCCCATAATAGTGGCTTACAATTTTTGGCCAAACTGGACACTGAAATAATTTTTTTAACTAAATCTTCACATTCATGCACCTATAGTGGCTAAACTGTGAGGAATTTGAAGATGATGCAAACTAGAGTCTCGTCACATTTTGTTTGTAGATTCTAAAAATAGTTTTTTCAAAAATTTTGGAATTAGATTGCACTTTTTTTCCCATCTCCCACGAAAACTGGTTTTTTTCAGAAAACAACATTTTAAAAAAGTGACGCACACCATATAACACATAACTTTTTTTCCATGAATGATAAAATTCTAATTCTTTCGAATTTAGATTTGAACTCCGATATCTAGTGCTTCCACTTGGTTAGATAGTTTTTTATTGAATATTTTTCTTTAATCACGTTTCAAAGTCAAATCGATTACAATACGTTATAACACACGACCGTATAATGCGTAACATTTTTTGTATATATCGAAATTCAATTTTTTTTTGTTGGACCAAGGACTTCAATATCTGGTGCACTCATAGTTTAATTTTTTTTTTGATAATCTGCTATTTTTCCACATGTGCAAAATAAAGACCTTCATTTTTGATGAAAAACCTATGTTTAATAAAACTAAAAAACAAATACATAATAAAACCAAAACATATTAAAATTATATTTGTTGGATAGCTCGCTCTGAGGACTACCTAATTCTAGTTGGGTTCGTGAAGTCTCTCCATTTTCATCCTCAACCCGAGCTTTGAAGGAAAAAATTTTTTTTTGTGCCGAGCGGGAGGTGGGAAAAGGGGTTCGCTAGAACCAGGGGGGTTCTAGCAAACCAAGGCTCATTCAAACCCCCTTTCAAAAGGGGTTTTCATTTTTTTTTGGCAGGATGGGGTCCACCTTGCATTTAACTGGTTCGCATGAACTAGGGTCCATTCAAACCTTTTTTTTGCTTCGCTCGAACCAAAGGGTTCATTTGAACCCCAAAAACCAAAATTTTTGGTATGGGGTCATTTTTTTCAACTTTTCCTTCTTCACTCAAATTGTAAGCCACTTTTGTGGGTTTACCCCCAAGCTTTGTATCTCTTCCATTGAAGTCATATTTGGATAGAGATTGAATTTCCCAACAATGGGTATTGAACTTGCTTATTTCTCATCATTGCTCACACGCTTGTCAAGTGAGCTCACAAGTGATACACATTTGGAGGGTTAGTCAGAGTTTCACTCCTACCTTCTCACCTCCTCATCTATGCCTATATGTGCACGGATTGAACATTGTATTTACATACTCTTCATTGTATATTGATAGACATACTATCAAGTTCTTATTTTGTTCACTTGTAAAAGTTTGTTTCATGTTCTTGATCTTGGCATTCTCCAACAAGAATTAACTATTACAAATTCATTATACCATAGTATATTTTTCAACTTTAATAACCCTACACTAGGTTATGTTTTTATTTTTTTATATCAAATCCATTTAACAAAACACATTCATTTTTTTTTAAGTATAACAAGGTTTTAATTGTTGTAATGACAAACCTTATTTTTGAATAATCAAACAATACTTAGAAAATAAAACCTCAAAATTGCAATTCCCCATATCACATGGATGAGGCATTATCTTTCTCTTTAGATATGAGGTGAGAATGGGCTAAGTATTATCCACTTTTCTACCAACCTTCTACATTTTTTTTCTTAGATTTTGATATTTAAGCCCTTTTATACCCTAATTGTAATTTTTCGATAAGAATGAGAATCATGTAAAATTAATTTGACTTGAGACAAAATGTTGTCAATCTAAAACATACTTTCATCATTTATTTCTTGAGCTACTTATTTTTTCACCCACCTAAATACACCTACATTCTAATTTACAAAGGTGGCTTTTTAGAAATAACATGTGATATGCCTAGAGGTCTAATTAGATATGATGGGACCAATTCTTTTGAGAATAGAGACAAGATCCAAAAATTATTTTGTATCAAGATACTTCTTATCTTATTTTGGAATGTTAGATAAAAAAGAAAAGAAAATAAATGAGTAAAATATGACTTTTGAAAATAACACATCATATATCTATGAATCGATCTAAATATAATATGACTAATCTCTTTGATATCAAATAAAACTAAAAATATAAAGAATTACCTTACTTTAAGACACTTTCTATTTTATTTTGTAATATTAAACATACAAACAATACTATATAGGGGATAGGACCCAACAATTGAGCACCCTACCATGCCTCTCAAAATTCTATGTGGCGATTTCAAATCACTCCCAAATTTTTACAACTTACTTGGCAAGGCCCCTACTTATAACCAAGGTTTTAGGTCAACATTATTAAATATGATGCCACATCAACATTCTTTTTGTTGAGGTGTCCCAAAAAATCCTAAAAAGAGTAGACTAGTAGTTGTGCTTTAAACTAAAATAGTTGTGCATTGCATCATATTTTGTTAGTCTGTTGATGTGATGCCACATGCTTTGTTACTTTTTAAATCCAAGGAACAGATTTCATTCAATTATGAATACACATGATCAACACTAACAACGTTAAAGTCAAAATTACTAATATGATACTATTAAAAATATTGAATATTAGAACACAATTATTAAAACACACTCAAACTCCTATATATATAAAAATCCTTAAAATAAAATATTTTTTACCCTTTTACTAAAAATATAATAAAACTACCTTTTAAAAAAAACAAAAACAAAACTAAACCCTTATGTGTTCTTTACTTGTAGTCTATTGATGTTGGTATCCTACGTACATTGCACAAAATTATATTCCCTCGAAAACTTTACTTGCACTCTTCATATATCTACGTGTGTTCACATTGCATTCGCTATGAAAGAAAGCAACCGTACGGGAAGCAGGGATTTTTACCAATGCAAATATCTACTAGAGCGAATTTTTAAGCTTACAATAATTAGTCTGTTATATTAACAACTAATGCCGGGGAACGTGTTTTTGCGTGGTAAAGAAGGGTACGTAAATTAATAATAATAATAATAATAATAATAAAGTCAAACAAGGTTGGTATTTTAGTTTATAAGGCATAAAGTGTTTTTGTGTGGTGTCACACCAACATGTTTAATTAAATAAAATAATTTTAAATTAATTTAAATTAAATAAGTTATTGGAGTGGACCTAGATTGGACAATGTCAAATAGAAAGTACAATCACATTATAAATATGAATGAATAAATAAAAATTGGTTAGTATTGTGATTGAAGAATGATTATCGACTAATAAAAATAATTAGATTTGTATGTTTCAAATTTTGAAAAAGTTTCTAACAATTTTATATATAGATGAAAACTATAACATTTATCTTTGTTATGTAATGGGTTAATTTCGTTTTTATGGATCTAATCCATGGTTACAAATTTGCTCTATACTTGTGAACTTGACCTTTGATGATTTTTAGATTCTACCTATAGATTTTTTACAAAATAGATTGTAAGGCACCAATATCCTCTTTTGTGCTCTTAGATTTTTTGTATCAAGCTAGTAGTATTTAAAAATACCTTGACAAAGAACATACTTTAGACATGCACAAGAATTCTAGAGTGAATGTTAGGTGATTCACATGCTTTAGGATGGGTGTGTAATCTAACATGGAAAATGAAAATGTGAATTATCGTTCTTGAATGCCTTGTATCAAGAGATTCTTGGATTTTATGGGTTGTTAGAAAAGTGATAAAACAATCATTATAATGAATGTCTTTTTATACATGAACATAACACCAAATTGTAAAGATTTGTGCATAGTCAACTTAGGACCAAAGTGCAAAAGAGGGTTAGCTAGCTAAAATGCTTAATGATTTTTATTTTACATTAAGTAAATCAAGATTACAACTACAAGAAAAAAAATCATAGCTATAGACATGACATATGTTAGGCAGCCAAGTTAGATCAACATCCAACAAGTTTTGATGATGAATTAGGACCAATTTAATTATCAAAATCAAACAAACAATACATTAGGAATGATATTGTATGGATATAAGCATAGGGATAAGTGATGAGCATAGGGCTAGGTGCAAGAAAGGCTAGGTATGCCGATCCAATGTACCAAATTTATAGATATATAATGTACCAAGATATTGGCCCAAGCTAGACACAAAACTAAACCCCCACTTTCAGGTGTATGTGAATATCTACGTTTGAATCATGCATCTCTAAGTATGTAGCATTAGCAAACATGCATAAAATAAATGAAACGAATAAAAAAACTTATGGTTCATGAAGGATGAGAATTTCCCTTCCACGTTATTTTTTCTTTAACAAAAGTTCTCCCATGAGTTCTTACAAGACAAGGCATAAAATATTCTATTAGTAGCTTCTAAATCATAAGATAATTAAATATAAAAATGAGAACATTAGTGATCATTTATGACCCCCTTTACTTGATTTCACCTAGAGGGTACTATTGATTAAAAAGGAAGATCTTATTACATATATCAATATAAAAAGAAGCATATAAGTATAGATTGATAATATAATGCATCATGAGATAATCATTATCATAGTCACATAAAAAATCAATAATGAATAACAAACATGTAAGCACATATAATCTTCCAAGATTTAAACTATATCAATCGTAGTTGGAAAATGCATCATTAAGAAGAATGAAAATGGAGTAGAGATTGGGTCAAAAAGAGGATTGTTGCCCCCAACATGACAAAAATATTGGGGATACAACCCTCAATAGCCAAAAAACACTCATGAAAGCACAACAAAAGGCCCCATGTGGCATCCATTGGCATGATCACACATATGGTAGGATTAGTAAAATATGATTCTAGGGTGATGGATAAGATCTATGAGATAGGTAAGACCAACAAGGATGGATAGGATAAATAGGTAGGATATAGATGGAACAAATACCCTATTGTGGGGAAAATCCCTAAATATAACAAGTCTAGTTATAAAATATGTGATATAGATGTAGTTGATCAATTATAGTAATAGAGATTAATATGATAAGTGGAGAAACTTGATGTAGTGTAGATTAATATCGTAAAATATTTGATCATGTAAGTGCATTTGTAGGATTATATATTATCAAATGATATGGTAATATAAGATCAAGATAAATATGATAATTTACACTATAAGCTCAGTATAGAATAAGATCAAGATGTGGTATACCAATATAAGCTTGATGTAAGTTAGATAGTTCATAAGCTATAGCAATATAATATTAACAAAAAGGGGGAGGATGGAATGATGTTGTCCAAATATAAGCATATATATAAGGATCAATTTAATAAATTCTCAAAGTAAGATATATTATAATATAATATCAAGTCATTTATGCTCTATGAACTAATATATATCACTAAGATCATGTAAGATAGTAGATAAAAAATATAGAAATATAGGATCATCATATGAATACATTGTAATGCAACAAGATATATCAATAATGGATCATAATTATTCACAATAGCTAGATATAATTAATGCATGTGTAGAAATCAACTTAAGTACATGAGAAAAGTTAAATATCATACCAAATGAGAAAAATGTATCAATACAACTCAAATGAGGATGTGAGAGCTCAAAAGGGTAACAAGTGATGGAGAATTTACCCCTACATGTAACACTCAATAGTAATATCATCTAAGATACATCATAATGATCAAATATTTCACCATTTTTCTTCATGGATTGAAAGTCAAAATGCTCCAAAACCATATCAATTAGTGATGATGAATGAAATAACCCAACTAGGTATGTTGGTGTGAATAAAGTCTTGTACCTAGTTAATTACTTACTAGGAGACTTAGGGGACTTATTCACATGTTAAATTTACTTAAGTCTTAGGAATCTTTCTAGAAGACTTAGTTGTCATGTCTAGATTTATCTTTTTCCTAGGTTGTTATGATAAGTTCTATCATATCATAAGATTAAGACACTTGTCATAATCTTATGTGATCTTATGTCTCACCTTGGCTATGTAACCAAGGGTCTCTCATGCATTGTATATCCATTGAATCATATTTGCATAATTGATAAGAATACAATTTATTCTTGCCATATTGATATTTTCTCTTTGTGCTTTCCATTTGGCCTCTAGATCTTGGAAGGTTATCTCCACAACCAATTCTAGCATGGTATTAGAGTGGGTTGGGTGCCATTGGATAGTATTTTATTGAGAGATATTGGTAAATCTCAAAAATTTGAGTATGCTCTTCTCTTGCATTGTATGATGATCTGGAGAATCATAAAAAATTGATAGAAATACTAGATTTTGGGAGGGTTCCTCTTTGTGGCTTTGTATTGCAAGTTCAAATCAAAGCTTGTTGGTGCAAATCTAAGCTCACCATTGAGTTTAAGGTGTTTGATAAAGTCAATTTTTCTTTTTGTTTCATGTCCAAATTGGATATATGGGGCCAAATCTATGAGGGTTTGAAGCTGAAGAGTGGTTTCCAGATCCAGAAGGTAATTGCAATTTTGGAGCATTTTGGGTCAAATATGACCTTTCCATCACGTCCAAAAGGGCCAAAACCCTAAGATCAATTATCAAATCATTGAATTTGGAGAAAGTTGTCTGCCAAGGCAAAAAAAAATTTCCCAGGGAGCCGTATGGCCCCCTAGGTTGTCATAATTGCAACAGTACAAAAATATTTTTTTTCGAATTAATTTTTTTTTAGAAAATTTTATATAACTAGTGGTCGACTATATTATTTTAGAAAAGTTTTAAATTGAAATAAAATAAATAAATATTGTGTCGGTTTGAAGACTATAAGTTTGTAGACCCCTACTTGGATAGAGCGGGTACCGCTACTGCATGGCAGGTGCAAACCCCACACAAAAAACAACAGTCAGGTTTAAAATAAAACTGACGAATAGTTAAAAGAAAACCGATAAGTTCAAAAAAATCGACAATCAAAAATTCAAAACCAACATCCTTTTTTGCAAAACCAACCATTAAACAAAATAGATTAGATCAGTAAAAGGAAGATTCTGATCTAGATTCTCAATCTTTGACATAGGAATATTTTGTGAATGATAGTATTGTTACCTATTTTTCACTTCGAGCTCAAACAGGTGGAGCTGAATCGAATTCATCATTATAGGTACATAAATTTTCAAGTCTTGATGATTAAATTATTCATTGATCATCATAGAAGATCATTCTACATCTGAATCATAGTTTTATTGTGCAAGCATTTAAAACAAAAAATTGAGGAAAACTTGCATAGTAATGCTTTTTATTCATCTTGAAAAAATGTTGAATCCCACACAAGCCGTGGGAGTAACTTATTTTGATTTTTACAATCAAATAAAGGGTTCATGAGCAAAAGCAAAATATACAACTGAAAATAGAGGAAGCATAGGGTAGAAAGTGATTCGTCATTGCCTGGAATGACAAATCGTTGACAAGTTGAGGAATGTTGTGATGCCAGTTCCAGCTCCATTTCCAGTTCTAGCTCCAACGTACCTGCAAGTTGAGGGAAATGTTGTTAGAGCAATGTGAATCAAATCCTATCATATACCTACACTACCAACAGAAATATAGAATACAATTGATCAGGCATCCATCAGATGATTACAAAAATCGAGAGGAAAAACATAACTCAATGGAAGCTTTCAGCTTCTTTTATTTTACTAACATGTTTGTTTCAATGTGCAGGAACAAGTTCATCATGTTCGAGATCATTTCATCAGATATGTGGAGTAAAACAAGCTCCCACAAGGGTAGAGCCTGACATATCATAAGGACACTTCTCATTCGAGCATCATATATGAGAGTTATTTAATCAAGGAAAGAAATAATTATCATCTAAGACTACCATCAAGAAGTCTAATTCAACATGGTAAAACAGATTGCGCAATTGTTTTTGCTCATCATTCAAAGGAAACAATTAGAAATATATTGCATTTATCATCTCTTGTTTCAGCTCTGCCTTTCATTTATGTTCACTTTTTAATAAGGCATTGAGCCCTTTATATTGAAGAGAAAGCAGAGTATTCAACAAGATAATTGTTTCTTACAAATGAAAAGTAGCATTCTCATAGTTTATAATCAATGCAAATCACCAACAAGAGTTTCAGCTGATCAAAAGAAATAAGATATGATAGGTGAACAAATTTGTTTTCAGAAAAAAGCAGCAATTTTGGGCTTAGTCAGCATTTAAGAGGTATGGAAGCATCATCTTTTATCAAACAGGTATACAATATTACAAGTGCTAGTGAGACAGTAGTGAGCTATGAATTGATCAGCATTAACCATAAATGGAGTATCTATTTTCAATGGCAGTCATTATTTACGAAGTTATTCAAAAGAAGATTCTGCATGAGTATAAAACCAAAAGACCAAGGGCAGTCAACAAGTTATTCAAAAGAAGATTCTGCATGAGTATAAAACCAAAAGACCAAGGGCAGTCAACATAGTAGCAAAACAGTCATTAGTTTCCATTGACAAGTATGCTTCCATACAAGCTGCATACATGAGACAAGTGCAAATGATAAAGAATATGCCATTCAAAGTCATGATAGTGAAATGTCATAAATTAAGAATGATGATATTCTCATGGTGGAATTTGTGTACAGTAGTATAAAGGTCAAAGAGTGATAGAGAGCAATAGAGCTTGAAGGAAGCTCAAAGCAAATGCATTGGAATGATTAGTTACATAATAACATGTAGCATCATAACAAAAATGTGAAGCAACAAGAGGTTTCCCAACTACCACAACATAAGCAAGGGAGTCAATTTTTATCATTAAAGTCTAAGCAAAAGAGAATATTAGGAAAAAAGAGCAGTGTAGGGGTTTGTTCTAAAAGATACCTAGAGTGAATACTTTGCAAATATCTAGAATGTTTATATAGCCATGGTTTTTCAGCCAAGAATATAGTTTTTTGTTTAAGACATCAGATTTCTCTTACCCATGTGGGGTTTTTTTAACTCTAAGGTACAAAATACAGTGAATACAAAATTCCCAAATGGAGATGATGGAGATTATATTAGCCATAGACAAACATATATAAAAATGGTGTAAAATACTTATGGGTCAAGCTCAATCTAAATTTCAACTGGAGTGCATAAACCCAAGCACAGTAGGCGTGGCTAGATACAAAGCCTAATGAAAATTTTCTAGCTGCAAGAAATATATTCAAAAAGTGCAATAAAATAAGAGAACCCAGATCAGAATTAGAGCAGTTACGACTTCCATAAAGTAGGGATTATCTTATTTCTTTCATAAAGGCATGGAAAAATGAATGTTTATTATTAAACATGTAAATTACCTCAGAATCGAGCCTTTTCGCAATGGAATATGAATGCAAATCATAGATAGTTCAAGACTTACTCAGGTTCCAAAAGTTTCTTCAAAATCTGTGTGAGAATACACTCAAAGCCCATGGTGATAAGCTTCAAGAAAAAACTCTCATGTCGGCCAGAATACATGACAATATTAACATGGGAAGAAATGAGTAAAAGGTATATCAAAATATGGCCATGGTTGTGGCCAATGAACCAGAGAATAGTGCCGAAATTCACAGAAAGTCTAGATTTCTATCAAAACAAAGACTTACCATGCTTTACCTGTAGGGTTCACATGTCAATCGCTAGGAAAAGAGCATAAAAATGTGGTTTGAGCTTCAAAACGGCTCTCAGAAATTTAGACCCTAATTCATGGCGGCACTTCCTCTCTAAGCAAGAAGATAGATGCAACAATGGAAATGATTCGGGTTCACTCATTTTAGGTTTCTTTTTGTTTTCCTTCATCATTTCTTTTGAATCGTGAATATTGACTTCTAAGTCAATTAAAAAGTCATGTGAATTTTGAAGGGGGCCAAATTTAGCATCTTAGGAGACATATGTATTCATCATATGGTTTATGGTATGAATAATATAAGAAGTGTGCAACCATACGAAAACATGGAGTCTTCTTTATCTATAACCGGCGGTGATTATATACCTTGAGATATTGATGCTTGCTGAGAATAGTGGCAGATTTTAGAATATGCATGGACTCATGTTTATAAAGTTAAAATTCCATTTTAGATAAATTAAAATATTATATGCCTTGCATTACATTTTTGTAAAGTTGATAAATTAAATGATAAATATAAATCATTTAATTTATTTAACTATCTCGGATGCAAGCATTAAATATTAGGCGAAGTGGAGTTCTTATTCGCATGGGCAGATTGATACAAACGAGGTGGTTTTCACATGCTTTAGCCCACCTTTTCAGGAATTTCCAGTTCTGTTTGAGTTACATATCAGTTGCACGCTTTATGACTGCCAATTCAAGACTGAGTTCACTCATTTTTGCATGAGTTTGAACCACATTTTTAGGGATTTTTGCTTGTGCTTGGATTTCACTTTGGGATTGTCATCTTTTCACTTTCACATCACTTTCAGTTGCTTATTCATGCACTTTGGAGTGCATTCGTATTGTATATATTGAAAAAGTTTATCTTTTTCAAGGCAGTTCTTGTTTTTCAGCCTTTGCACTTTGCAAAGTGAATCATCTTGTAACTCAACATTTATTTACAGATTAATACAACAGTGTTTTTTACAAGTTCAAATTGCGTTATTGTAGAGGATTCCTTTAAGTTTCAGTATTTTAGAATTCACCTTCAAGTTTCAAGCATCATTGTCATGTGGGATTGATCGAAGTGATTATTGTTGGTCGCGCCCACAAAAGGATATGATAATCACAGTAAAACCTTTCCTGGGAATTAGACATTCCAACAGGTGACTAATATCTTTCTATGGACGTTCATTTACTTGTCAAACCAGGGAACGTATACTTTAAATGGCGTAGCACAATATATGCACTAAGAACTAGTTTCGGTCACAACTTAACATAAATAAATACATGGAAAGAATTCTATCTACGCTACAGGAAAGTAATGCAAAGTTCTTTTAACTCAACCATGATTTGACTAAAATAAAAACCATAACAGCTACGACTAAAACACAAACTATGAACTGGCCTTATGCTGCAGGAACAGGCACAGGGATGGATTCCCTATGCTGCAGGAGCAATACAAGACTGAGTTTGTATGGAAACTTCAAAGATGAAAGCTAATTGATGATCAATAGAAAATAACAGCTAACTAACTAGCTACAGATACTTACTAAGTGGGCCTCCTTAGCAAGCATCTACTGATTACGCAAGTGCTGAACTCAGAACTTCATCAAACTTTATTCATGAAAACAAAATGGTATACATTGCTTTGTTGATATGGAAACTAACAACAAACTCTGTCTCTTGTCATACAAATTCTTCTTTTCATTATTATCATACTGACTCTTACATGATATCTACTATCTCTCTATCACTATGCTTCTATCTTACTTCTAACTATCATCTCCTTCCTCTCTCGCGCAGGAGGAGTACTTTATTTAAAATCAGGAGAACATCTAACTAACTAACCCTATCAAAGAAAGACGTGGAAGTAAAGTGTATCCCAAAATCAAGGAACAAACTTCATAAATGAATTTATTCGTTCAACTCGATCCAGAGAGAATCTAGCGCTCCACTCTTTCCAGATTGATTGTCATTAAAAATATTTCCCAATAGTTTCAGTCAAAGATTCTTTGCCAGAGCTTCCTCAAAGTTGTGCAGGAAATAGACTTTACTGCAAGGCCGAGATCGGCTGCGCTTGACTCGGTCATACTTTCTTCAACAACCTGCGAAACACAAGGTAACAGATGCGAAAGAAAAGGGCGCATGTCACATACACAATATCCATTCATTAATCACATATTTAAATCTATTTCATCATTCAAAAACTATATGCAATATACCAATCATTTAGGGATTCAACGGGGTAATAAATGTAGTCAAGTCAACACAATAGGCTGCAGGAATATGAAAATATTTTTGTACAGGATATCCCCATAAAAGGTTTCAAAAGAGTTTAAACAATCACGAATAACAATAGTAAAGGTATTAAAAGTTCATCATAATATCCAAACTATGAGCACATTTTGGGCTCATCATTCTGCCCCCTACTTAGCCCAATGCTGGTCCTCCAGCATTAACTTTCCTGGTAGTTTCTCTGAAATCTGTGGTTGCGGCATGACTTTGAAATGGAGTTCCAAACCTGTAATAAAATCCTCTGAAAGTCTGCCACCTCTCATACCTAAGAGCTTCTGAATCATCATTAAGATTTGTAGCCTGGTAAGGATAAAGGGGCCACATTAGCATAGGAGGTCTGAATGTTAATGGCAACCACAGTTCAAATCTCTTTTGAAGTCCCAACTATATATATCTGCTTGATCATTTAAGAGCTGCTGTGAAATTTAGGGGACTGTGAGGTTCAGACCTTCTTAGCCCAACAATTAATCTTTCCCACCTTTTCTCATTTCTGGTGTATGACAGTCTCCAAAACGAATATGACTGTTCCTGGAATTCATCATATACCTGTCTCCTGAGATCAAATATTTTTGTCCTGGCTGTATTATTGTGAATGCCATATGTTAGAGTAAACCAGGTTTTTAACATTGCATGGGGGTCTGAACTTTGAGGGCGCAATGGAATAGGCTCATTCCTTTCGGCTTCCTCATATGTTTCCCATTGTCTGCCATAATTTGCTTCATTTGCTGCCCATGACATAAATGATCTCAAATGGATATCACCAATATACAGAAGAGGGTTCCATTCTGTTTCAAATGGAATTAAGAAGCCATGTAAATAAAATTCACATAGAGAATTTCTTAACCAATTAGGGGCTGCCTGGTATGCTTCGTAAAATTCTTTAGCAGTGTGAAGTATAGGATCTTGATTTCTGGAAATTCTCATTAGTTGGAACCATAAGAATTGTTCCTTAAGGCACAAAGCATAAACTCTGGGTGGTGTTCTGCATTCCATAATCTGACCAGTTACTTTTAACATTTCATCCATTTTTTCTTTTAACTCAGAAATTTCTTGTTTCTGACTTTTAATTTCATTTTTTAATTTCTTCCTTTCTACCTCCCATAGACTTTGTTGCATGTCAGTTTGGGCTAGGTGCCGGAAAGTCAGGGTTTGCAATGTAACTGGTTCCCAGTTAGCTTTGACATGTTCCAGAAACTCAATCAAAAACGTCTTCTTATAAACAACAATGGCTTTACAAGTTACAGGGTGAAATGTAGCTTCACTAGCCATATCCAATTGTTCAGTCTGTTCCTACTCTTGCTGTAGGATGAATTCTTGTTGCTGCAGTGGAGAAGACTATGCTTCCTCTGAAAACTGCATAGCAGCGGTAGCCAAGTCATCAAGACTTGGTAACCCTTTTTCATTATGCCCCATTTCCTTTGTCTCAACTTGTTCCTCTTCAGGAACGAATGAACTCTGTGCATCATTCTCGGACACATTTTGAGAAACATCAAATTCAAACTCGATAGACTCTTCTGAAATTACAATAAACTCTGGTTGAGGTGAAGCAGGGGAGGTCCTACATTGTTTCCTTGTGGAAACTCTTCTTGGCACTGGTGCGGCTGCAGGAGGTGTTCTAATAGCCTTCCTCTTTCTGGTCTGCCTAGAGGGTTCTGCCCTACTAGAGGATGATGGTGAACTGGTGATAGCAACAGGTGTTGTTGTAGGAGAGACGACCTTCACAGGTTAAATACCTGATTATGTAAGCAGCGTATTCTAAATAAGGAGGAGGCAACGATACCCACTTGCATCCCTGCTTGGAGACTTCCAAAGGTCTATCAGTGGGTATTGAAAATTCAACCCTTGCAGTGGCAGCATCTGAAGAAAATTTTTCTCCAACGGCTGGAAGCCCGGTTACTTCAGCAATTCTATCTTCAGTTGCAACAACCATTAGACCCCATACAGTAGCTTCCCCTTCAGAAAGGGTTATCAAAAATTCTCCAGCAGCCTCCTTATCAAAAGCATTTAAACTCAAGAAGTAGTTTAACCATCCACAGAGGCTGAATGCCTGGACTGTTTGAAGATTTTGCAATAATAATTCATGAGCTACAGGCTCATGTCTCACCAGCTGACCACCTATGTTCACAGTTTTCCCCTAGTTGAACTCAACTCCCTGCTGAAAATTCAAAAAATTTCCTCTCTGTTTCCCTTTCTATTCTGGTTTTTCTTTCTATCGTGCTGTCACATTTCTCTCTTTTCTAAAAATGAACTTTTTGAACAAGTAGTTTTGATTGTAATTTACAAGAAAAACATGCAATGAAAATGACATGCGATCATATTTGGAAAGTACCAGAAAAATAATAAAGAAAGGTTATCTGCGCAGTTGTGGCAGCGGCGAAAAGACATGTTTTAAAAGGTGGATTACCCTGCCCCCTACTTAGAGTATGACATGTGTCCTCACATGTACTAAAGAATAGGCAGAGATCGGGTAATAATGACTGGTACATGCATAGCAATAAATGAATAGAATAAAATAAATCAAATATGCGATTACAAAAGATATGGCGTACCTTTGATAATTGTGTGTACGTGTGAAGAAAGATGACAACATCTTCATGAATTGACAGTTGGGAACAATATCATAATTAAGGGCGATGTAGATGGATGAGGTGGATGGGTGACGTGGGCGGACGAGATGAATGGATAGAATGGATGGATGGGATGGATGGATGGAAGATAAAGAAGTGGAATGTGGCGACAAGTGAGAATGGAGAAAAAGGGGTTTCCTTAAAAAGAAAACCTTTATTATGAGCATGCTTTTCAAAATTATGGTGAAGTTGCAGGAGAAAGGCTAAAGCCTTTGGCTGCAGGAAGAGTAGCAGTAGGATCCTGAACGTACTGTTGCATAAATTCTTCTTTTGAGACTGGTTTATGGTACAACCGGAGTCGGTGGCCATTAACTAGCAATTTGAAACGGACTGGATCAATTGTTGTCAGCTATACAGTTCCATTGTTGAACACATTCTCAATTTCATAGGGGCCAAGCCAGCGTGTTGTGAGCTTACCTTAGTTTTCTTGATATCTGGAATCATATAACAGAGCTCAATCACTAGCAGAAAATTGCTTGGTTTTGATGTGTTGATCATGCCATTTCTTTCTTTGTTGTTGGACCACTTCTGTATGTTGCAGGGCAGCTTTTTTCATTTCGTCCAAAGCATTTAGCTGCAAGAGACGCTCCTTCTGTGCTTCATATATTTCCATATTGAGTTCAAGAGCTGTCCTCAAAGTTTTGTGTACAAATTCTATGGGCAACATGGCTATTTTCCCATAAAGTAGCTCAAAAGGTGTAAACCCAGTTGTTGTCTTCCATGTAGTTCTGTAGGCTCAAACTGCTTCAGGAAGTCTATTGCTCCAATCTTTTCTATGGAGCTACACTGTCTTTGTTAGGATCGCCTCAATTTCCCTGTTTGTAACCTCAGCCTGACCATTGGCTTGAGGGTGATAGGGGCTGGACTTCCTATGTTTTATTTTATAGTCATTCATTAGTGCAGTGATCAAATTGGATGTGAACTGAGCTCCCTGATCAGTTACAAGCTCTCTTGGAACTCCAAATCTAGTGAAAATTTGTTCATACAGAAATTCAACAACCTTGTTATCTCGAGCATGAGTCATAGCTTTTACTTCAACCCATTTTGTTACACAATTCGTGCAAACTAGAATGTATGACTTGCCATTTGATGGTGGATCAATTGGTCCCACAAAATCCATTCCCCACTTATCAAAAGGGGTGACTATTACTTGTAGATATAGTGGCATTTCATCTGACTTGGTTGGTCTTCCCATACGTCGGCATCTGTCACATTTCCTTGTATAGGCCACAACATCTTTGTGTAACGTTGGCCAGTAGTACCCTATTGTAAGAACCTTCATTGATGTTCTTTTTGCTGCAAAATGTCCCCCACATGGTTCATCATGGCAAGCATGCAAGATATCATAAGTCTCATCTTCTCTTACACATCTTCGCATCACTTGATCAGGTCCAATATAAAATAGACAATTTGCAATCCATGAGAAGTTAAAACTTTTCTCTATTAACAATTTCTTTTCTTTTGGAGAAAAGTGAGCTGGTATTCTACTTGTTGCTAGATAATTGGCAATGTCTGCATACCATGGAGTATGTGCAGTAATGGAAAACAAGTGTTCATCTGGGAACCTATCATCAATGACCTCGTGTTCAACAGGTGCAGCTATTTGAAGTCTTGATAAAAAGTCAGCCACAACATTAGCTCTTCTTGGTTTATCAATGATTGTAATATCAAATTCTTGTAACAACAGGAGCCATCTTTCCAATCTACCAGAGATGGCAGGTTTGTTCATTAGATACCTGATTGTTGCATGGTCAGTGTGGATGAATATCTGATAACCTGTGACATAATGCCTAAATTTATTCAAAGCATACACTACTGCAAGCAATTCCTTTTCTGTAACAGTATAGTTTAGCTCAGGACCTTGAAGGTTCTTGCTGATAAAGTAGATAGCATGCTCAATTGAATTTTCCTTTTGACTTAAGACTGCCCCTATACCAAAATCAGAAGCATCAACATGTATGTGAAAAGGAAAATTCCATTTTGAACCTTGAAGAATAGGGGCTTTAGTAAGCAAGTCCTTTAGTTGTAGGAAGGATTTTTCACAGGCCTCTGTCCACTCAAATTGAGAATCCTTAGTTAATAAGGCATAAAGTGGACTGACAATTTTACTAAAATCTTTTATAAACCTTCTATAATACCCTGCATGGCCAAGGAAGCTTCTGACATCCTTTTGTTTTGCAGGAGTTTGCAAATTCAGAATAGCTTCAATTTTAGCAGGGTCAACCTGAATTCCATTCTTGGAAATATGATGGCCTAGAACAATACCTTCTTCCATCATTAGAAAACACTTTTCACTGTTTAGAGACAAATTTTGCTCTCTTCACCTTTTCAACACTTTTTTTAAATTCACCAGTGCTTCTTCAAATGTGACTCCATAGGTAGTGAAATCATCCATATAAATCTCCATACAGTCATGAGATATATTAGCAAAGATACTAATTACTGCTCTCTGAAATGTTGCTGGCACATTGCATAGACCAAAAGGCAAGACTGAGTAAGCAAATGTTCCCCAAGGATAGGTAAAAGTGGTCTTATCTTAATCTTCAGGGGCAATTTTTATCTGATTATACCCATTGTAACCGTCCAAAAAGGAAAAATAACTTTTGCTAGACAGTGAGTCTAGTACTTGGTCTACAAACGGTAGTGGAAAGTGATCTTTTTTAGTGGCAGTGTTCAACTCTCTGTAATCTACACACACTCTCCATTTTCCACCTTTCTTAGGGACAATATCTAATGGAGAAACCCATTGACTGTCAGAGATTGGGTAAATAAAACCAGCATCAAGCAACTTTTAAAGCTCATTTTTAACTATTTCTTTAAGTGCTGGGTTTACTCTTCTTTGAGGCTGCCTGATAGGTAAACAATCTTCTTTGATATAGATCTTGTGAGTATATATTTCTAGGATCTATTCCTTGCATGTCCCTATATTCCCATGCAAAAGCTTTATGCTGATCTTGTAGTATTTTTAATAAGACAGCCTGTTGAGATTGTGATAGCTTGCTATTGATATTCAAATAGTGACCTGGAGACCATTCTATCTGCTTAGTGAGATTACTCATAGAATCTAGAGGTGATGTTTTTACCTCTTATGGAAGCAAGTTATGGAAAATTGCAGGAAGTTTAGGCAACAAACTTTCAAAATTTAGTTGTTGTAGGAAACATTGTAGATGGCTACTATTTAGATCAGATGAACTACCCGTATCAGAGTTAAACTGCAGAATTTGAAAAAGCAAAGCATCCTCATTCTGGAGTTGTGAGAATGGATCATTTTGAAGCATCATTAATTGAACCAAGGAATTGGCTTCTTCAGTTTCTTCCCCCACATCTGGAAAAATAGGTTGGGACAAATCTAGTTGAGGTCTAGCAGGCTGATACAAAGCCAATTTTTTTGTGGACTGTCTATTAGAAATGGTCATATCTCCAGAACGACATCCTATAAAAGCATTAGCAGTGGCTAACTATGGTCTACCAAGGATAACTGGATACCCACCTAAAGTTTCCTTAACTGATAATATTGTGAAATCAGCTGGTTACTCCCAAGATTCAAGAGTGAAAATTACATCTTCCACCATCCCATCAGGTTAACTGTGGAGCTATCTGCAAGCTGCAGAACTGTAGGTGTAGACCTAATGTTTAGAATGTTCAAGGAGTCCATAGTATGCTTTGTCATGACATTAATGGCAACACCTAAGTCAATCAAAACATTTTTCATAATTTGGCCATTTATATGTATTTGCACTACAGGACTTCCAGGGTCAATGTACTTTGGAATGACTACATTTCTCAACATTATATCAGCCAATTTCTCTAAGACATGAATTGTTTGGGGATCCTTTTTCTTCCATCCAGGCTTCTACAAACAAGCCTCTTTAATAGCTTTTCCAAAAATGGGAACATCTTTAATAGCCTGAAATAAAAAGGATTTGAATTTGTACATTCTTGAGCTAATCCAAAATATCAAAAGTGGGTTCTTCCATGGATTTAAATACAGTACCTTGAAACCTCTGAGGAAAAGGTGGTTTTTCTTGACTTTGCAAAACAGGCTCCGTAGAAACCATATCAATTATAGACATATGCTTAGTAGGAACAACAGGTGCAGTAGATTCTTCAAGGGGAGAATCTGGTATTTCAGTAATTAGAGGCGGTTGTGGAGTAGGTAGAGTGGTTCCAGACCTCAAATGAATATCATTAACGTTTAAGGCATAAGCTTGATATTGGTTGGCTTCGGCAAGATACGTAGGCTGCTGTGGCTGCTGCTGTTGCTTATTATTGGGATTTGGCAACAGCTGGGCAGGCATAGGCATTTGCTTTGGAGGGCCAGTATTTGTGGCAATTGCTACAGGAGGTGGCATGAGGGCCTGTGGTTGTGGCTGTGGAAGCTGCAAGAACCCAGGGGATTAGTTTTGTCATTGCTAAGGACCTCTCCATTGAGGATTCTGTTGCCAATTACCTGGGGGTGGGTTCCATTGTCCTTGTGGTTGTTGCCAATCTCCTTGAGGAGATTGCCATTGCAGGGTTTGATAATTAGGCCAACTTGGTTGAGATGTATTCCAAGGTGGTGGTGGTCCATATGTAGGTTGCCATTGGTTATTATAGCCAGAATAAGGATTACTAAAAGTCAAAGGATCTTGAGGCATACCTTATCTTTGAGCCCATGGTCTCCTTTGTGCAACAAAGAACACTTGATTATCATCACCTTCTACTGGCTTAAAGTCAGTAGGTAATTGCTTAGCTTCCAAATTAGCCACCATCTTGCATCTGCAGTCACGTTTCTTCTGTCTATAGTATGGACAAAACTCGGCCAAAACTACCTTGGCTTCCTCATGTTTCTTCCGAGCTTGCATAGTGTCCAGTTGTGTAGCCATATTATTAATGATATCCCGCTTGAAGTTAGACAGCAAATTTGTTATCTCCATCCGGGAAACTCCACCTGAAGAAGACTTCCCCACTGTAGCATGATGACCTCAACCTTTCTTAACTATTGCTCGAGAGTAGTTAAGACATATTTTCTTTATATCATCCCAAGGTAGTTGGGTTATATCACCTCCTCCCATCAGGTCTAGAGTGTCTATATAGGCATCATTGATTCCCCTTAGAAAAAGCAGTTTCTGAGAGTCTTCATTAAGAGTATGATTTGAGTTCCTTTTCAGGGAAAACAAAAATCTTGAGATATAATCTTCTAGACTTTCATCCTCCTTCTGCTGGATTTAGGATATGTCATCACCTTTACTAGCATTCTTAAAATATTCCTTATATTTCTCAAGGAATTTTGTTTGCATGGCTGCCCAACTGTCAACAACACCTCTTCCCAGACTCATGAACCATCTGAGAGCTCCCTCCTTCAAGGTGGAAGGAAATAGCTTCAGTTTGTGAGCATTTGAATTATAGTCATAACTGTGACAAACGACATCAAACTCAAACATAAAATTTTATGGGTCCTCTGTAACTAGGTCGTAGAACTTGGGAAGCAAGGAAGAAGGAATATTTTTAAGATTGTCAGTATCTCACTGGGGAACAATGGGAAACTCAAAAGCAGGCAGTGGATTATGTGGATTATTTGCCATATTTGCTTACTAGAATAGCAGAGCAAATGGATTTTCCTCAGGTTCTTCGTCAGCTGGGTTAAATGGTAGTTCAACAAACAAGTTTTCAGGGAGGAACCTTCCCATTGCGTCTCTTCTTCTTCTATGCATGCAATACAATGAATGGTGGTTTGAAAGATTTTAAATTTTTTTAACTAACAAACTAAACTAATGCTAAAAATGACTTCTGACAAATTCTTAGCTTGATGCCATCCCCAGCAACGGCGCCAAAAATGGTCACGCCCACAAAAGGATATGATAATCACAGTAAAACTTTTCATGGGAATTGGACATTCCAACAGGTGACTAATATCTTTCTATGGACATTCATTTACTTGTCAAACCAGGGAACGTATACTTTAAATGGTGCAACATAATATATGCACTAAGAACTAGTTTCGGTCACAACTTAACATAAATAAATACCTAAAAAGAATTCTATCTACGCTATAGAAAAGTAATGCAAAGTTCTTTTAACTCAACCATGATTTGACTAAAACAGAAACCATAATAGCTACGACTGAAACACAAACTATGAACTGGCCTTATGCTGCAGGAATAGGCACAGGGATGGATTCTCTATGCTGCAGGAGCAATACAAGACTGAGTTTGTATGGAAACTTCAAAGATGAAAGCTAACTAATGATCAACAAAAAATAATAGCTAACTAACTAGCTACAGATACTTACTAAGTGGGCCCCCTTAGCAAGCATCTACTGATTACGCAAGTGCTGAACTCAGAACTTCATCAAACTTTATTCATGAAAACATAATGGTATACATTGCTTTGTTGATATGGAAACTAACAACAAACTCTGTCTCTTGTCATACATATTCTGCTTTTCATTATTATCATATTGAATCTTACATGATATCTGCTATCTCTCTATCACTATGCTCCTATCTTACTTCTAACTATCATCTCCTTCCTCTCTCACGCAGGAGGAGTACTTTATTTAAAATTAGGAGAACAACTAACTAACCCTATCAAAGAACGACGTGGAAGTAAAGTGTATCCCAAAATCAAAGAACAAACTTCATAAATGAATTTATTCATTCAACTCGATCCAGAGAGAATTTAGCGCTCCACTCTTTCCAGATTGATTGTCATTAAAAATCTTTCCCAATGGTTTTGGTCAAAGAGTCTTTGCCAGAGCTTCCTCGAAGTCGTGTAGGAAATAGACTTTACTACAAGGCTAAGATCGGCTGCGCTGACTCGATTATACTTTCTTCAACAACCTGCGAAACACAAGGTAATAGATGCAAAAAAAAGGGCACATGGCACATACACAATATCCGTTCATTAATCACATATTTAAATCTATTTCATCATTCAAAAACTATATGCGATATACCAATCATTTAGGGAGTCAACAGGGTAATAAATGTAGTCAAGTCAACACAATAGGCTGCAGGAATATGAAAATATTTTGCTACAGGATATCCCCATAAAAGGTTTCAAAAGAGTTTAAACAACCATGAATAACAAAAGTAAAGGTATTAAAAGTTCATCATAATATCCAAACTATGAGCACATTTTGGGCTCATCAATTGTGTTTGCAATTTATGAAACTTTTAAATATTTCTATCTCCTTAATGAATTTTTGTATGCATCCAAGTTTAAGTCCACTAGTTAAACATTGTGCTAATCAATAATTGAATAGTCTAGTTGTGGGAATCATATTTTCCTTCTATGATTGTTTCTTTAAAAGCCTTTGTTTAAAACATTCAAGTGTTTAAGCTTCCAGATCTAGTTGTGCGAATGAAAATAGTGAGTAATTGTTCTGTGAGTTAAGTCTGCATATTGAATTCTTCGGTGCATCACCATAGTTAAAGTTTCATAGTTCAGAATTTAGACTTAGTCTTTCTCCCTTTTCCAGCAAATCACTCAGTTATTAACTAGAAAATTAAATAGGAACCGGCCTAGAATCTAGAGGTCTAATTCCTTATAGGATACCCACAGCTTGGAAATAGTTTCAATGTTTCAACAGATTGCTAAATTTAATCATTCAAGCGTTTGGGTGCAATCTATTTGACAAGTATGTTCCAACAAGTTTGGTTGATAGGAGACGTCCATTTAGACGTCAAATTAAAGCTCACAATCTATAGAATATTCCTTAGCATATTCTATCGAAGGGAATATTCCAATGCGACGAAGGGAATATTCCAATGCGACGGTCAATAGACTGTCAAAACTAACATAATCACTGCATCAACAATGATGTTAGCAAGTGCTAAGGATTTTTTCACCCCCCTTCCATTTGCATTTTTGAATTTGCAATCCAACTTCAAACAAAGATAACTTGGTCATACGAGCTACTTTTTGTGAGAAATTTTTTTGATTTGGGGAAAAAAATTGTGCTCTACATAGTGGTGTAGATTTTTTTAATTTTGGTGTCTGTATTTTCCATAAATTGTAGATTATCACAGGAGTTGTTACATCGTTCTCATTTTGGGAACTTCAAGGGCTCCATTCTCACTCCTACGGTAACATTTTTGGGTGCAATTTTTTTTGAAAGTGCATAATTTTTTCATGTACTTTTCAGTGGTATGATTAGATTGATCTCATTTTGTACCAAAATTAAGGTCAAGACCAATTCATAGTTTTTGGCAAGTGGCAACTGTAATTACACTAATCATGAAGTGTCAAGCTCATATATTTTCGGGGGGTTCTTTGATTGAGTGAATTTGGGGGGATTCTTCTTTGTGGTTGTGGTTGCATTCCTATTGATTTGTTTTAGGAAAATATTTTTTAATCTTAATTCTCACAATTGTTTTAATATACTCATAAGGGGTGATGGGTTCACTAGCAACAATAAAGGTGGATTATGGACGTAAGTATTTAATATTGTTTTCCCCACATGTGGACACCTAGAATGGGATAAGAAAAGATAAAGAAAATGATAAATATGTGACTATTCAGGTTCTCCAAGTGGGTTCTTGGATAGAGGCAATAGGTGTCACTTGGTTTTCCATCATTTATTACATTTAATATAATGTTTATCTCTAATGGTTGGGCGCCCAAGTTGGAGGGAAAGTATTGGAGCCAAAATCGGTGTCCTTTTGTATTCCGTGGAGAATTTCCAAAGGTTGGGTCATTTGGAATGAAGGGTCATCTTTGGGTGCCATGTTTGGTGCATTAGATGCCTTCACAAGTCTATAAGATCAACCTCTTGGATGTAGAATTATGGAGAAATAGCTTAATGTAGTGTTACTCTGTAGGAACAAGGAAAAGTGGATGCATAAGGAGGTTGTTCACAAGTACACAAGTGCTAACATGTTGGATGCAAAGAGGAGAATGGAAGTGGTTGTATTGTAATCTCATTTATTTGATGATAATGCATACTTGGCCTCTCTTCTTGGTGGTGTTTTTTTCTCATAAGGGTTCTCCACGTAAATCTTGTGTTATGTGATGCTCTTATGTTTCTAATTTATGCATCATTCTGCTATCTTATGCTGATGTTATTCTTAATTTATTACTTTTAGAAAGTTCACATAAGTTAGTGTTTACAAGCATGATATGTTGGCTATATTTTGGAATCATAAAGAAGATGGGTCTAATCATGGTATTTCCATATTAAGGGAGCTTAAATTTCAGATTTGCATATAAGTTTCAGATTTTCATGTTGTTGTAGTCCAAGCTTTGTATCTCTTCCATTGAAGTCATATTTGGATAGAGATTGAATTTCCCAACAATCGGTATTAAACCTGTTTATTTCTCATCATTTGGTATCAGAGCTAAAGGTTAACTAGGTTTTGGGTATTCCTTCTTTTTTGATCTCTTAGCTAGAAAGCTTGTGGAAATTTTTTAGAAGGAATTGGAGGTTGTTGGAAGGATTTTGGGGCAGCAATGAATATTCTTTGAGTTAACTTTGTTTTGCAGATTTGTGAAAATGGAAGCCATGCATATTGTCAATGTGATATATGTTGGGCATTGGAGGCTCATGATTATGGATCTTTATGAAATTGGCTATGTTTTGGTAACGTGGAGCTCTTATTTGACAATATGGTTGTATCTTGTTTGGTGGTTTTGTTCCTTTACCTTGTGGTCATGTGTAGCAAGAAGGTGTTCATGTTGGATGGGTAGAGAAATCTTGGTCACATAGAGAAACACTCTTGATTTGGAGTTGTAGACACCCAAAAATGGTCTGGAGAATCTAATTAATTAAATATGATTTATTTGATTAATTAATCCTAAATTCATCTACTTAGTAAATAAATAGAAATATTTATTTATATTAAGTTCACTATTAATTTTTCTATCTCATCACATTTCTTCTTAATTAAATAAAGATATCATAAAATCTTTTATTTAATTATCATATTCCTTCTATTTTAATTTAATAAAAAACTTCTATAGTTTGTTTTATTAAATTATTTATCTCTCTTTTTGCTAATTTAAATAAACCAAAAATATTTAAATAAATTCATAAATCAAATCCCTCTATTCACTCACCAATAAAATTAGATTTTTCAAATTTAATTAATGCAACTGGCATTCACGGGAAAAGCCTCGAGGACAACCCTGTAGGAAATCCTCTCAATCTTCTGCCTCAAATCTTTCCTCTCATCTTGCTTGGTGTTTTCATGGGGAGGAACAATCCTCCATGATCAGCTCCACCTTCTCATCTTGTACCATTCAAAAACTCTAGATTTAATCTCAGCCTTTGTTGTGTTACCCCTATGCAAAACTGTTGCCAAAAATCTATATATACAGCCTTCTGAAGCATCAAAATCACCCGAGAATTATCATCTTTTATGCAAACTTACTCTACAAGAATAAGTACTCAAGCAACCAAGCAATCATAAGCATTAACATTAGCATTTTAGTATCATCATAGCATCATGGCATCAGTAGATTTAGAATCATGACAACATCATTAGTTTTTACTGTAGCTTCCATTTAGCAGGTTTCATGTCAGGATAGTTTACAGTAGCTCCATATCATCTAGAAATCATTAGCAGTCATCACATCATTGCATTTAGCATCCATTCTGTTCTCTAGATAGGCATTTTAAATAGTTATGGTGCTTACAAATCTGAGAGCTTTTGTAATTTGATAAATCTTTAGAGATAGGAGACAATGAGACGCTTTCAAGCTTTTCTCTATTTTAAATTAGTTTAATTGCTGATTAATCTTGATACAATGTTTCATTAAGAGGTGTATTTAATTGTATTTAGTTTACATTTTTCACACTTACATTTTGGCACCCACCGTGGGGTCGTACCCCATGTTTTTAACAACTTTTTCTGAAAAGTTTTCGTACAGGAGTCTGGCGTAATCTGTTTTAGCGCAATCGAAAGATTCTATAGCGCTTTTGAGGAGAAGTATAGTGCTTTGAAGGACTGTTTTAGCACTTCTGAGGAAAAGTATAGTGCTTTGAAGGACTATTTTTGTGCTTCAATTCTACAATCCAGCACAGGCTGACTGTAACATCTAGAATCTGTTTTAGTGCGTTTCTAAAATCCTATAGCGCTTCAGCCTAATTCTATAGCGCTTTTGATAAATTTTATTGCGCTTCTGAAAAAACTATAGCGTGTTTGACACTTCTTTTAGCACATCCAACAACACAGTAAAAAAAAACAACACTATTTTAGCGCTTCTGAGGAATTTTGTAGCGCTTTTGACCTCTGTTTTAGCGCTTTGATAGTCAATCTTAAAATGACCATATCTTGGTCATACGAAGGTCTTTTTCGAAACTATTTTTTTTTAAATGGGGTATAATTTCATAAGCTATGCAATGGTGTAGGTATTTATCACTTTTTTTAGAGTTAAAATTTTCATTTTTACATTTAAATTCAAATCACATTGTAATTTGGTCTAAGTTTTAAGGGTTTAGCTTAATCATTCATCTAACCATTATATTTTCTTATTTCTTCATCTCATCTAACGAGAATTACTTTGGGATTAAAATTAACCATCTACACAAGCTTTGTCAAAGTTAGTTAAAAAGAACATTAGAAACTCATTGATTTTTGGATTTGGACTTAAAATGAATCAATCTAGGATAGACACTTCTTCAGTTGGTTTTAAAATGAATCAATCCTAGGATAGTCACATTTTCAATTGGACTAAAATTTATCAATCTAGGGTAGTCACCAAAATTTTCAATGTGGATTTAAAATTTACACCATGTCTTTTTGTGAAGCAATATCTTCACTGTGAAACAACATCTTCACATAGATAGAAAATTGTAGTTTGGGCTCTAAAAATTGAGCTTGATTTCTGTGTTTGTGTGGTGATAGGCATATGTTCTCCCCTTAATTGGGTGATCCAAAAAGCCAGAATCATCCTTTTTATGCATTCTTCAAGTTTTATTACATCCTTTAAAAGGCCTGTTGTAGTGGGAAAAAGTACTCACCCTACGGGAATGACCTAAGTGGGTTCAAACCAAAGCTAGGTTTTTCCACCCCACTATAAAATTTAAAGCAAATCTGGGGCCCACTTTTTTTGGAAGTGTGCAAGATAACCATCCCCAAAACCTTTGTTCTAAAGGTTGGGAGGTCTCTTGAGGGAGTTTATCATTTGCCACTCTGAATAGAAACCCTTTCTAAGAACCATAGTGTAGTATCCAGCTGAGTCAGTAACCAGACATTGTAATACTCGCAGTGCAAGGGGATGGAAGAATCTGCCCCCAAGACACTCACCATATAATTTCCAAGGACCGTTTGCTCAGGGGATCAAGAAATCTAACCTTGAGTACGCACCTGGAAAAGACAAAAATACGGGCGCCCTCTAGGGGGTGACACGGCTGTGTCGACGCAATTTTAAGCTATGGGCTGTTGAGTATAACGATGACCTTTTGACTATTAAGAGTGATTTTTTCTGAAGTGCTTTATTGTTATCAAACCAGTGAAAATAGGACCATGCATGGTTCTTTTGAACATACACTATTTGTTTAGATTACAAATCTTAAAAACAACTGTCTACATTTGATTGTTGTCTATTTCAAAATCATTAAAATCCAAATAAAGATCATCCAAAAAAGAAACAACACAAAAGAGTCAAAACAAAATCAAACAGTGAAATTTATGATTAGGGATTGGAAATCCACAACATTTGTTAAGAAATCCCTCACAACAAGAGTAAAAAATCCAAAGAACAGGAAATTGAAACTCAAACCACCATGGCTAAAATAGATGAGGATCAATTGAATGCTTTATCTCATCAAATGAAAAAACTTCAACAACAAATCTAGGACATACAAAGGGAAACAAACACATAAAGATATCTGGTGTCAGACATCTACCCATATCCTCTTGACCAAAAAATGAACATGAGACCTTCTTCACCAAAAACTACATCATCCAAGTTCAATGTCGTTGAATTTTTGCAAAAGTTCAATAAGCCCAAATCTAAATCCTCAAACACAAATGATATTGAGAAATCTTGTCATGTCATGCATTTATCTCCATCCACTATAAGCCAAAATAAACCTCAAGATTCTTTCACTCAAGTTAACAATTCCATCCAATCATCCTCTTCTATCATATCTTCAACATCCAATGATTCATGTCAATCTCACAATCCAAAGCATGCTAGCATAGACTCCCTACACATCAAGATCAAAATATTCTTTCCACTCCATCTAATGATACCAAAATTCCACAAATTCTTCCAATCTTTGATCAAGATCCCATTTCTCAAGAATCTTATAACAATCCCCTCCTTTCACTTTTCATCCAAAATAATTCCCTTCCATCTCAAGAGACAAGTATCCTTCCAAGTTCTTCTTCCACATCATCTAATCAATCCATATCATCTCATGATTCTATTGCATCACAAGAGCATGGTAGTTCTTCCATCCTATCTAATGATGTCTTACCAACTAATGATCAAGACATGATTTCTACAAAATCTCATGATTCCCTTCCTCATCAAGACCAAGATATGCTTCCATTCAAGGATACCCTTTCATCCCATGAAGATGATTATCCTTCTCATGATCAAGATATGCCTTTCATACCACTTCATAATCCTTTTCCAAGTCAAGATCAAAACACCCCATCATCCCCATGTCAAGAGCCTATCACACCTATTTGAACCCCACACCTATAAATTGGGATCCTCCACCTTTATCCATTCCAGTTTACTTCCAACACCTATCATCTCATCCATATCATATCCTCCCCAAAATGGACTCATATCTTATTTCACAAACAATACATATCCCATTGGTAAATGAATGTGTCAAAGTATGAATTACAAAGGAAAAGGATTAGGCCTTCATGAGAAAGGTATCCTAGAACCCCTTTTTGTTCAAAGAAACCCATATCACCACGGCCTTGGTTATACACCTAAGTTTCGTAGTCCATCAAACCTACCATCTATCTTAGGTCCTCATCCTAATCCACCAAACATTCCATCTATCCTAGATCTTCATCCTAGTCCATTAAACCTTCCCTCTATCCTATGTCCATATCTTATTTCTCAAGAACAACAAAGGCACACATCCTTGATGCCCTTTCAAAATTATACCCACATTAACTCATCCATAATACCTCCATATCATTCATCTCAATCCACCCCTCCCATTGCTCTTGGAAGCAATTTGGGTGCCAAATATCAAAAGCTTCTATATCAAAATCCACATGTATCAAAGGATCAACATGTATCCTCGAAGAGACATGCAAAAATAAAATAAAATTTGATCCAAATCAAAAGAAATCTAAAATGCCACAAACGCCCATCAAAGTAAAAAGGCAATTTTCAAAGACCAAAAAGGTCCATAAATCAAAAAGAAAAATGTCAAAGGCCACAAAGGCCCACAAAGTAAAAATAAAAGTCAAAAGTCATGTGGATTCCTAAAAGTCTCATAGAAGCAATAAAATCTAAATTGGCATCCAAATTTGCTAATCCAAAATCTTCCTCCAATTTTCCATCTAATAACCTATCACCTTTCAAATCCATTTTTCCTCCATCACTCCACCACCCTTCAAGGTGTGTGCTAATGTTGATCTTACCATCCTTTCTATCTATCCATCAACAGGCATTCCAACCTCCTATCCATTATCAAACATTCATCCCCCATCATTCTCCTTTAATCCAAACCTTTGCATAAATCCCTAGATTCTTCCATCATATCATTAATCTGCCAACATTTAGGATTCTAATTCCCATTGCCATGATTTATTAGAGGGATATTTGGTTGTGAAACTTGATGCTTAAGTCCTTCCTCCATATCCCTATTATCCATATCCTATCTTCCATATTCCTCTTGCACTCTACACTTAAGAAGATGTTTCGTCCATCTTATCATTCATGGTCATTGTCCTTTCTATGCTCATTCCTTACATTTCCACCTTTGATCTTGACAAGGTTAAGGATCTTCTTGAACATCATATATCTTATCCTATACACTTTATCCATATCTTCCATACCATATCTTTCATCTTATCCATATTCCATCATTCTTACTAAATACATTCTTTCTTCCTTTCCTCGGTCTTGATGAGGAATAGGGGAAAAATACTTGGGCCTTGTGTCTGTATCTTATCTAGTTGATCTTGATCATCACCATTCATTATATTTATCCTTGCTTTCTTCCATTCCATATCTCCTGGCTTATCAAAATCCATGCCATCATGTACCTTTACAACATTGTCTCTTATCATGCACATCATATTTGAGCCTGGCTACAAAACATTATCCAATCCTCATATCTTTTGTCAATCAATCATCAACAATCATCAATCTTATCGTACTTAGGGGAATCAGTAATCTTAAGTACTTATCACCATCATGCCTTATGGAATCAATCATTCATGGCATCTTAAGGGTAAATGCAAGAAGATGAGTCCACGAAACATGGAATTTTTTGCCTTAAAAAAAAAACAAAATCGGCTTGCAAAAAACAGGATCTTGTTTAGCTTCGGGATCCCAAGCCTAAATTTATAAAACGAGATCCCTTTTTTTAAATTTCCATTTTTGGAATTTTTTAAAACGATCCCATTTTGAAATTTTCCAAAAATGAAATTTCAAAAATGGAAAGTTTTAAACGGGATTTCCATTTTGCAAACTTTCATTTTTGAAAAGTTTCCATTTTCAGAAAGTTTTCAAACGAGATCCCTTTTGAAAACTTTTAAAATGGAAACTTTCCATTTTTGGTAATTTTCAAAACGGGATCTGTTTCATAGAACCATAAAAATATTTTTTAATGAAAGCGGATCCTTTTTTTGTGAAACGGGATCCCGTTTTTTAAATTATGAATTTTTAGGTGGGTTTTTGGCTTTTTTTTGGTTTGGGAAATGGCTTGGGGACCCGAACCTAAGCTTTGGACCTGGTTTGACCTGCAACTTGAAGGTCTTGTTAATGTCACAGGAAAATAGTGACTTTGGACATATGTTTGAAGACCTATTTTGCATAATTTTTTTACGAAATTAAAACCCATTATAGATGAGACAGTGCAGATTCCAAATATGTAATTTTTTTAATAATTTGATTAATTTTTCTATTTTTCAATTAATTTCTAATGAAAATAGTCCATAAACTTGAATTATCAGGTTTTTTAGTATTTTAATAACTTTTGATCAACATAACATTTTGATGAATGGATTGCATGAGAACAAACTTCAGACAATTCTTTTCAATTTAAAAAAAAAAATCAAAAAATGATAAGTTTAGGTCATCTTATGTGTGTTGTACACGATGATTTTTCAAAATGACAAATATGCCTAATAAAAATTTAACAAAAAATATATTCAATAAAAAATTACAAAAAAATATCGAAAACAAGCTTCAATGAGTCACAAATATTTTCCCAAAAGGATTTAGATAAATATGATAATTTAGGTCAAAATATAGATGTCGTACACGTGCATGGTATGGTATAAAAAAGTGACTTTTAAACAGTGGTTTTTAGAAATGCCTATTGAAATTCAATTTTTACAATCTGGGTATTGAAATAAATTACATATTTGGAAACTAGACTCCGATTACTACATTTTATGATTAGTGACTTTTTTGAAGATTACATCTCTAAGTGCTTCAAATTTTAAGGTCAAATGTGTCAAATTCTGAAAATCAGGGAAAACACTTCCACTTTTTGGCCAAAAAGTGGACTCAACTTCTTGCACACACCCTTAATCAATCAGCCATTATCATCTTTTGACAAGAGATATGTTGCTTGTGTGACATGTTTTGCAGTGAATCTTTCATTTTGATCTATCATTTATCCATGGTTGCATTACCCCTATTGTGGGGCATCTTGTTCCTTCAATCAGTCGTATCATCTCATTTCATCTTAAATATCCTGAAAATTTCAAAAAAGAAAAGAAGCTACAAAATCCAAACAAATCAAAAATCAGAAAACAAAACAAAAAAATTATTAGAAAAGAGAAAAAGACAAAAAATCAAAAAGACTGAAAAAGTGCAATAAACACATGTAGTGAAAACCTGGTAATAGGTGTTACTTGTGATTTTAAAGCCAACTTTCCTATCTATTGGACATATGTCATGGTCGTTACTTCCACCATCATTTTACATCCATTATCATATCATATCACATGGTCATATCTCACCCTGGCTTGGGGGCAACATCTGAAAAACATTGGGGGCAACATAAATCTTGAGCGTAACAAAATGGACAAAAGCAACAAAGAGAGTGATCAAAACACAACCCAACATGGAATATCAATCACCATCGAAAACACATCAAACATCCAGATCATAACAGAAAATCCAAAAACAAGTCAAAAAGTCGGTCTCAAAAACCCAAAAACATGAGTCTGTGTCAGTGGAACTACGTGGTCTCTACGTGTATAACATAAGCAAGGCTAATCTTTGATCAGCCCCCAAGGCCCCTAGGATAGGTCTTTAGGTTAGGTTTGATCCAAAATCTTGAAAACACAAAAACATCATAAAATTAGGATGGATGATCTAATCTAAATAAATGATTGAATACTATAAGCAAATGTAAGATATGTTGTACTTTTGATCATTGTTATCATTTTCTTTGGAGCAACTCAATGATGTATTGAACTAGAGAAGCCAGGGAGAAGAAATGATATTTTCTTTGTCTGTTGTCTGTGAATTAATCATAATTATTGTGTGAATCATTGTGGGAAATGCTCTACAAAGTATCATGGATTACATTCCAATTCACATAGGAAAGTGGTTAATTCTTGTCTATTTTACGCAAGAAATGCTCAGGTCATCTCGGTTTAATTATACGTTGATGCTTGTGTTCACTTGCAATATCAAAAATCATGGAAGTAGTACTCAGGTCATCATGGTCTAAATTATACCATCGATGCTTGTACTCACTTTCAACATTTTTAAAGCTCAATGATGATAAAAAGCACAATAAATGGACTATTAAGATGCCAATGCTTGCATATGTAGATTTGCATGGTTAAATTAGATTGCATTCATATTAGTTTTGCATCTGCATTATAGATTTTCCACATCGATTGATATCTATATCAGCCTGCACTAGATGCAAAATCATGTCCCACATCTTTGGGAAGAACTATAAAATCCTCCTATGATCATAATATATTGCAAATCAGCAATATTATCAATCAATCAAAAATCAACCAACCTATCAATCTATTCTGCTCCGATGATACTTTGATCAAATCTCATGAGCGACTATCATTGAACCTCGCCTATCATGAGGTCAATCATCAGTCTATCATTGATCCTCACCTATCATGAGGTCAATCATCAATCTATCATTGATCCTCACCTATCATGAGGACAATCATCAAGCTATCATTGATCCTCGCCTATCATGAGGTCAATCATCAAGCATCATTGAACCTTGCCTATCATGAGGTCAATACATCGAATCAACCTCTCCTATCATGAGGTTCATCAATCAAACTATAATTATTCCTCACCTATCATGAGGATAATTATCATCAATCAATCATTAGACTTTTCCTATCATGAGGTCAAACATCATCTACTTGATCACGAGCATCAATCAATATCAAATCAAAGGCTGACATGATAAAAAATCATCAAACACAAGGAGGCTTAATTCAAACCTCATTCAGAGGCACTTTCTACATCAATTATTAGGAGATAAATTATTTCATCATCAAATCTTCATCGAATCTATATTAAATCATCAGAAAATCATAAAAATTTGAAAAATTCCAAAAAATTAAAAAAAAATCAAAAAATCATTAATTTATCTCTCGAGGGGGCATATATCCATCAATCACCTGAAAACATGTCTAGGGCATTCTGAAAAATTTCTCGTCGATACTAGTAGCAACAACACAAAATTTTCTTTGAAGCAGTGCGTAAACACATCACTTCAAAGAGGGGCAAAATGTAGACACCTAAAAATGGTCTGGAGAATCTAATTAATTAAATATGATTTATTTGATTAATTAATCCTGAATTCATCTACTTAGTAAATAAATAGAAATATTTATTTATATTAAGTTCACTATTAATTTTTCTATCTCATCACATTTCTTCTTAATTAGATAAAGATATCCTAAAATATTTTATTTAATTATCATATTCCTTCTATTTTAATTTAATAAACAACTTCTATAGTTTGTTTTATTAAATTATTTATCTCTCTTTTTGCTAATTTAAATAAACCAAAAATATTTAAATAAATTCATAAATCAAATCCCTCTATTCACTCACCAATAAAATTAGATTTTTCAAATCTAATTAATGCAATTGGAATTCACAGGAAAAGCCTCGAGGACAAACCTGTAGGAAATCCTCTCATCTTCTGCCTCAAATCTTTCCTCTCATCTTGCCTAGTGTTTTCATGGGGAGGAACAATCCTCCATGATCAGCTCCACCTTCTCATCTTGTACCATTCAAAATCTCCAGATTTAATCTCAGCCTTTGTTGTGTTACCCCTATGCAAAACTGTTGCCAAAAATCTATATATACAACCTTCTGAAGCATCAAAATCACCCGATAATTATCATCTTTTATGCAAACTTACTTTGCAGGAATAAGTACTCAAGCAACCAAGCAATCATAAGCATTAACATTAGCATTTTTAGTATCATCATAGCATCATGGCATCAGTAGATTTAGAATCACGACAACATCATTAGTTTTTACTGTAGCTTCCATTTAGTAGGTTTCATGTCAGGATAGTTTACAGTAGCTCCATATCATCTAGAAATCATTAGCAGTCATCACATCATTGCATTTAGCATCCATTCCGTTCTCTAGATAGGCATTTTAAATAGTTACAATGCTTACAAATCTAAGAGCTTCTATAATTTGATAAATCTTTAGAGATAGGAGACAATGAGATGCTTTCAAGTTTTTCTCTATTTTAAATTAGTTTAATTGCTGATTAATCTTGATACAATGTTTCATTAAGAGGTGTATTTAATTGTATTTAGTTTACATTTTTCACACTTACAGGAGTACATAATGAAGTGCTTATGTTGGATTCATGGCTTTACCCATTGGTTACATGAAAGCACTAGAAGATAAGCCACTAGCCTCTTTGTGAGTTGTGGAGCTAATATGTTTCATATGTTATAATCTCCTGGATGAATTGGTTTTCCTATTGGGTTATAATTTAATCTTGTTTTCAGTTGTGGGTTTGTATATCTGTGCTTATTCCATTATTCAAATGACGTGTAGTTTGAATGTCTAGATGGTTATATGGATTTTAAATTTACATAGATGGTTTTCCATGTTTTACATGTTAGCTGAAATATGTGGTATGTAGATTTGTGATGAGTCTGTATTCGAGGTGTTCTGGATGAAGACAGTTATAGGTTTGCATAGATTTTGGAGGGTTCTTATTGATCTATGGTTACTCCTATGTGGGTTTATTTGGAAAGCATTGATTCTGGTGTTTGAGTCTTTGAAATCTACATGTTATACCTGATTATCTCTATTTTGCATGATACTAATGTGGGGTTGAATCTATTTTTTAGTTGTTTGAGATTGGAGCACTAATTATGTATTTCTCCTTTGAGATGTTTCACATGTGCAGATCTTGAAAAATTGTATGATGTGGATTCTGTTCAGTTGGCCATATTCTTGGTCACCATTATTACATTTGTATGCTTATTGTGGTGAGATATGTTTATTGGGAGTACCTGATATAGTTGTTCATTTGAATCTTTAGCAACTGGTTATGGTGCATGAGAAGCTTTGTTCACTTTGATTAGAGTGTTGGCAATGATATTTTTCATGATGTCATGCATAACTCAATATTACTTTTAGTGGAAGCATTATGCAGTTACATAATGTGTTCTATATTCTTTGTTTCAAGATTTTGGTTCTAAGTTGTTGTTGCAGTGTGTAGTGATCCATGGATAATCTTTGATTAGAAGATCGATGGTATTTTGCAATGGTTGTTGGTGTCATAAGGATCTCTTGGACTTTTCCTTTAGATTACAGTGAGAGTTATGACATCTTTAGTTCTATTGACAAAGGATGTGCAACAATTGTATCTTCTTGGTTTGGAGATCGTGGTTTGTACTTTACCTTTTGGGAGCTCATGGTGTTGAGTTCTTTGATTGTGTTGGGGCCATGGAGGATCTTCAATTAGAAGATGGTTATCACGATGTATGGAGAGCTTGGTTACATAGTTCACTGAGAGCTTTGGCAATGATGTTGATTCATCTTTTTGATGATGGATGGTTCTATGATCTCTTAGGAGGGGATGTTAGATCATGATGTCATGATATGTTCATGATTCTATAGTTGGAATTTTTACAATGGTCTTATTTGGTTCTCTTTCATTTTGAGTATTAATCATTTGCTTGGAGCTTCATGATTGTGTAGGGTTGCATTTGAAGTTGGCATGGATTGATTGGTGCATACTCATGAAGACTAGAGAGACCTAGGTAAGGCTAAGAGATCTCTTATTTATGGGATTGTATATTGAGATGGTTGCTCTTTAGTGAGGATTTCAATAGAAAGACTGAGGATCCTACACCTAGTTATGGATGTGAATCCATTATGGACCTGAAGAGAAGATTGTCATTTCTAGGTATTATGTGTACATGGTAATCTTGTATCCCACTCTTTGTCTACTCGATAAGTGAATGATCTAAGAGGTATTGCCCACCTAATTATCAGATGCATTCTTTATTTTGTATCTTGTCTTCTCATATGTGTTAGTCTTGAATATAAACATTTTGAGAACTTGTTAAGAAGAAGATGCATGGTTTATATATTTCCATTGTTCTCCTTGTTTTGGTCTTGAGCTATGGTTCTAGTTCTGAGGACTTATTTGGAGAGGTACATGAAATAGTTTTTGGCTTTGGGCATATTCCCTTTATTGTGGGAATGATTGGTTGGTTTGATCTACCTTAAGTATGAGAGGTTTACATCTAATGTTTCCATGCTTTCATTTTATTTGAATGTTAGATGTTGATATCCTTTTAGTTTGGGAATGGTGAAGGAGATATTACATTACACAACTTGGTACATGTTAGTGTGGAACAAGGATATGGTTTGATTTGTAGGTTCTCTCTCTTTGGTCATAGTATTCTTCTTAGATGTTTGGTTTCACATGGTTGAGTGTGAAGAACTTGGGAGAGCTATGGAGACTAATGGTGAGAGAGGTATTGCAACATATTTGTTTGCAAGATTTGCATATCATTGTATGTTCCTTGACACTATGTAATAGAGGAATTAGCCACGTCCTCTATGTGAAGTACTATAGATAGACTTGATATGCCTTGATCTATTTTCAGATTTGACATTACTCATGTAGTGGGAGTTTTTAGATATATGTCTGGTTATCCTCTATGATATCCTGGTATGTTAGTTACTGATGTGATGATGAGTTTGCATGTTTTATTAGATTGGGATCTATGAGTTATGTAGTTGTGTGGGTTGATCGCCCATTTGATTGTAGTGGGATGAATCAAATGTGGATGTCTATATCCATGAGATTATTTCAGTGTTTATGTAGACTTGTTAGTTGGCCTTGTTTATAGTCATTTATTCATTGGTATGTTGCATTGAGATAGGAGGTGGATATACAGAGACTCAATTGTAGATTTTGGGTTGGTATGTTGATGGCATGGAGTTTTATCTATGTTTGGTATACCTTGGTTTGAGGTATGGTTATCTTGGATGAGTTGCAATTTGTTGTGGTTACTATTCTAGGTGGTATGCGTAAGGAAACTACTTAGAGATTTTGTTATCATTTGAATTTGATGCTAATGTTCATGTAAATATTGGTGCAAGTTTTAGTGATAATTGATATGTTTTGTGCCTTTGTATGTTTCTTTTTCTTCCATAGGTGGCATGTTGGAGGATGTAAAGGATTTTTTGCTTGATGGTGGTTATCATAGTTTCTTTTGTAGTTATATTGTTGGAGCATGAGGGCATGGTGAAGAATCAGATGGTACATGAATGGCTAAGGGATGTTTTCCCTTGTTTGTAATTCCTATGGGTGTATTTACAATGTCGGTGTCAAGTGGGAGAATGTTAAGACTAGGTGCCATCCACCTTGTAAATCCTATGCCATATATCATGCTTCCAACATCCTTGGAAAGTGTCTCTAGGCACTTAGGGTGTATTGGGAAAATATTTTGTAATATTAATTCTCATAATTGTTTGTAATAAACTCATAAGGGGTGATGGGTCCACTAGCAATGATAAAGGTCGGTTGTGGACATAAGTATTTAATATTGTTTTCCCCACATGCGAATGCCTAGAATGGGATAATAAAAGATAAATTAAATGATAAATAAGTGACTCTTGGGATTCTCCAAGTGGGTTCTTGGATAGAGGAAACAAGTGTCACTTAGTTTTCCATCATTTATTGCATTTAATGTAATGTTTATCTCTAATGGTTGGGAACCCAATTTAGAGGGAAAGTATTAGAGCCAAAACTGGTGTCCTTTCATATTTTGTGGAGGATTTCCAAGGGTTGGGTTGTTTGGAACAAAGGTTCATCTTTGGGTGCCATGTTTGGTGCATTAGATGCCTTCACAAGTCTATAAAATCAACCTCTTGAATGTAGAATTTGGGATATGTAAGACCCCATCCCTTGTGGCCTTGTTGATTTTGTTAGTCATTAATGTTTTATGTCCTATATTTTATGTCCTTTTATATTGGATATTACACACTAGTGATGATAGTAAATATACTTGTGACTTTGTGAATATTTAATTTTATTGAAAATAAATTTTGGAATCAATAACAATAGTGAATATATATAGCTAACGATAATATCAAGAATAAAAATTGGTAATGTTATCCTTAGAAAAAGATAATATTATGTATGTATATATAAGTGATATTAAATTTACTCTTGGGCACTCAATGGGAGTAGTGTTGAGAGATAAAATGTTAATATCGAGTGTTCAAAGATAACACTATTATAACCTATATTATCAAAAAAATAATGGTGTCAATATTAATACTTAAGGGAATGCTAAGGATAAGGTAATTGCAATACTAATATACTATAATACTACTTAGAAATATTAGTTAATTATAATTATTAATTTAAGTTATGGGAATATGTAGTTAATTATTTATAGTGTTTATATATGTATTATTAAAAAATAATTAGTGGTTGTGTTTTGTTTTGCTGTGTAAAATTTTGGGGCATGACAAAATAGTTGAATGTAGTGTTACTCTATAGGAACAAGGATAGGTGGAGGCATAAGGAGGTTGTTCACAAGAACACAAGTGTTGCCATGTTGGAGGCAAAGAGGATAATGAAAGTGGTTGTATTGCAATCTCATTTATTTGATGATAATGCATACTTGGCCTCTCTTCTTGGTGGAGTTTTTTCTCGCAAGGGTTTCTCCACGTAAATCCTATGTTATGTGATGCTCTTATGTTTCTAATTTGTTCCTTATTTTTTCTATCTTATGTTGATGTTATTCTTAATTTATTGTTGTTATAAGCTCACATAATGTAGTGTTTACAAGCATGATATGTTGGTTGTATTTTGGTATCATAATGAAGATGGATCTAATCATGGTATTTCCATATTAAGGAAACTTAATATTTAGATTTTCGTATAAGTTTTAAATTTGCATGTTGTTGTAGTCCAAGCTTTGTATCTATTCCATTGAATTCATATTTGGATAGAGATTGAATTTCCCAATAATTGGTATTGAACATGCTTATTTCTCGTCATTGCTCACACACTTGTCAAGTGAGCTCACAAGTGAAACATATTTGGAGAGGTAGTCAAAGTTTCACTCCTACCTTCTCACCTCCTCATCCATGCCTACATATGCAAGGATTGAACATTGTATTTACACACTCTTCATTGCATATTGATGGACATACTATTGTGCTTATTTTGTTCACTTGTAAAAGTTTGTTTCATGTTCTTGAACTTGACATTCTCCAACAAGAATTAACTATTACAAATTCATTATACCATAATATATTTTTTATCTTTAATAACCCTACACTAGGTTATATTTTTATTTTCTATATCAAATCCATTTAACAAAAAACATTCAATTTTTTTTTTTTAAGTATAACAAGGTTTTAATTGTTGTAATGACAGACCTTATTTTTCAATAATCAAATGATACTTAGAAAATAAAACCTCAATATTTTAATTCCCCTTATCACATGGATGAGGCATTATCTTTCTCTTTAGATATGAGGTGAGAATGGGCTTAAGTATTATCCACTTTTCTACCAACCTTCTACATTTTTTTCTTAGATTTTGATATTTAGGCCCTTTTATACCCTAATTGTAATTTTTCGATAAGAATGAGAATTATGTAAAATTAATTTGACTTGAGACAAAATGTGATCAATCTAATACACACTTTCTATCATTTATTTCTTGAGCTACTTATTTTTTCACCCACCAAGTTAAATACACCTACATTCTAATTTAGGTGGCTTTTTAGGAATAACATGCACACCTTATAGGTCCAATTAGATATGATGGGGCAATCCTTTCGAGAATAATTTGAGATAGAGGAAAGATCCAAGGATTATTTTGTATCACGATACTTCCTATCTTATTTTGGAATGTTAGATAAAAAACAAAGAAAATAAAGAAATGAGAAAAATGTGACTTTTGAAAATTAACACATCATATATCTATTAATCAATCTAAATATAATAAGACTAATCTCTTTGATATCAAACTAAAATAAAAATATAAAGATTACCTTACTTTAAGATACTTTCTATTTTCTTTTGTAATATTAAACATAAAAATAATACTATATAGAGAGAGGACCCAATAATTGAGCACCCTAATTTCATGTCTCTCAAAGTCTTATGTGACAATTTCAAATCACTCCAAAATTTTCACAACTTACTTGGTAGGACTCTTACTTATAACTAAGGTTTTAGGTCCACACCATCAAATATGATGCCACATCAACATGCTTTTTTGTTGAAGAGTCCAAAAAAATCCTAAAAGAGGGTAGACTAGTAGTAGTGCTATAAATTAAAATAGTTGTGCATTACATCATATTTTATTAGTGTGTTGATGTGACACCACATGCTTTGTTACTTTTTAAATCCAAGGAATACATTTCATTGAATTATGAGTACACATGATCAACACTAACAACTTTAAAGTCAAAACTACTAATATGATACTATTAAAAATATTGAATATTAAAACACAACTATTAAAACGTACCCAACGACTAGATCATCTCTCCTATATATAAAAAATCTTTAAAATAAAATATATTTTACCCTTTTACTAAAAATATAATAAAACTACCTTTAAAACCTAAAAAAAACTAAAATCTCATGTCTACTTTAATTGTCGTTTATCGATGTTGGAATCCTATATTGCACAAAATTATATTCCCTCGAAAACTTGAATTACACTCTTCATATATCTAGGTATGTGTGTTCACATTGCATTCATTATGAAAGAAAGCCACCGTATGGAAAGCAGGGATTTTTTCCAATGCAAATATCTAGTGGAGCAAATTTTTAAGCTTACAATAATTAGTTTGTTATATTAACAACTAATGCCGGGGAACATGTTTTTGCGTGGTAAAGAAGGGTACGTAAATTAACAAGTGATGCAAGCGTCAAGTTCCTGCTGAGAGGTAAAAGGCATGTAGCTATGAGTTAGAAAAAGTTTTTAGATAGCAGATAGGAATATAAATGTATTTAAAATAGCTAGAAAAGTTTGTTCAACAATTTTTAGTAGTGCACTATTGCATGGAATTTTTATGGTGCATGGGCAACATGGTCCATAGGGACATGTGAACAGGTAACACGTGTGGATGGATGGATGGGAAATTTTATTTATGGGTACCATGTATACGTGGACTTTTTTATAGATATACCAGTGAATAATTGTTTTTTTGTGTGTGTATGTATACATTTGTGAGAAGGAATATTCTCTATGATCTTAATTAGGAAGCAAGAATGCATTATTAATTTGTAATAATTATTGAATGCAAACAATCGGAAACATTTGTAATAATTCTTGAGACATATATGCATACATGTATCCACGTGAACACAATGCATAGAAGAGTGAGATGCATAGTTGGCATGTGAACGAGTCTTAAAGCAGGAGGAGACTAAACTCGCATTTATAGTATTAAATGAAAGGAAACAGGAGAAATAAACTATTTATGACCAGTGCAATGTTTTTTTTTTTTGAAAACCTTTTGATCGGAAAATTCATTAGTCATTTTAAATGGAACAAAGTTTTGATGTAGAGATATTTCTGAAGCATCAAATATCATTTGCAACTATTTACAAAAAACATGTGTGCGGGCAAAAAAGGAAAATGCATTATTTACATGACCCATATTTATATGCATGGAGAAACAAAGTTTACCATATTTCTTTTTTTTGCTTGTATGTCTATTTGTGAATAAAATTATGTTTAGTGTACTGTTGTAAAACACATGCTATGTTAATTAATACAATTGAGTTATTTTAGTTTATCATATCACAATATGCAAGTGCTAATAGAAACAATAGTGTAAGGTGGAAGATTGATAGGGGTAGCTCATTTGAGTATGAACTTTTGTAAGATTAATCAATGTTTTTTTTAATGTAGTATGAAGGTTAGTATTATATAAAGCTATTGATTTTATTATAAATAAGATTTAAATCCTGTCTATGTAATATAATAAGATATTTTTGTGTATAGAACAATGTAATTATATTACAATAAATTGTTAGATGAATGACTAGAAAGCTATTGATTTTATTATAAATAAGATTATAATGTTGTTTATGTTATATGAATAAAAATTTGTGTTTATATAATAAACAATAAGTAATTTGCAAAAATATAATAAAGAACCTTACTACCTAAGATTAAATTTGTGTATATATAAAATAAAATGTAATAATTTAACTTATTAAAATGTAATAAGTGGAATAAATATTATGATAAATTCTTAGATGAAACAGTACAAAGGTATTGATTTTATTATAAATTAGATTTGAATGTTGTTAATTTAATATGAATGAATATTTTTTTGTGTATATATTTTAAACAAAAAATAATTTGAAAAGATATAATGAATCTTATTAGGTAAGATAAAATGTAGGTACAGTAAAATAATTTACATGTTTGTAGCACTTTGCATCCAAATTATTGAGAGAGAAACATTTGTAACAATGCTTGAAGCATTTAAGTATAGATGGATGCATTTATAATGTATCGATGTGCACATAATGCATAGAAGAGTGAAAAGCATCCTTGGCACTTGAGCAAGCTTGAAAGCATGATGAGACTGAAGTTGCATTTGTAGTATTAAATGAAAGAAAACAAGAGAAATAAACTAGTTAGTATGAATGCATATATGAAAGGAAAGCATTAAAATATGGATCCATGTAAAGACATATGCATGCACGGATGTGTACATGTGTCCATGTAACTTGGTATGTTAAGAAGAATCTATATATGCCTGCGTCCATAAAGTTAGAAATGTTAGAAACAATTTGCATCTTAAACAGGACCAAAAAAAAACATTATTGACTGAAACAAAGTAGCAATACATTAGTGTTTGTGGAACAAGTGTATAAAGTATATATAACAATGCATTTGGATGCATGGAAACATGTAAATATTTGTGAAATCTGAATATACATTATAGCCTTCGAGGAATTGTCATATGTGCTTTTAGGAATCTGTAAGAAACAGGATTTGGAAAAGATGGTTTGAAAAGAACTCTTGAATACAACTATATTTTAACAATGAGACTCAATTTGCATTTGCAGTATTAAATGAAAGAAAACAGGGAAAATTAATTATTTATTAGCAATCCATATATCGAAGGAATGCATAAATGTATGGATGAAGGCAAACATTTATGCATCCATCTATGTGTACATGTGTCCATGTAAGTTGGTAAGTAAACAAGAATCTATAAATGCCTATGTGCACAAAGCTAGGAAATGTCAGAAACAATTTGCATTTGAAAGATATAAAAAAACATTTATGATCGAAACAAAAGAATAATACATTATTGTTTTTTGACGAAGTGTATTAAGGATATCCAACGATGCATTTGAATGCATGGATACATGTATATATTTATGAAATCTGATTATACATTTTAGCCTGCAAGAAACTGTGATATGTGCGCTTAGTTATCTGCAATAAACAGGATTTAGAAAAAAATGTTTTGAAAGGAAGTATTGAATACAACTCTATGTTGTGATAGTTATTTTCAAAGCCCTCAGTGTTTAATTGCATAACCTTGATATTTTCTTCATTTTTTCCTTTGGTATGGTGTGAATTTTGTTCTAATGGATGAAGGTATATTTGAGCTATAGATAGATAAAGATATGTAAGGGTGGTAAAGAAGAATGAGCGATGTAAGTGCAACAAAGAGAAGGAATTGAGAGAATGATGAGATGCAAGTAAGGTATATGAATGCCTTATGGAAAGTATTAGATATGGGAAGCAAGGATATTTGAAACTGGATGTGAGAATGAATTGAATGTAAATGATATGAATTTATCATTTTTGAGTTTAACGCTTAAAATTAAATGCAAGATATAAAAATTTGAATGAGTGAGCTGGATTGAGAGAAAAAAGGAATGCAAGTCATTAGTGTGATGCAAGAGAAGCATATAAATGGATTTTGAAATGTATTTGATTTGAGAAGAAACGATGTGGACGGGTGGAAATGGAAATGAGTGGATTCGATAGGGTATGAAGTGAACTTTTGTTCCAAGAAAGGGTGGAAGAATGTCTATTTTGTTATTGGTTATGCTTTTTAAAATCATCATAGGGCTGAGTGTCTCAATACAAATACAAAAGAAAGACTGATGTCCCATTTCTCACTCTCCTTCGGACTAAACAAAGTTCCAAGATCCTTGAGCTTCCTCGAAATGTGACAAGAGAAGAATAGATATAAAAATATAATGATATTTAAGGATACAAGAGTCAAAAGAGAAACACCAATGAATACTAGTACCTTTACATGGGTGCATGTTTACATTTGCAGTAACAAATTTCCTTTATGATCTTATCCAGGAAGCAAAAATGTATTATTATTTTGTTTCAAGTATTGAATGCAAATAATCTTAAACATTTGTAACAATGCTTGAGGCATCTATGTATACATGCATGCATGTATACATGTATCCATGTGCACACAATGCAAAGAAGAGTGAAAAGCATACATGACATGTGAACGAGAAATTTGAATGGAAAACACTAAAATCAAGTAGAAATACAAATCTGTCAAAGCACATTGAGGCTCAAGTAGCATTTGCAGTAGTAAGCGAAAGGAAAACAGGGAAAACAAACTATATATCAGCAATGCATATATCAAAGGAATGCATAAATATATGGAGCCATGTAAACATTTATGTATGCATGGATGTATAGATGTGTCCATGTAATTTGGTACATAAAGAACAATCTATAAATGCATGTGTGCATAAAGCGAGAAATGTCAGGAACAATTTGCATTTGAAACATATACAATATTGTTTTTTGAACAAGTGTATAAAGGATACCTAATGATGCATTTGAATGCATGGAAACATGTAAATATTTGTTAAATCTGATTACACATTATAAGCTTGAAGAAACTGTTATACGCGTTTTTAGGGATCTGTAATAAACAAGGTATAGAAAACACATTTTGAAAATAACTCTTGAATACAACTCTATGTTATGAGTGTTATTTTCGAAGCCCTCAGTGTTTATTTGCATAACCTTGATATTTTCTTCATCTTTTTCTTTGTTTGGTATGGTGTGAATTTTGTTGTGATGGATGAAGGTATATTTGAGGTGTAGATAGATAAAGATATGTGAGTGTTAAAAAGAAGAATGAGTTATGCGAGTGGAACAAAGAGAGCGAATTGAGAGAATGGTGAGATGCAAATAAGGTGTATGAATAAGTTATGAAAAGTATTTGACATGGGAGGGAAGGATATGGGATGGTGGATATGAGAATGAATGGGAATGTAAATGGTATGAATTTATCATTTGTAAGTTATATGCTTACAATTAAATGCAAGAAATGAAAATTTCAATGAGAGAGGTGGATTTAATGAAAAAAGGAACGCAACACATTGGTATGATGCAACACAAGCAAATAAATGGATTTTGAAATGTATTTGATTTGAGAAGAAAGGACGTGCAAGGGTGGAAATGGAAATGAATGGAATCAATAGGGTATGAAGTGATTATTTCTTGCAACAAGGGGTGGAAGAATGTCTAGTTTGGTATTGGTTATGCTTTTAAAAATCATCATAGGGCTCAGTCCATCAATATAAACACAGAAAAAAGACCCATGTTGTTTTTCTCACTCTCCTTCGTACTAAACAAGGTACTGAGATCCCTGAGCTTCCTCGAAATGCGACAATAGAAGAGTGGATATAAAAATATAATGATATTTATGGATAGAAGAGTCAAAACAGAAGACAAAGTGGAAGTTGTTATGCATATACTATGATAAAAATAAATATGGAAGGTCATAAAACTGAGAACATGCAAATGTTGATGCAGTGGAGAACATTAAATACATGGAGAGAGAAACACGTAGAGCTATTCATAGATATATGCATGGATGCATCAACAGACACATGTATACACAGAAAACAGAACTACATGGAGAGATGGAGATATGAACATATGTATACATGGATGTATGCATATTTGCATATAGGTACAAATGCATATGGTACATGGAAGGATGTATTCATATACACATGTAAATATGGATGAAGGCATATATGCATATATGCATGTATGGACAATATGCATAAATGTATGTCAACATATAACTTTTAATTTTGTTATATTGGAAAACTAGCACTATTCTGGTAAATCAATATTGGAAAATTAGCATTTAGATGTTTCTATTTATCAGAATAGCTTTATAAATTATTCTTGTTATTGAAAATCAGTGAAATGCGATCGCATAGATTGATTAAATAAATTTAAGCAAAGGCATAGTTTATAAAACTGGCGAGTAGAGATACGTAATCCATGAGTGCAAATTAAATGCATTGAAATATCAGGAAAATGCGAACACATGGAGAGGTCAAAATAATTGAAGCAAGTGCATTAAATGGCATGTGGCTGGTGGGGAGGGCGCTGGAATTGCTTGGCGGCCATGGGTGACTAGGATACTTTGGCCATTAGGGGCCATTTGGCCAAAGACAAAGACAAATACATGGGTGCATGAGTCCATACATGCATATATACATGTATCCATCCAAAATATCGATAGATACATATGTAGATGGATGTGTGTACGCAATTCATAGGTGCATGTATGCATAAATCAATGTATACATGCACCCATAGATACAGTCATACATATATAGACAGATGCATGCAGAGATGGCAAGATGTGCATAAATCGATATATGCATGGCTGCATCTATGGATACATAGATACATAATGAAATGGAGAAAAAGACACATTTATATATGCATTTATTTTGGGAGTTTGATTCTGAATCCATATGCATACTTTGATTAAAACTAGTGGCTGAAGGTACATAATTCATTCAGACAAAATTAATGCATTGAATGGCATCTGACTAAAGGAGAGACTGTTTGGATTGCTAATCAGTCTTTGAATATATAACAATTAAAAGAGATAAGTAAGTATAAGTATCCTTGGCGACATTTCACATTTTGACCTTTCAATCAAAGTCAATCAACAAAGTAGCAGTCAGACCTAAAGAAAGTTCAAGGACTATGCCGATAGAAAACCATATTTTGGACAATGGCTAGACAATCTGTTGAAATTGCTTTAGAAACTTTGAAGCAAATGCATTTTTGCTTCTGTTTACTTTCACTGTACATCTTAAATGGAAGTCGGGTTTTGCATTGGTGCAATGTATTTGTATACTTTGATTGTAAAATCATAGTTTAGATCATTTTAAGTGTTATCCATTCGAATCTTTCCTTGAAATACAAAGTATTCATCTGAGTCTTGGAGGCAATGCACACTGTCCTATAAAGAGAGCTTTGGAACCAATGAGCTGTCATATATACATGGGTGCATGAGTCCATAGATGCATATATACATGTATCCATGCAAGTTATCGATAGATGCATAAATACATGGATGTGTGTATGCAATTCATAGGTGCATATATACATAAATCGAGGTATACATGTACCCATAGATATAGCCATACATATATAGACAGATGCATAAAGAGATGACAAGATATATGCATAAATCGATATATGCATGATTGCATCTATGGATACATAGATACATTATGAAATGAAGAAAAAGACACATTTATATATGCATTTATTTTGAGAGTTTGATTCTGAATCCATATGCATACTTTGATTAAAACTAGTGGCTGAAAGTACATAATTCATTGATACAAAATTAATGCATTGAATTGCACCTGACTAAAGGGGAGGCTGTTTGGATTGCTAATTAGTCTTTGAATATATAACAATTAAAAGAGATAAATAAGTATAATTATCCTTGGGAACATTTCACATTTTGACCTTTCAATCAAAATGAATTAACAAAGTAGCAGTCAGACCTAAAGAAGGTTCAAGGACTATGCTGATAGAAAACCATATTTTGGACAACGGCTAGACAATCTGTTGAAATTGCTTTTAAAAACTTTGAAGCAAATGCATTTTTCGTTGTGTTTATTTTCATTGTACATGTTAAATGGAAGTTGGGTTTCGCATTGCTGCAATGCATTTGGATACTTTGATTATAAAATCATAGTTTAGATCATTTTTAGTGTTATCCAATTGAATCTTTCCTTGAAATACCAAGGATTCATCTGAGTCTTGGAGGCAATGCACAACTGTGCTATAAAGAGAGCTTTGGAACCAATGAGCAAGTGAAGGACAATTTTTTTTAGCTGGCATTGCCAATTTCACTGTGTGCTTTATACCTCTAACGTTAGAGAAAACTGACGAAAGAAACTATTTATTGCCTCAAGTAACTGTTTCTGGTTCTGGATAATGTAATTATTGTCCTCATAGGCACACATGCAAAGTATGGAACCATATAGAAAGCAAGTGAACTCTTTAATAATCCCATGAAACATAGTCTTTGTATGCATTCATGTATACAAGGTTTGCATGTATATATGTGTACATGTAATTATGTATATATGTTAGACAATATGTATTTGTGCATAGGTGCATAAGGATGGTATGTATCTTTAGATTTTAGATTGCATAGGTAACATGTAGTTCATAGTCATCTAGTTAGAGTAATATGATCACTTTGTGCATATTGGTATTTAATTCTGGAAGTTGATGTTTCTAAAGTTGTTTTTTTTAATTTGGAAAGTGGTATTTAGCTGTTCTCTTGATTGTGTTTCAAAGTCAATGCATTAAACAGAATGTGGATTTATCATGTAATATAGATTTAAGTGACTAGAGATGCATTGTGATTACTTTGAGTTTCATTTTTGTTATTCTCAGATCTGTGTAGTCACAGGAGATGTTGTTGATGTAGAGTCAAGACCTGAACCGAGCTACTTGATACATGTATCCATAGATACATGGATGTGGACATCTATCATGGTATCCATAGATGCGTAGATACATGTATCTATGGATAGATGTATTCATAGATACATTGACACATATATGGATAGATGCTTGTATACATTTGCACATAGAAGATACATATATGCGTGGATGCATCTATAGGTAGAAGAATACATAGAAACATAGTTGCATGGATAGATAGATAGATGCATAGCTAGATACATAAATGCTTAAATATACATGTATGGAAATATCCATGGATTGCATATGAAGTTGCATAGATACATATATCCATGGTTGCATGTGTACATAGATGCATGTATTGCAGTACACATGGATGCATGTATATGTGTATCTCTGGGAAAGATGCATGGTTGCATGTGAGGCTTGTAAAGTTTGTATATTTTTTATTACTGCAAAACGGTCTCATAAAGAGAGGTTTGGAACGAAAATTATGTCAACATGTGTGATAATGAGAGATTTTTCCTTGAACCTTGTTATATATTCAAAGAGTAACTAGCAATGCAAACAACGTTCCCTCTAGTCAGATGCCATTCAATGCATTGAGTTTGTATCAGTGGATTATGTACCTTCAGCCACTAGTTTGAATCAAAGTATGCATATGGATTCAGAATCAAAAGCTCTTTCCTGTGAACCCATTTTTAATTTGCGTATGCATTTGCCGGAATGCTTTTAACCAGCAGCATTGGCCAATCACATTTTGCCATTAAACATATTACTTATTTTTTTGTACAGTTTGCATTTGGAGAGCTATTTTATATATTGGAAAATTAGCATATATCTATTTTTCTATTCGACTGAGTAGCTTTATAAATCATTTTCATTTTAAAAACTCAGGAAAATGCGAACGCATAAATTGATTAAATAAATTTAAGCAAAGGCATAGTTTGAAAGTTGGTGGCTAGAGGTACGTAATCCATGAATGCAGATTAAATGCATTAAAATATCAGGAAAATGTGAGCGCAATGCATGAATGCAAATTAAATGCATTAAATGACATCTGGGTGGAGGTGAACGCTGGAGTGGCTTGGTGACCAAGCATGGACAGGTACTTTGGTCATTTATAGAGAGTAAGCCACTTGCTATGCATTTATTACTTTGTGTGTGTTGTTTTTGTGTTCTGTAAGCCTGTGTTCTCAAAACCTAGATTCTGCAATTGCTTTGAGCTTTTTTGCTATGATGAAAGCATACAGGATAAAGGAATTTTGTGAACTATTATAGTTAATGTGCTCATAGGCACATATGCAAAATATGGAAACATATACAAGGGAAGTGAATTGTTCAAAAAAACTCCTCAAAGAAATGTGGTCCCATGGAATGCAATAAGTGTTCACAATGGACACTTTAGTTTTTGAAGACTTTAGTTTTTGCATGTTAACTTTGTCAGATAATGCAATTTGGCATGAACAAAGTTGAAGCCATAACATGAACAATAGAACTATTCAACACTGAACTCTATGCTTGTAATAATTATTGGAAAAGTTGTAAATGCCATAGATGAAATAATATGAATAAAATTCTAGTTTCTGGTTTTCTTGAAATGCAATGGAAAAACTGCTATAAAGGCACAAGACAAGGTTGTGTAACATATTGCCATTCCTGTATCTAATTTCTTTGAACACGAATGCTTTACACATTTGATTGCAATAGTAACATGTCTATGAAAATGGGACAATAGAGATCATAATTCAGTAGTTTTTAGTGTGAGTTTATATGTATCCTGATACATATAAGCTCGATCTGGCATTTATGAAAACAACTGCTATGTACAATGGAAGAGCTAATTAGTGTTACTATATGTGATATCCATATAACATAATAAATTGGTACAAGGCTAGAGTAGTGCTTCCATAAATACATGGACGCATGTATACACAATTGCATACAGGGATACGTAAAAGCTTAGATGAATACATGTATACATGAATATGTGCATATGTGCATATGGACATAGAGGCATATATACATGTAAATATGCATATATGCTGCGAAAGCAACATATGGATTTGTGTATACAGGAGTGTACTCTATACATTAGAATGCATGATGGAAAAGTGACTATAAAGTACAATGCATAAAAGCAGGGGCGAGACTTGGTTGCATTAACAGCATAAAATGAAAAAAGCCAGAGGAAAATAACCATTTATTGTCTCAAGTAACTTGTTAATGGGTCTAGAGTGTGCAACCATAACAACTTCCAGTTGGTCACCATAAAGTCTTGAAAACGTAAGAATCAGAAAGCAAATATTGGAAAAGCTAGGAAGAACAGAATGCAAAAGGGAACATTTAAACTATATAGTTTGAATGGAATTATGCATGGAGGGGTAATAATTATTGAACATATATGTCAAACATACATAGAGAACCATTGTCTTCATAGGTGCAAAAACAAAATTAGAGTTTCAGATGTCCATATTCGTGAGAATTTAACATAGTAACCTATAGAAGTGTCTAAATGTATAATAGCAATAGAGTTTTTTAAAACCAAAGATGTCTTTAACATGTGAAAACCAGTGAAATGTCGTGGAGCATGGAAAGGCAAAAAAGTAAAAGTCTGAACAATGTAAATTTGTGCTCCTGTATTGCTAGTTTCCTGTAAAGCCAACAAAATGCTATGTATTAGAAACATAGTTTGTATGGATAGTGATTTGAGGTGCTGGTTCAGAAGAGAAAAAGTTTACATATGAATGACTTTATTACCTTCTGGTGATGTTTCCTGTCTATTTGTCAATGCAAATGGCTTCAACAATGGCATTGTTTTGGTCAAGGCTAAAATGTCCTTCAGCACTGAAGTCCCGTAGGATGAATATCACTGCTGACTTGTCCTTGATATAGTCTTCATAGCTGAGCCTTTGCAGTGTGGGCAATAGACGGTGCATGGTGACCTGGTCAATTGAAGACTGAATTGTTTGATTGTCATAAGTTTTTATGGTAGTTTTAAGTTGTAAACAGAATGTATAATTGACTTGTTGGTTGCACTGTTTACAGTGAGTAGTTTTTTCTTGGAGTGTGCCATAAGCAGTGAATTTGAATTTGCATTTTGGACAGTATGCATGAAATGGATTGGAAAATTCACTTGTTGCTTTTAGAGTACCAGAAACCTATAGAATATGGTTCAAAGTTGTTAGAGGAGACAAAAATACAAGTTTGGATTCACTAGTTTTTTTAAAAAAGAATGTTGTTACCTTGAAAGTTGAATGTAGTAGGCTATTGAGTTTTTCCAAGCTTCTTTTGTCATTCAAGGTATAGATGAATGTTGATCAACATGTGTGAAATGTGTTCTTCTGATCTATTTTTCTTACAACATTCTTGAAAAGCATTGCTGGTGTTTTATTTGTATGTAATTGGTCTTCGAGTGCAAAGTATTGTTGCTCATATGTTGACCGTAATAGCACCTGCAATTGAATGAGAGAATTAGATTTTGTTACAAAAATTGTTATAGAGACCACTGTAGAACATTAAAAGGTTGAAACTAAAAGAAGAGGTAAAAGTTCTGTAGACCGAAATACCTGTGCTCTGTCTATGTCAGTGTGGCCATCTTTGATGTCAACTGCAAATTGGGTACCCATTTTCCTGGCCCCAACTACTAGCGCAGCTATTGTGCTAGTTGGGTACTCATTTACAGTTGTTAGCAATTGGCTGATAGTCGTGCTTGGAATGAATTTGTACTCTTGACAGAGGTGAGGGATGTTTTTAGTGGTGCTTATGTCTATTAAGATCAAAATGCAATCACAGTCACCTCTATCATAATCTGTCCTAGGTGCAACTTGGAAATCTGAGATTGAAATAGCTGACCCCAGGACTATTTTAGGCTCATGTTGATACACAAGGTTTCCACTAACATTTAACATGATTTTCATTTCTGCTTTGTGATCTATCAGATCAACACGTAGCATTTCCCATGTTTTGTTGGCCTTATCCAATGTTGCTTTGTAGACAACAAGGACATCACCTTGGAAGGTGTCTCCAACTCTTTTTGCATTTAGCTGTTCGATTGAAACGATCTTAGGTTTCTTGACTCTTGTCCTACAAGGAACAAGGATAATGTCAATTGAATGCTAATTTAATATTAGCAAGCTGGGAAAATGGCGATACAATGAAGAACCAAGTACTTTACCATTGTGCTGACTCTTCTTGTGCAATTTGCACCTGTTTTGCTTGTCTTTTTGATACATCTTTTGGTGTCCTGCAAAGAATTGGAACAATGTTATTTGAATATTTGTGATTTGGGTGAATGAGTATGAAGGAATAATATTATGAGCACTTTACCATTGTGCTGATTCTTCTTGTGTGGTTTGTATTTGCTTTGACTATCTTTTAGTTTCATCCATATATCTCCTGCAAATAATGGATATAGCATTGGAAAAGACATTGCAATGCATAAATGTGATATAAGGCTATAAGTTCTATAAAGTTGAATTTGTCTATTGGGCAACATGCAATTCTAGGAAAATTGGATTGTGATCAGTCCAATATGCTTCTGATATATAGATAGAGCATATATTTGTAGTCGTGTTGGACCAAATGTGATCAATGACTATGTTGCCAATGTTGTGTTGTTGGTTTAACATAAATTGTATATTGTTCTGTTGCATATAACTGTGGAGCATTTTTTTGCTTCTGCTTTCTGAAGACATGTCGACATTAAAATCGCCTAAAATGTACAACATGTTTTCTGAATTTGTGGATCCAATAATTATTTGCAAGATTGCGATTACTTCATCTATGGCAGTTGCAGGTCTTGCATAAATATTACAAGCATTGAGTTCATTGCTAGATAGCATTACTGTTGATGTGATGGCTTCAATATTTGAGGTTTCATGTTGTGTTGTTTTTGACAAGAGTAAATGTTTCTTGGTTAAAGTTGCTATGCCATGTATGCTATGTATAGAGAAGATATCAAAATACTTTAGCAAGGTATTTAGCTCGAAGGGATGCATATGTGTTTCTTGGAGACATAAGATATCAGATTGCATTATGCGATAGTCATTGACAATGTCTTCTGCATGTGCTTTTAAGCTACGAGTGTTCAATGTACATAGGAGCAAATGTGATTTTTTTTTTGAACATGTGTTTAGATTATCAAGTTGCCATTGTGCACATGTCTGAAGACGAGACATTTCTAGTTGTATATTGTCTTTAATTTTGAAGTTTTTTGCAGTTAAAGGTTGTAACAGGAACAATGATTCTACTGATTTTGTTCATGATAGAGTTGTGTAGGTTAGTCCATGCTGTCTAATGCCTGTGGGATCAAAAGCCAAGGCTTCCATTGTTAATCCTTGGGATCGATGTATGGTTCGTGCACATGCTACTTGTATTGGGAATTGTTTTCTAGTTGTAATTTTCTTGTTTATTGTTATTTTCTGGATTGGCCTAGCAATGCGTTGTGTAGGCACCCAGTCTTTGTCAATGATAGTAGAATAGCAATGTGCTAGTTTTGTGCGCTGGTGATGTCCAATTGATGGGTCATTAAATTTAATCCAAACAATATCAATATTGTTTTGTGATGTATATGCTTTAAAAATTCCATCTGAACCGTTGACGAGGCCATCTTGAACATTGTAATTGCCTGCATAAATCTCAACAAGAATGTTTGGTTTCAAGCATATTTGTGATGGGAGTGTCATTGTGTGACTGTACACTCGTATTACATTAAGGTCCTCGTGAACTTCATCTATTGCATCTAGCACAATCATTTGGGTTGGAATGATTGATAACATTTTGTTGTTATGTGCTTGAACGTCTATTCTCCTATAGAAAAGGTGTGGAAGCAATGGATCTAATGGTACAAGACGAAAGCAAATTTTGTTGATATAGTCTATGTCATGAGTTGTCTGAATGCCTACTTGTAGTCTATTCAGGATTGAAATAAATATTTCATCTTTTTGTCTCATGGTAGTCACTAATGAATAGCATTTTATGTGGTCTTTCCAGAAACTATAAGGCATTAATTCAATTGGAGTAGGCCTATTTTCGAAAACCACAGAGTCAAGGACAGGTTGTGCCTGGTAAAGGTCACCACAAAATATGGTGTCAAGGTTCCCAAAGTATGCTGTAGGAATTTGCATTATGTCTCGTAGTCTTCTATCAATATACCGTAAAAATGTTGAGCTAACTAATGATATCTCATCTATAAGAAGTATGCGCAATTGATCATAGTGCTTTGACATAGTGTCAAGTACTTC
>VDFB02353493.1:113197433-113249912 GCA_007258455.2 Sequoia sempervirens
ATTTTGATTTTGTGTTTAAAGGTTTGTTGATTGATTTTGATTTTACGATTGAAGCTTGCTTTTGTTGACTACTATGATTGTTTATGTTTGTGTTGTCAAAGGATGAAGGTGACGATCCATTTATTATGGATGATTGATTATTGCGGGTGTGAGCGAGATGAGACGGATGGATTTTTTCAAATAGTTGGATGTTTTTGATGTTTTGAAATGTTTTGAGGCTGTTTTTGGTGTTTTTGGATTTTGGATCTTTTGAATGTTTTTGGATTTTGATGTGACTTTGGATGTTTTTGGATTTTGATGTTTTTTGAATGTTTTTGGATTTTGATGTTTTTTGAATGTTTTTGGATTTTGATGTCTTGGGGGCTAATCAAAGATTAGCCTTGCCTACGTTTAAGCTCAAAGACGACGTAGTTTGGATTCCAATGTTTTTGATGTTTTTTGACTTTTTGAGTGTTTTTGGATTTTGATATGATTTTGGATGTTTTTGGATTTTTGCATGATTTTGACATTTGGATATGGACCTGTGTGATGATATCAGTGCTCTATTTAGGATTTTTGTTAAAAACCAAGCTAGGGTTGATTGATCAGATCGATGGATTGATGATGATGACATTGTTGAGGATACACAACAATGTGAGGATAGTGTTAAGCAACACAAGATTGAGATGTTGATGGGATTGATGATGATAACATTGTTGAGGATGCACAACAATGCAAAGATAGTGTTAAGCAACACAAGGATTAGGAAAGATATCCCATAGATGATGATGGATTGATGATGTCTTGATTGGATTTGATTGATCATGATTGTTGAAGCTTGGTTTGGAACAAAAGTTGTTCGAATGATTTGATGTGATGTTTGAACTGTAAATTAGATGCAATTGATAGTGATTGTTTGGATTGATGTTTGATAAAAAATGAAGCTTGACGAGGAATGTCTTCTCATCAAAATTATATGCCATGGGCTAGTGATTTGGATTCTAGACCACAAATGCTTTGACCAATTTGGTTTCACGTTTTCCAATGTTCAGATCACCACATAAGTTGGAGGATATGGATCAAGATTTATTCCCGAAGCAAGATGTGAATATCTGCCCCCAGCATCTAGCAATGTACAAAATGCAATGGATGGATGCTTGGATAGGTGTATGGATGGATGGATACACAAAGGATGCCAAGGATTATCTTGTGATAAGATAAGGTGTTCAGATAAAGAATGCTCATTTGGATAATGCTTCATAGCTCAAATAACACTGCATAGGATAGGATCAATGAAAATGACCCATGTCAAAGATGTTTACCATAAGCAAGTGCAAAGTGTGCACCAAAATTGTCAAGATCAAGATAACTTGGATGATGGATGCAGATGGATGAAAATGGATTGGATCAATGGTTTATGGATGGATGGATTTATTATGGATAAGATGGATGGAATACTGGATTTATTATGGATGGGATGAGATGCCTTCACTTGAACTGGCGCACGTAGATGCTCGATTCTACACATGACGTCTATTTGCTAGGTTTTAATCATTGTCTTTCCCAAAGCGTCGCACATGCAGTTTTCACTAGAGGACGATTTTTTTTCTTTACTGTTTTCAATCCTTTTTCTAATTTTTTTTGGATTTTCATATATTTTTGATTTTTTTGTATTTTTCTGAAAGATTTATGCTGACCCACCTAGTGGTGTCAATGTAGATGCTTCTATCATAATGTGCCATCGGTATCCTGCTTGAAGAAGTTGCCTTGCCAAGATACGTGCACTTGAATGCAACTTTTGGGATTCTTGATTTGCCTCGTCGATACCGGAGTTGACTTTGTCTTTGTGCACACATCGTGATAGAGTGCCTTCGAAATCCTTACGATGAAGGGTTGTCGCCAATACATGGTCAATGTGAGAATTGGATATCATGCATGGAGGCGTGGATGGAGTATGTTTAGGGATAAAAGATGGATTGGTTGACAGCTTGGAATCTTTGACTCTCCAAACTTGGGAAGATGAGCAATGATGGGTGGATATGAAAGTGTGCATAGAATTAGGACCAACTGCTTGATAAACTTTTTATGTCGCTTGAAAAGCCTACTTTTGCTTTTGTGGACATCTTTGATGGATACTTTTCCCTTTTTTATTTTTCCCCATAGTATCTTTGACTGATGGAGTTTGATAGGGATAATATTTCTTTGTATTCTTTGGTATCCATTTGTATTTGATTTGTCTGATATAATTCTTAGCTTCTTTTGCTTTGATAACGACCTTTTTGCTTTGATTCAAATCTTTCTTTTGACGTTGTTCCCAATTCATGGATGGGATGATGGGTGGATGAAGATTCGTGACATGGATGGTTGTAGTATTGACACTAGTTTCATCATAAAGATTCTTTGTGCTCCCTATGTTGATGTTTGCTTGAGACAAAGTTGCCCCCAGTATGGTAGAAGTAATATCTTCATGCTTTGATTCTGCCTTTTCTGAGATGTCTTGTTCGATAAGCATTCTCTAATAGATAGCCATTGTAGATGACGTTAGTTCAATTTGTTGCTCTGCTAACTCTAGAATATATCATTTTATCTTACCGATTTCCTTGAGTGGATAATACTAAATATCTTTATTCATGATGTTCTCAATCTGTATTTGGGATATATCTGATACTGTTGTTGACAACTCTATTTGATTGTAGGAATCAATAACCTGCTCTTTTTGTGTAACAATGTCAGGAATAAAGGGATCCTGTTCTGAATAACGATCATCTATGTTTCCATCCAAAGAAAGCATCTCATGGGTAGATGGAGGAGTATGGATATGATCATCTTGCATAGATAGGAGAGTGTCCATTAGATTATTGTAGTATCTTGAAGATACAAATTCTTGATCTTGAATGATTTCAGAGTTGCTTTTGACATGTTTTGGATCAAGTTCTTGACATGGATCAGTTTCAAAGGATGGATTACTTATAAATGGTTCTTGGATGTCGTCATTAGACATGGGGAATAGCTCAATATCCTCTTGATCTTTCAATGAATTGGGATCAGGTGTCAAGTTGAAGATTCCTTCAATATCGGCAATCATGAGATCGAAGGATGTCAATATGTTTTAGAAAGGACAATTGCTAGACTTTGGTGAAAGACATTGATCATGTTTTAGAATAAATTCTTGAGATATGCCCTCTAACTCATTAGGTAATGTGGGGACATTTTCAACATGATCATTGGTTGATGCATTGTTGGAGGAGGCAAAAACATCTTTATTGATGGATAGATCTTGAACATTGTTTTCAACAACCGCACTAAAGAGATTGTGAATGTTTTCAACCATAGGGTCAAGTGATGTTGACATTTCTTGGATTGGATCATTGTTGGGTTTCGTTTGATCATGATTGAAAAGTGACTCTTGACCTATGTTGATTTGGTTATTGGATGAAGTAGACATAGCTTCAAGGTGCTCAATTATGGATTGATCTTGATCCTTGTTTTCAATAGTTATCTTTTGTGTTTGTGCTTGTGTTTGTTGGGCAGATTGAGAGGCTTTTTGCACTTGTTGAGCTTGTTTTTCTTGTTTTGTGGCTAGATATTGTCGGATAGCCTTTTGGTAGGCTTGGTGAGCCTTTAGTGCAATGTCATATTGCCTCGCTAAGTTTGGTTTTGGTGGTAGTGGTGGCAGATTTGGAATCATGTTGGATGCAGTGACAAGTGCTTGAGATACAATTGGAGTGGTCATGGTAGTGAGGGGTTGATATGTGATGAGAGTGGTGTTTGGAATGATCGAAGTGATAAGGATGGTTGGAATGGCTGAGATGATAGATCCTTGGGAGACCATATTTTGATTTTTCAGGATTGATGTTGTCATTTGATTAGATACCATCTATTGGTGCGATGTCGATGGTATATTCAAAGGTTTTGATGTGATGGCTTGATTGGTGTTAGGTGGATTGATTTGGATGGAGTGATTGGTGCTAGGTAAAGGGGGAAGCCCTAAACCAAGGAATGATGTTGATATGGGTAATGGTGGTGGAGATTTCCATGTTGATATGGGTAATGGTGGTGGAGATTTCCCTTGGCACAATGCCTCAACTATTTTGGAAAGTGCTGCAATTTGATCTCGCCAAATTTGTTCTTGATTTCAATCTTCATTCCCTTGATATAGTTGATTTGGCTCTTGTTTAAGCAGATTTGGAGTGTGTACTTGTGCTTGATTTTGGACAATATTCTGATTTGCGATGACACTCAGATTTGGCATGATAGGTTGAATTTGACCATTGTACATGTTTGGAATATTCGTATGATTTTCAAATGTATCCATCCCAAAGTTTGTCGGATTCATGTTTCGAAAACTTGTACTTGGTACCTTCTCATTTGGAATGTAGGGATTTGGTGGGATGACGTTCTTTTGAAGGCTCATGCATTGATTGTTTGGTTGACAAACTTGTAGGTTTGGATTTAGATCTACCATCAAGAAATGTGTTCCAATCTTTTTACTAGACATACTCACATTTTTTGTACCATTGAGATTTGTGGGAGATAATGATCCCATGTAAAAATGTGAGTGTTGGAAATCCATTGGCATTGTAAGGCTTTGATAGCTTGGTTGACTTGGATTACTCATGATGTATGGATCAAGTTTATATTCCATGTTCCTCTTGTGTTTTGACCTTGTTGCCAAAGTGACCTCTAAGGTTCTTAGGACCAATGACGAGATGAAGGATGAAAGGGGTGAATGATATGAGTGTGTAACGTTTAGGGACCTAGGATCAATGCTAGACTTAGGGATTGATTCTGATTGGTTTGATTTCGATAATGAACTTGTAAACCCTAAGATGTTGGATGTGATCTTTAGGATAAACTTGTTCAAAGGGGTGCTAATTTAACTAGAGGTATGAGAAAGGATGCATTCCCATACTCCTAACTAAACAAGGTGATTTTGATTTTGATGATTTACCCAAGTCTAGAATGATGTTTTCAAAGCTCTAAAGTTGTTTTTGGGATGAATTTTGATAAATGTTTGAGATGGATGAAGTGTTTGATTTTGATCCTAAATGAACCTAAGAAGGACTTGTTTACAAGGCCAAGGTTTTGAAGAACATGATTTTCCCTTCAAACCAAAAGATCAATCTTTGCTCAAAAGACCATAAGACAAAAGATACACAAGCACATGTGTTGGGTTCAATTGATTTCATCTTGATTAGTGAATTTCTTTTACCACAAATATTTTCAAACTAAATGTCCAATGTCCTAACTTCTTCAAACCCCACAAGATATGTTATGTGGTAATTTAATGAACTTAAGGCAAGTGGTTTTCCTATTGTTTACTTAAGAAGACAAATTGAGATTTAATCCAATGCTTATAAACCTCTAAGGATGTGAATCCCAAGGGAAAGCAATAACATATGGATTGAGCCAATGGTATTTGTCTTCAAAAGGGTTTGAAATTTGGATGATGTTAAGTGTTTGTTTCCATGATGTTTTAGATCAAGCAATGCATTTTTGTAACCCAAGAATAAGTACAATTCTATGGATTTGGAAGACAATATTTGTTGGATTCCCACTTGGACAAGTCTAGCTACGCTTATCTCTAGCGAATGGTTAGATGCTTGACCCCACTGGCTCCCCTCCACAACACTCACTTATACAGGGCAACCAAGCATCAACACCCATGAAACTCCCATGGCATGTTTTCAATTTCTACTAAAGACCGTAAAAGTGTGGGGCGGCTTCAGAACGACCGTTCTTGCACCAACAAATAGATTAAGGATTTTGGAAAATTCTAGCACATGGGTTCTAGTAAGGACTTTCTGTTCGAGGAGTTGACCTAACGTGGAAAGAGTCCCTTTCAGATCCATCTTGTCGAGTCAACCATGATATTGGCGTCTCCAATATCCACATTTATATCCCTGGAAATACTCTTGGCTTTAGAGTGTTACCGGTTGAGTCGTTCCCTTGGGTGATTACTTTTCCCACAAGGCAGGACCCTCTAAGATAAACAAAAGAAAATGAAGAAAAAAATCCGAATCGATCAATCTTTGATAGCAACAAAGAGAGAGAATATACTAAAATGCCCCCACTCACACTCACATAATAGTTTGTTCAATTTTAAGCCCAAATTAAAGTGTGGAGGTGATTGCTTTGTCTTAACCCAAAGTCAAGGAAAAGACCTTTTGATTCTCAAGATTGCTATAAAGCACGAGAGAAGTGCATACGTCCTTTTCCAATGCCTTTAGTCTAAGTAAGCTCTCACAAAAAACACAACTACACTTGTTCTTTTTAAACCCTCAAAGCAATATGTGAGTTCATTTTAGAGCACCAAATCACAAGTGAAAGACATTTGTTCAATTGTTTAACCCATAAACGAAATCTAGTAAGTTGTAGATCCTAAGATTCTTTTTAAATCCATTTGTGAGCAATAAACAAAAGAATCCTTTTTAAACCCAAATGAAAGCTAGTGTTCTAAAGAAAGAAAAAGATGACAAATTCCTTAAGGAAGTGTTAAACAACACTTAAGTGTTTAAAAACACTTTGATTAAATAAGATATCCTTCTCATGTTTCTCTTTCTTTTTTTTTCGATTCCCAACCTACAAAAGTGATCAAAACGCTAGATGAGATCAAAAACAAAAGGATATAGGGGTTAGATGAATCATTAACCAAAACACCCTAAAATTTAGCCAAGTTATCATGTGTTTTGACTTTAGATGCAAATTTGAAAATTTTAACTAATTAATAGTTTAAAAAAAGCCTACACCATTGGATAGATTATGAAATTCTACCCTATTTCAAAAAAAAAAAGCATCAAAAAATACCTTTGTATGACCAAGATATGGTCATTTTAAAACTGACTCTAAAAAGCGTTAAGACAGTGATCATGGGCGCTAAAATTCATGGGCGCTAAGAAAGCATTAAAGAGCACTACGAAAACATTAAAGGGCGCTAAAACAGTTAAAATAAGTGCTAAAAGAATCTTAAAGAGCGCTAAAACAGTGTGAATGAGTGCTAAACCGACAAAAATTTTAAGAAAACGTGTTAGATTTGTAATCCATTGCCCTCCTTCTAGCACCAAAATGTGAACCCCAATCCAAATACCTACAAAACAAAGAGATTAAACACCCTAAGTTAGATATTGCAAGCATAAACAAGGATTCCCCATGGAATCCATTTACAATTCAAACTAGGAATGAAAATATGCAAGAAATAATACAAGAGATATAACAAAGATGAAATCCTAATTTAAATAGCAAACTCTTGATCCCATGGGGGAATTGGTGCCAATTTGATGTGGAAATTTGGCCCTTTCCCAATTCCTATGCTAGCTTTGATGATTTGGTGAAGATTGTGATCCACTTTGATGAAGATTGATGAATACTCCAAGCTAAAATCTGCAAAAGAACCTAGCTAAGAACTCAATGGTGTGAAACTTGATAGATATTTGAGCATGGTAACTTTACTCAAATTGTGGATGATCAAATGAGGAGAGGAGCTCTTCATTTGTAGAATGCTAAGATGGATGAATGTCCAATATAGAGCAATGTGGGACTAACATTCATCCAATGACATGATGCCACTTGTCAAGCTATGAATGGGTGGAGGATGTGCCAATAAATGCAAGAATTTGAAATTCAAATTTGTTGAAATGACTTGTGAGAGGGAAGGGAAAATGCAATAAATTCCACTTGGCTCAAGACAAAGGACATGTAAGATGGAGTTATTGCCTTGTTGGAAGGACATGTCAACTCACATTTTTGAATTCAAATTTGGGAATATTCCTTCAAAGATGCCTTTTTTTGAATGAAAATAGGGAATTATTAAATCAAATAAATGATTTAATTGTGCAAGTTGCAAAATCTAGAGGATTTGAGTGATTAGGATTAAATTAATCAGGATTTGAATAATTTAAGGGGATATTTAGCTGATTTGACAATTTGATTTAGATTTTTGGATTAATTTAAATAAAAAGAGAGGAATATGATAAGAGGCTAATTAAATAAAGATTTTGATTTATTTAATTAAAAGGGATGGTGTTAGATTAAATCAAATAAGGTTTTAGTTTATTTAATTTAACAGATAGACTTTAGAGATTTAATCAAATAAATTGATTATTTAATTAAATAGGGATAATTAGATCAGATGAATTGATTTAATTAACAAGGGAAAGTGACTTAATTATACAAAATAATTTATTTAATTAAGAGATGAATATTGATGAATTTAATCAGATAAGGGAATTTGATTAAACAGTTAGACCGAGGGATGATTTAGGAAGAAACGATGTTAGTAGATCAGAGTGTGATATCAATCTGTATATTTTCGATGTCTACAAAAGTAAGTTTCAGTTAGAGGAACTAGGTGCTTCAACCCAAGGAAGAGCACCACAATCCTTAAGATGTTGAATTTTATTGTTTAAAGCCTTACATTCATTAGTAGAATGACCATCAACTCTATGATATGCACAAAATGAATTCTTGTAGTAAAATTTATTTCATGTTATTGGAGCCTGAGAGAAATCAAGTGAGCTTGGAGGAGTCTCGACAAGATACCCTCTTGATCAATGGTAGAAGGTATTTTTGTAGTTTGCAGCAAAGATATCTCTTGCTTAGTACCAGATGTCATACCTACACAAGACTCTTTAGATTATGATATGTTTTTCTATGGACTTTATAGGAGGGTGTAAAATATAATGAACTCAAATCATTAGTGTTTTGCGTGATGACGTTGACATTAAGCAAGGATTTCCTTGTTTCTTGTGTTTCTTTCAAGGAATCTTTTGTAATAGTGTTGATATTAAGTGAAGGCTTATTTATTTCTATCAAAGGACAATAACCAAGACCATGAATTGTTTCTTGCATGTTAGGCTCTATAGGGACACAAATTCCTTGTTCTCTAGCACCACATCCTTTTCCACTATATCCAAGTTGTTTCATAAGCTCATAACCTCTTCCATAAAGCTTTTTCATTGTTTTTGGATCAGGAGGTTGTTCGTAATTAAGCTCATCAAATTTTGTTGTGTAATTTGTTGTTTTTTGTTATAAAGTGGTTGAGGTGGATGCTTTCTAAGGGTCATCTAAATTTTGTGTTGACATTACCACTTTCTCTTTTCCCTTGCTAGTGTCTTTGTGTATAATCTTGTATTCTCCCATGAATGTTGGTTCGAAGTCTAAGGAGCCCCAATCATCTTCTAATAGCTTTGTGACTTCCTCAGTATGTTTTTCTTTGTATTTTTGTTGCACGGGTTCCACTTGTGTAGTTGGTGTTAATGTTTCCAAAGGAATTTCTTTTCCTTTCTCAAGTTGTAATAAACTATTAGGCTTAGGATCAATGTGAAGTGTGTACACTTTGTTGTTGTAGATTACTTCATTTTACGATGAAGAGTAGAAGGAACCCCATTCATTGCATGAATCCATGGTCTACCTAAAATGATATTATATGAGAGATCATGAGTCATAACATGGATCGGTGTTTCCAATGTGACCTTTCCAACTATAATATTTAGGTAAAGTGATCACACCAAGCGCTTGTTTCCCTACATTGTCAAATCCCTTAATAGATAAAGAATCAAGTTGAATGTTTGATTTATCTACACCCAACCTATCCAAAAGGGTCACACTATACACATTAAGGGTGGAACCATTATCTACAAGGATTATCTTTATCCCTTTTCTTTTGTATTGAGATATTATTATGAAAGCTTCATTTTTTTTTGCACTTCCAAAGGGGGGAGTTCACTTTGGTGGAAAATAATGTCAACATTTATTCCTTGGATCATGGCTGATATGTCATTTAGTTGTGGATTGGAAGGGATAGGAAATTTTTGTAAGGTGGTTTGGAGCATAGTGTGATAATTAGGTCCCATTAAAATATTTTTGCAGTACTGTTTTTAAGTTGTTCAACAAGATTGTACTCCTTTCAACTTTGTGGAGATAAACGAGGAGGACCTGGTAAGATAGGGTTAGGTGGGATAGGATTAGGCAATGGGAGGGATGTTGAAGGTGTTTCTCCTGGTTGTGGATTATTCCTAGTGTTATATGTATGAGCAATGGCATTATGACTCAGTTGTTGTGATACATTACTCTTAGGTGGGTAAAGGATGAGTTTAGGATTGTTTTGATTTTGCGGTTTGTGTGAAGGGGCATAAAGGATGAGTTGAGGTTGAATAATATTAACACCCTTAGTGAATGAGATTCCAATGCTACTTCATCATCTTTTTCTAAGGGTCCAATATCATTATTGTTAATGTTTTCCTCTTCTTGCACCATGATATCTTCCCTAGGAGGAGAGTTTTTAGGAGAACTACAAACCATATGCTCTTGAAATTCAAGGATTGGTTCTTCTAAAATGACTTCATCGCAAGTAGGGGAATTATCAATGGTTGGATTTTCTTGATAATCAATAGTGATATTATTAGGAGAAGGCTCTATTTGATTGTCCATTTTCCCTAAGGTCCCATTCTCTTGTGCCATATTATCCACACTAGTAGGATAGCTTGTAATATTCTCATCCATGGTTAGATTTTGTAAAGTAGCTTCATCACAAGTAGGGGAGGCATCAAGAGAAGGGCAACTATGATTTTCATTCTTACCAAATAGGTCTTCCCAAATGGTGGGAGCATTAGGGAAGGGAGTAGCAAGATTCTCATGAATCTTAATAGGTATATCTTCTAACACCAACCTATCCTCTTTGCATCGAGGAGGTATATTAGGAGAAGGAAAATTTTGATTGTCATGGATATCTATGATATCATCTTCGTTCGCTAAAACATTCTCACAAGCAAGGGATGAATGAAGATTAGGAAAAGTGATGTTTAGAAATGTTTCTATGATCTCCTCTTCTTTTTTTCTAATATCTTCCAAAGGAGGATGAAGGGAGGGACAATCAAGACCCTTGATGATTGTATATTCTTTCACCAAGATACCTTCATCACCAATAGGAGAGGTATCGGGAGAAGAACAAGTATGATTGTTATGATTGTATACACTACCATCCTCACCAATGGGCAATGTAATATTAAGCATTGTGTCAATAGTTTGAACATGTTTCTTAATGGCGTCATTGTTGTAATCTAAATTGAACTCATAAGAGGGGATGTTGTATTTATGCAATCCATTTTTAACCATATCAAAGCCACATATCATGAAAGTAAACATGCTATCATGGAAAAGTAAATAAAGTGCAATGCAATGAACTAAAGTGAAATGTTTAAATGTAATTTTCAAATGTGAAACAAGGTAATTTGCTAATTACATTATGCATCAACCTGAAAGATGAAATGCTGTAAAGGAAAATTTGAAATTGAGCAATGAATGAAATGAGCTAATTTAAGCTAGATCTAATGAAATGCATGTAACAGAAACCCAACCAACTGATACAGATAGTTAATGGCAGCAAACAGAAGTGTAGAAACAAGGTTTTTAGTGTTGTAAAAGAAAGTTTTAGGGGTGCAAAGGGATTGATTCGCCCAAGGTGGAGAATGAGTTCCAATGGGGATTTCTTTCAAAATTTTCAAAAAAATTCAATTGTTTTTTATGCTTTTTATGTTGTATGACCTATATACAAAATAAAAATACAGTTTTTATATGATTTTTGATGATTTGAGATGCAAAAATACAACCTATATACACTTTCACTAATGCAAAAATTTGAAACCCTAGAATGAAAATCCTAATGCAAAGTTAATGCAAGATAAATATAGGATGTAAATGTACTCCAAATCAAAAATATGATGCTCTATATGTAGGTTCACCAAAATGATTAGTTGAAAAATGGATGCTTTATGGTTTTGGACATATAACATCACTTTTCTCCAACTAACATTCAAGGATGCCTTAGAGATCTCAAACCAAGAAGGATGTAAGAGATCTGACAACAAGTTATCCTAGGATATGATTTGAAATAAGAAAGGGGTTCACCACCAAGTGTAAACTTGGAAAAGACAAAATGTTGGAAAATATAGTGTGATATACAAACAAATGCTAAATGACCTAAAGAATGCCCTAGAAATGTAAATATAACAAAACATAAAAGTAAAGATGTGAATGGTGTGCACCTGGAAACCTTGAAGAGACTAGAAATAGATTTGAAATTTTGAAAATGTTGATTTTAAGCCAGGTGGGACTCATTCGCCATTCTAGGTGAATCAGTCTCAATTTCTGGAAAGCTGCATTGAAGCTTATTTTAGCCAAATGGGTATCCAAATCCATTAAAATCTCTAAAAAATAGGTATAATGGAACTCATTTGCCACTCTTGGTGAATGAGTCCACTTTGACTTTTCTGGAAACTCAGTATTGAAATCTGTAGCTCTCGGTCTACACTTTCTATTCCTCCAGGTGTCTGGATCTGAAACCCTAATTTTTGCGACTGTAACTTTTTGTGAAGATTTTGACCTTGCAAGTAGGTGGGTGACTCCACCAATTTTGAAACCTATTCTTCAATCATCTCCAAGCCTTCAAAGCATCTAGATATGCAATCACACAAAGAGAGAAATAAAATGTTGATTGTTAGGGAATAGGGGTTTGCCTTGGTCAAACCCCTTTTAGGTAATTACACCAAAATGATGAAATAAGATAATGAAGCATGAACATGAAGTAATGTAATTACAAACTTTCCATGATGATGGATCTTGAATTGCTGCAATAATGGATGAATAATCTACCCTTAAATGCCTTAGAAATGACCTTGAAAGCTATATTGATGACCTTATGAAGACTTAAAATGCCTAACTATCGCTTGCTTGACTTGAAAACTTGAATACCTTATGTTGCTTGTTATTCTTATGTGAAATGAGGATTTGAAAGCTTGTTTATATAGGAAATGCACTCAAATGGCCATTATTTTGATCCCCAAGGCTGACATTCATCAAAATTCAACTTAGAATTGTAATTTTCCCACTTAATTTTTAAAAAGTCCCCAAAAGGGACTCATTTTCCACCCTTGGAAAATGGGTCCCACCTAAGGGGACTCATTCACCCAAGGTGGCGAATGAGTCCCACCTTGAGGTTTTTGAGGTGGGTCTTTAAGATTTGAGGGTTTTAAAGTGTTTTTGTTGGGATATTATTCAAAATATGCCTCAGGATGCAAAAATAAGGGTCCTAAGGGCCTATTAATGATGATATAAAGGGTGATTAGGGCTAGGACACAAATTTCAATGTGAAAGTGTGGTTAAATATACTCTACAACATTAAAATGAGGTCTACTTAGCCTAGAAAGGCACAAGATCCAATGTGAATGTGTAAAACACATTACAACACTAGATTAAAACTAGGTTTAATTTACAAGCCTTCTAGATTAATGTGAGAATGCAATTAAATACATTTTACAACATTCAATTAAGGGAAAAATAGGTCCATTAGACTTTGAAAAGGGCCCAAGACCTAATGTGGATGTGAAAAACACCTCACAACACTAGATCAAGGCGGCATTAAGTCCAATTTCTCATTAATTATTCCCATATCAAGTGTGAAAATGTCAAGGGACACATTTTTCGACACTACACCTTTGTTCAAACTTCTTGTTAAGCTTATCTTCCACTTTCAATGCAAAATGGTATGCTTCCTCAATAGATGTCATCTTTATTAGGCTCAATTCTTCTTGAATGTTTGTTCTTATTCCATTGATATATTTGGAAACTTTCTCTTTTCTTGCTTCACTATGACCAGTTCTAATTATCATCTTATAGAATTCTTCAGTATAGTCCTTCACAGATCTTTCTTTTTTTTCTTAGGTTCTGCAATCTCTTCAATAATTCAAGTTCATAATCTGTTGGTATGAATTGATTCTTCAACTTAGTCACCATTCAATCCCATTTGATGATTCTTTCTTTGCCTCTTCTATTTCAATCTATTTGCTCTTCTTTCCCCCATAATGTAGCATGACCTTTCAACTTTGTTTTCACAAATTTGACTCTTTCTAAATCTTAAATTTCTTCATATTTGAAGTATTCTTCCATTTCATTTGTTTAGTCAATCAATTCTCCAGGATTCAAATTTCTTGCATAATTTTGAATTTTGACTCTAGGTCAATTGCCAATCTTTGAGATCACTTTCAACATCTTTACTTGATTTGACTCTTCTTCTTCTTTGCCCAGGGCTTATGCAAATTGATTGGCATGTTCTGCTTCATCATCAATTTCATCATTTTTCCTAGGGTTTAGACCTTGCCTTCGATCATCTTCAACAACATCTAACCTAACTCGCATCTCGCACATCATCTCCAATATTCCATCCATTCTTCTAGGGTAAAAGCACTAAGTTGTGTCACACTTTCAACCAACTTATAGCACAACTGAATTTAAGTATTTATAACTAAAAATCAATTTTGGTCAAACATATGATCTAGTAAGATTCATCCTAGATAAGTTAGATACTTCCACAACTTTTTTAACTAAAATTGTTGGCTAAAAATATATGGAGCACCACTTTTAGTCCAATTTACCAAAAATATAAAATTATTTGAAAAAATTGAAGTTTCAATAGCTCCTACTAATGTAAATAACATTTTTAAAAAAATATAAAAAATACCCTTTTGTAGATCCATAAGTTTACTTTTCAAAAATATATTTATTTTAATAGTTTAATTATTATTTATATTTTATTTTTTATTTTTACTAAAAGTAGGTTATCAACACAAAATATTAGGTTCATTACCATGCCAAGGAAAAATATTAAATCTTCTTTAAAAAGTTGAAAAAAAATATGATGCACTAGATAAAAGAATCTATTTTAAGATGGTATAATTTTTTTTCCATTTTAGATAAATATTTAGTATGAAAGTTGACGTCCCATGGAAACAACTATTTTTTTATTCACACACATTTTAATATTTATTTAAAAATATATATTTATCAAAATTGGAAAAAATATATCCATGCACTAAAGTTTCAAGTTCTAAATACACACAAAAAATTTGAAAGAAAATAAAATAAAATTTATTATAAAAAGTTTGACGTCTCATGCAACTTCATTTTTCAGCATTTTATCAACAACTAAATTATAGTGTTAATTTATTAGTACAAACTATTTAAAATAAAAAATAAAATAAAAATTTAAATACAAACATAAAATATACTAAAAATATATTTTTTACTAGTTTACATCATTTCAAAATTCAAAACATATATACCACTTTTTAGTGATTCAAGTTTAAAAGTTGGATCAGTGTTGGTCGTTTCCTTTATAAAATGTTACACAGCTTTATGCTTTTACCCTCTAGCAACATTCTCCATAGCAGGAACTCTCCTTGGTGGCATATCTCCCCTTGAATTTAGTGCAACTACCTCAATTTGGTGATCTGGCTACAAGGGTTTCAACTACCTCACAATCGACGATCGATTGAAAACAAATGTAGTTTCCTCAAATCAGTGATTTGTTCACCTCAAGGAATTCCTTAAGGAATTGAAAACTTGCTCTAATACCACTTGGTGTAGTCACAATAGAAGGGTTCTAGAAGGAACAGTATGAACCGTGCATCAATGAGTCAATACAACAAAAATAACATAACAAATAATTGATATGCAAACAAGAAATCTCATTGAATTGATAATCTTACATGCTACATAGGCCTCAAGGGTGAATGATCCAGGCTCGCAGGCTTTCCACAAGGCCATTCAATAATACAACTGGCCAACTGGTTTTATTACATGCCCTTAAAGGGTTTATGCAAAAATGTAATGATCCTAAAACATATAACTTAGAACTTATCTAAATGAATCCTAGATGATTAAAAATGCTTATAAATATGCTTCTCAAGCTCTAATATAGGTCCATGTCAGCCACAAGGGTTAATAACTCGACGAATGATCACATATGAATGTCAACCTCAAATCATTTAGAAATAACTCCACACAAAAAGATATGACTTGTGAATCTACAAAATAGGTCCCAATGAACCTACGATGCTTGTAAGGTGTCCCATTAAGCTTTGTATGATCTAGAATAGGTCTGCACTAAGAATCTGGACGAGGTCGGCTCCAAATGCTTTGACTAGTAAACATAGTGAAATTCTAAGAGCGATAATATTTGATAGACAAAAAAAAATGATTTGGGATTTGGATATGTGATAGATGTTGATGTATAGATTCTATATCCTACTCCACGAACTGAGAAACAATGGTGTGGCAAAATGCAGAATGAACTACTGAAACCGCTATTGAATGCAATCTAAGAAAATAACTATTTTTGGTTGACACAAGATTTCTTTACAACCAGGGATGCTCCTAGATCAACATGCCCTTGACTCAAGGTATAGATTGAGTATATTAAAGAATTAACCCCAATGTAGTGTAATTGGAAGGGAATTAAAAATAGTGTGGTAGAAAACATATATATAAAGTAAGAACTTTCAAATAATTTTATACACTTATTAACACCATAAGATAAATCTACATATATAATCATATCATTGACTTTTTGTACATTATCCAATCTTTACCATGAGTATAGCTATACACATCACATATGCTTGTGTAGCTTCTCTTACACACAAATATCTATGCACATACCCTCATAAACATATATCAATCATATATCTTCCTCTTACTCACCTATGTCCTTATATCTCACTCATATCTATCCCATGACTTTCCCTCTCACTTTCCTTCTTTATATTACATCTTAACGCCTTTTCATTTTAACTTTTCCTTACAATGTTTCATAAACTCTTAATATTCTTATTCCCATGAATTCATTTTTCTATGATATTTAATATTTTTAAAGCTTGATTAGGGATGTTTATGTGTGTGTAAGTCTATTTAAGGGCTATATCACCCATATATGGGTTCGAATGGCATGTGTGGAGGTTGTGCAATTTGGCACTACGTCTTGTATCCCTCTATTGAGTTTCTAATGCTCACATGTCATAGTACAAGGTCTCCAGTATAGTGTGTGTTATCACGTGACCTTCTTTGCAATACCTATCTCTCTTCTAAAAACCCTTTGCAATATAGGATAGTGTCATATATGGTAGTATTGTGTTATGTGTAGTACTGGTAGTATTTTCCAACAAACCTTATTTTAGTGTTGACATTCCTATAAGTCTTGTTGTTTTAGAAGTCTAGGATGTTTATTAGACCCCCCATCCCAATTTTGAGCCTCCCCCCTCCCCTTTTTCCTCTAGCCTGGGGCTCCTAAAAGCGAGATCCTTAATAACATGGGACCTCAGATAAAGTATGTAACTCTCAATTGGGTTTCATGAAAAGGTAATTAATGAGAGTAAAAGGATGAACAAGAATTTAAAGGACTTGCAATTTAAAATTAAAAAAGGACAAGAAAGAGGAGGCCTTGAGGGCTCTCTTCCATGAAAATGCTAGATTTAAGGATAATGTATCTATCCTATATTCTAGAGTTGGCAAGCTAGAGTAGGAGCTGTGGAAAATTAAAGGAATTTAAGAGGAAGTTTCGAGTAATAACCAATTGGATACTATTAGCATAAGGGAGGACCTAGTCAATGCAAGCAAGAGGAAGAGTGCATATTTACAAGATGGTTTGAGAAAAAGACCCAAAGGCTAGAAGAAGAAGCAAGCAAAAAACATTGAGGATACCAAGGATGAGTCCTTAACACCTAAGATGAAATCTCTACAAGAAGATTAGGAGCTACAAATAGCCTAAATGATTTAGCTAATTAGTGAGCCTAGGGCTCCTAGCCTATCTTTTATTTTTTTACTATTGGCTAGACTTTTGTTGTCTTTTTCTTTGTCTAGATATTAGGCCTATAATGGTTTAAGGCCTAGACTTTTATTTGTTTCTTGTTTTGTGTTTACTGTGTTATATGTTGACTTTGTAAAAAGTTATGAGACCCTTTTAAAACCCTTATTTTAACATATCTAATTTTTAAAATTCATATAAATTTAAAATAATAAGACATTTATCACTTTTCTCATATTCTATAATAAAATAACAATAATTTAATCCCAATTTAATTACTAATTATAAAATAACTCTATTTTCAACATTTTTTTATTAAACATGGATATCTTTAATTATTTTTACGTTATTAAAAAATTATTATTATGTTGTTTTATTAGTTGAAACTAACTAAAAATTTAATTAAGAAATCACACTGGTTATGATAGCTAGTTACAGAAACTTGTTACATCAGATGGATGATTGTGTGTATTGAAAGCAAGCACGTCACTGATAAAGCAAGTTTGACTAAACAATGTCCACGTGGATTGTCATAGGAAAAGCTATAATAAAAGGCGGTCATTGAAGGAGCTCAAATAGCCAACCCTGTAAGGCACAGATTCATTCCAGAGATCCTGGATTACATGTACGCCGTTCCGAACAACATGTCTCGTCACTAGGCAATTCTGAAAAATAGAGAATGGTAGTGGGTGTACGAGTAATCGTACAAGAACAGCCACGTTCTCTTCCATAAAGAGCAAGTTGATCATGTTAGATGCCTCAAAATTGAATTTCTCTCGTGAAAGAGGATTCCTTTTTGACTTATTTCTCTTCACATGGTGCAACTTGGCCAAATTCGTTAGAAAATTAGATCAGTGCGTCAAGAGAGAGTTCCCGGGCTTTGCAACCGTGAATTCTTGGGAGTGTGGGACCTTCTCGTGCTGGGTTGTCCTCTTCCTTTTATTGCACTGTGGGGCTTACGCGTTTTCTTGTCCTCTTATAAATCACATTCCCTGCAGTTTTCGTAGCTCACGAGTGGGAATGTATAGGTAAGTTAGAACGTGGAGAGATGGGAGCGGCGCCCAAAAATGGTTTCATTCCATGACATCACAGTGACAGTATTCATCTATCTTTGTGTGAACGGAGATTTCTTCCCGTAGAGTTTACCGGTAACTTCTCTTGATAAAATATTCGACCTAGTCAACTTGAACATAATATTGTTTTCAGGCTCCCGCCGTTTTTACTGGAAGTCTATAAAAATAAACAATCAGCAACTTCGAAGAGAAACGTGAGCTCTGCAGTTTGCTTTTTGCACCGAAAGTCATATGCTAAGTGCTTTCCCTGCAATTCCCTTGGAGGTCGCGACAGAATAATTCTTGGATGGAAACAGAAAAGGAAAGCTGCTCAAGATCGGTCATTGTTTTATGTTCGAAATTCGGTGTATCAAATTCAGTGATAAAATGGAAATGTTTAAGTGATTGAAATTTGTTCAGTTTGATTAGTTATATTGTGTTCCTCAACCTTCTTTCTTGAATGTATGCAGATGAATTGCAGCGGAAGTGGGAAGCCATGGGCAACTCCATGCGCCGCTTGTAAGATTCTTAGAAGGAGGTGTGGAGAGAAATGCATACTTGCTCCCTACTTTCCACCAGACAATCCACACAAGTTTTCTTCCGCTCACCATGTTTTCGGAGCAAGTAACATAATCAAGATGCTTAAGGTTTGATGAGCTTTTCATGTAGATAGAATCACCCATAACATCTTAAACAGAGAATCTGTTTCATCGTGTATTAGATTTTGGTTATATCGATTCATTAATAGTATGAAGTTTCCATAGTTCATGATAATTTATAGAGTTGATTTATGGATTGAAACTGTGTGTAATTTTTTGAATCAGGATCAAATTCCATGATCTATCAATCCAGAAATCAACTCTCTAAATATCATGGATCATGGAGTATGAACGAAATGTTGATTCAAAAAATTACACACAGTTTCAATCCAAAAATCAATTCTCTACATCGTTCCATGTTTCTCTTAGACTAGTAGCCAATTGCATATTCTTATTGTAAGAGTGGGTTGAGTGGAACAGGATCTTCCAACCGATCGAAGAGCCGATGCAATAAGTAGCATGGTGTATGAAGCAAATGCGCGGGTGAGAGATCCCATCTATGGATGTGCAGGGACTATATGTCAATTGCAGAGCCAAATTTCAGAGCTGCAAACACAATTAGCAGCAGCACAGGCAGAGCTGATGGCCCTCCATATGCAGCAGGCTAATCTTCCGTCCTTAGTCTCATTGTGTTACACATCAAAAGAAGATGCACATCCCACCGAAACTGACCCACAATATAACGAAAACAATGAATACAACATCGATGACTTATTCTCAGATGAAATGGAGTGCCTCATGTCTTGGGAACCACGCTCGAAATAGACACCAAATGTGTTATTTTCTTATAGAAAGCGCAAGCTATATTCTGTCAGACACAACACAGAAGCTGGTAAGGACACTTCATTTAAGGATACAAGGAGGGCAAGAAGTGTCCGGCGTCTATAATATATTTTAGACAAATTTTACAGTGGTGTATAATATGCTAGGAAGAGTATAGATAGATCATGGATCATGAATCAACTTACTTGTGCATTCAAGGCCTTGGTCAAAGCTTATTCGAGGACTGAGCTTTTTGGGCCGTCGGTTTCATCTAGTCTTGTCTTAAGTGGACCTGACTTGGTCGGTTCGTGTTGCTGTTGCTTCAAATCTCAATGGCAAATCGATTCCCACTTGAAAAGATTTTTCCCCGCCTGCTCTATCTTATTCTCTCTGCCTTTCGTATTCTACTTTTCAAGCAAAGGCCATTATAGTTATCTTGCTTTTCACTTTATCCATGCGCCGAAAGGAAGCTGTATTAAGTTTATCCATGTCAATATATACGGCTTCTATTGGTATGTTTATGTGTGGAATGTCTGCAATAAAAGTTAGTACCGTACCTTTATTCATTATGTAAAGTATTTTTATTAAATGACATTTATTGTTTCTATATACATGTGATGGGATAAAAGCACATCTAGGTAATGGCCCCTTCTTTATTACAATGTATTTTAAGATTTTAAAGTCATGTAAATAAATTGGTTTAGATTCAAAATCAATTAGAATATTTTTATGTGTATGAATTAGAACTCTAAAAATTTAATTTGAATTTTTTTAAAATGGGTCTACACCCATCTTTCTTACTAATCATTGTGAGTAAATTAAAGTAAGATTTTTTTTTAAATGTATTTTATAGTAGTATAGTTAATAACTAATCTTAATTCATTTAGATCGTTTAGATGAACTTGAGATCTATATAGGATAAAGGAACTATCTATTGAGTATGTCTAGAAATAATGCATTGCATCACCATCCTAGGAGCATATTACATGACTATCGATTATGTTTAATCTTTTTTAATTGTCATTAAATCAATTTGTATTGAATGAAAATTTGAAAACATGAAATAAGAATTAAAAACATAAATTTAAATCTTATTTTCAAACTCAACCACAAAACTCGGATTGAGTCTATTGAAGTGATTTTAATATGTAGATGCCCAACTCAACAACACAACATCAGTAAATTTTTCATAATAAAATTGATGGAATTATTTTTCTTTGGAATTCATGATTAGAAGAATGATGTGTGAAATGATGAACTTATAGAATTTTGGAAGATTTGATCGATGGTAGATTTTTTTATTAAAAATCAAGAGTTTCCTTCACTAGTTATGGAGTTAATTTGGGAAGATAGATTAGTTAACTAAAATTAGCGAGAAAAAGTTTCCATTTCAACCCCATGAGAGGATACTAATGAATTTATTAATTTGTTAAGTGAATAATTTTGATGAAAAAGTTGCTAACTTAAATAATGAGTGAACTAATGGAGAAGATATGAGAGGATAATCATGGGTTTTTTAATTTATTAAAAATAGATAATTAGCTCACATTAATTAAATATTAATTAATTAATTAATACTAAATAATACAATGATGATAAATAGATACTTAATGGTATGATGATGATGGCAATAAATATGATAATAATGATAATGGTGAATGCTAATTAATGGTCAATGATTAGAAGAATAATTTTAGTGTCCACATTATTTATCTAGGGGTTTGACCAAAGGAGAATAAGTTCTTGTCTAGCAAGTTCCCAAACAATGTCTCCTAACACTACTTTAAAAAAAAATGGTATAATAGACCGACATGAATATTTTCTAATAAACAAATTTGATCAAAAAGGGGGAAGACACGAGTTTCAAGGAAAATTTAACTTTTCTTAACGCATCTCTTAAACAAGATTCCTTCTTCACCTAGGTGAATTGGGAATGCATATTTTTTCTTAATTTTTTTTTCAAGTCACAAGTGCTACACCTTTATTTTGATTAACTTAGCATCCTCAAACTTTTCTTCCATAGCATGATATATATTATTACTACAAAATCATGGGCTTTCAGGACAACAATATCAAAAATTTAATAATCTACATGTTTGTCTTTCATTTATCATTATGGTATGAATTACCTCTTAATTATAAATTTTACTTGTAACCTCAAGATATCCATTCTTCCTTTGTCATATTTAGGGATTTGTTCCCTTTGATATTCTCTTTAAAAAAAATATTTTTAGGTACGATAGCAAGGTGAAGGTATGGATCTTGAGGATCATGTAGCCTCTATGATATATCAATAAAAAATGTGTATTGATAGTAGTCATCTCCTCGTTGATATCAATAATGATGCTTGATCCATCACTTGCTCCTACTGCTAAATACAACACAACATCAAAATTTATCAAAAGGAATGAAAAAATAATCATATATAAAAATCATTAAAATTCTACTCATGATTCCATAAGACCTAATTGTTCTATTCAAATTCTATGCTCTACCAAATTAGATTAACAAATGTATTGTTAGTTAAATCAAGTGTTTCCATTGGTAGTCCTACATGATTTTCCTCACCCATCTTTGTCCATTTAGCCATTTCCATCATTTTGTGTAATAAAATCTAAGACTCATGGTAGTCCTTTGGGTCTCCATAATAGTCCTTAAGTTTGATGATTATTATTTTGATGTTAATGAAGATTATTCTCAGATAACATATGATTGGTTTGAATGACCTATACTTATATTTGAAATGACAATCTTGTGATATTGTTTTACCTAGGAGATATAGTTATCCTTCATGATTATGAAAAACTTTATAGCTTATGGTTCTCCTCTTATGATAAATAGATCCTTCTTTTGTTAGAAAAAACAAGCTTAATTCATTCAACAAGGTCTCATCTTCAATAACATGATAGTCCTTTAAGTCTTTGACTATGATTGTTAAGGTGGTAGTCCCAAATTAGAGATAAAACACCATTTGTTTCCCATGATAGTCTTTGTATTGGGATAACAATCCTCTAATGCTAATATGGTAGTCATGTGAGTAGAATTTTATAACTTTAAAAATGGTAATGATGATCCCTCTTTGAAATAATAGTCCTCTCATCCTATGACATGCTATAGGAGTTTTATAAGAGTTTAAACAAGACAAGGTAGTTTATTCTAGCTTCTGACTATCCTTTTGGATGCCTAGGGCTATTTATGATAGTTCCCTTATTGATTTCAACAATAATAGTCCTATATTTGATCTTTGTAAGATAGTGATTAAAAGTGCATATAATACTTAATGGTTCTCTCTATGTCACAATTCCACTCCAACACCCTACTTAGTTCATCTCCTTGTCAATGATTTATGATAAGATGGTTAAGAATATCCAATATGGTGCAATGATGCAACAATATGTAAGGTTTGTATTAATAAAAAATGATAGGATAGTGATTTTATGCACACAAAAAATTTGATAATCAATTGCAAGAATGAATTCTAGCATACCCAAGAAACATTAGTATGTGTAAGTATATAAATATTCATAAAAAAATATTCTCAAAAACATAATAAAACATCTAAATTTTTATTATAATAATGTCCATACAATTTTATATGATGGATATAAACTAGACAAAGTTTATTAACTTAATAATTAGTTTTCATCACAAAATATCAGAAAATAAATTACCATCAATATCTACACTATTATAGCTCACAAATAACCATATTTCCACAATAAAATAGCTACTTGATTAGAGAAACATGACCCCAAGACTAAGGACAACAAAGAAAAAGAATATGCTTACAAATTACTAAAGAATTAAACCAAATAAGCTAAAAAGAAAAGAAAAAACATACTAACAATGATAGCAAAGCCAAAACAACTAGCTGACCAAAATCAAAGGAAAAATTAACAAACTAGACATGTAACTAACTAGGACTAACTAGAATTATGTCCAAAGACTTAGGACAATAGGCATCAATAGTCCCTCTCAAAGGTTTCCTTAATGTAGGAAAGGAGAATACGTATTGCTACTCCCTCTCAAAGGTTTCATAAATGTAGCCAAGGACAAAAAAAATCTATTCAAGGTCTTAAGGTTAGCAAATTTATTTTTGTATTCTTAAATCTATAAGATCTAGGTAGCATAAGCTCATATTTAAGAGATAAATCATATAAAATCAACAATTAATGTAACTTACCATGATCATAATTATTCCATACACACATAATCTTACTTCAATCATCATAGTTAAATTGATAATCATCATTACTTACTAAAAAGGTCTTGGGTACGGCCTAGTTTAAAGTGTTTATGTGTTGAAACTACAATCACCATCAATTGGTATGTATTTGATGAGATCTCATCTTTAGGAGGTCTTTATTTATGTTGTATCATTCCTCATGCCACATGTACATGCAAATCACAAGAAAATTATTCATTAGCAAAGCATTACAACAATTATAAATAGATAACCAATCATATCATTGTAAGATTCATCATTATTAGTATAAAAAAAATGATATGTTTAATCTTCCGAAATATCAACATATGTCTAATACAAAAAAGATAATGTGCACTCCCTCAACTAGATCAACAAGATCAATCAGGAGTGTATCTCTCAAAATATATGAGCTATTAGTATCTTCAATCAACACATTTCTAATCTTGTCCTTTAAAGAAACACATTCATTCTCATTTTTTCAAAAAAATGTAATGCCCATGCCTAAAAGAAATCACGACAATCCATCATAGAATGTGGATCAATAGACTGTACAATACAAACATCTTGCAAAGAAAGGTCTGTCATACTTAGCTTAAATATCATGTCCATACTATTGTTAGTTTCTTCAACCGAAAAATATTCTCTTAATTGAAAAAAATAATAAGAAATCAAAATATTATTCACCTAGATAATAATTATTAATTTAAATGCCTTCTTGACCTCCATTTTCACATATTATGCCACTATCCTCACCCTTTTCATACATTTTAGAATTATTTACATAGAAAACATCAACATAATGCATATTAACAAGACGTGATATATATGAATCTACTCTAAACAGAACGATCACATTTAATGAACTAACAGGCAGAGCTGATGGCCCTCCATGTGCACAAGGCTAATCCTCCGTCCTTACTCTCGTTATGCTACACATCAAAAGAAGATGCACAACCCACCGAAAATGACCCACAATATAACGAAAACAATGAATACACTTGTTCTCAGATGAAATGGAGTGTCTAATGCTGCGGGAACCACGCTCGACATAGACACCAAATGGTGTTATTTTCTTATAGAAAGGGCAAACAATGTTCTGTCAGAGAGAACAAGAAAGCTTGTGAGGACACTTCATTTTCAAAGAGACGAGGGTGAGACGCTTCCGCCGTCTAGAATTGTTTTTTAACCAAAATTTACAGTGGCGTGTTATAGGACTCTGAGCTTTGTCTTAAGTGGACCATTCCAGGACTGTGGGCCCATGGTTTGAAATTCGTCTCTTTAGTCTTGTCTTAGGTAGGTCGTGATGTCATGACGGTTCCTGTCGCTTCCCACTTCAAATCTCAATGGCGGATGGATTCCCACTTGAAAATATTTTGTCCCACCTGCTTTTTCTTCTTCTCTCTGCCTTGTATTCGTGCATTGTTCCTTCATTTCAGCCCCACTTTTAAAGCAAATGCCATTATAGATTATCTTGTTTTTCGCTTTGTCGATGCGCCGAAAGGTATATTAAGTTTATCTATGTCAATATATACTACTACTTCGGTATGTTTTTGTGTGGAACGCCTCGGATAAAAATTAATGTACAGTACTTTATTATTAAACGATTATTATTATTTTTATATATGTGATGAGATTAAAATGTAAATAATGGCCTTTCAGATGTAAGTGTATAAGTCTAATAAATATTTGATCTTAATTTTTTATATTTACATTACGTTTTAAGATTTTAAAATTGTCTATTAAATTGATATTTTTTAAAATTTATAGATTAAAAATTAATTTAGATTATTTTAATGACACGTATAGATTTATATCTTAAAATTTCAATTTTTAAAAATTGGGTTTATGTCCACCTCTCTTAATAATTATTATGAGTTGACTAAAGTAGGAATTATTTCAAAATGCATGCTACAATAGTATAGTTAAGGACTAACTCTAATTATTGTAGATCACCTAAGCAAATCTAGGATCTATAGAGGATAAAGGAGTTATCTATTAAGAATATCTAGAGATAATGCATTACATCACCATGCTAGGAGCATATTACATGACCACATATTATCCTTAATCTTTGTTTATTGTCATTGAATTAGTTTATCTAGGTGCTTGACCAAAGGAGAATAAATCCTAGGCTAGCAAGTTCCAAAATAATGTTTGTCAACATCATTTTAAACAAATAGGTATATTAGATTGATAGATATTTTCTAGTCAACATTTTTTGTCATATTAATTATGTAGATTGATTCCAAATCCACATGATAGGTTCACTTATGAAGATGTGAAGTTCACTTTCATAGGCATGAAGATTAGATCCTTAATCTTGACTTTGAACTTGATAATTGATAAATAATTTTATTATTTCAAAGTTGTTTCCTAATGAATCCAAATTTTCTAAGACAATAGCAAATCAATTTATGATAGTATTCTTCACTAGATTGAGAGCTAAGTATATTTTACTTATTTATTTAATTCCCATGTTAATTGCAATATTTATTACATTATCAATTATTACTCCAAGCTCTAAAATCCTAAAACCATAATTTCATTAGAGTTATATTTATTTTGGTTGAAGATCCCTTGAAAAATGGTCTCAATGATCCCAATGCACACATTAATGGTTTTTATATAAGTTTTTATGGATTCCATTAGTGAAATTTTAGCTTTTCAATAAAAGAGTTATTGGATTGCATATTGGGCATGTCTTTATGCTTAAATGATAAAATTATTGTATTTTATTATTCTAACAATAAATATTGCACCCCATCATATTAATAAATTGTGAAAATCCATTTAAATGATTGTAATGGTGAAATTTGCATACCCATATCATTCTTAATTATTTTCATGACCACCTTAATGGGACCATTAATGCAATAACATATCTATAAATAACATAGACTTTTATTAAGCTTGAATCATAGCTTGATTCATATCCACGTCTATTTTATCCTTATTCATAATGATTTATGTAAATACCTAAATTTTTCCATACCTGACCACATTTTACTTTATCCTATCCTAGCTAATTAAATAAATAACTAGCACTGAATTAACTAATTAATCCATCCTTCACCTGGGTATGTGTAGGATCATCATGGAAAAAATAGGCCCTTAAGTGGCAAAACATTCAAAAAAATCAGAGTTAGGCAGCTTGATGTAAACATTTGAATAAGTTATCTATATTATTTATGTGTGAACCCCAATCTTAGTACCTGCAAAATAATAAGAACACATACATTAGATGTTAGAATGCAAGTAAGAACAAGGATTCCCCATGAAATCCATTAACATAGCTCAAATTAGGAAAAAAGCAATGAACACAATGAAATACAATAAAAGAGATTGAATCCTAATTGAACTAGCAAACTTATGATCCCATCGGGGAATTGGTGCCAATTTGATGTGAAAATTGGCCCTTTCTCAACTCCTATGATGCAAGCTTGATGTGTTGATGATAATTGATCCACTTTGATGAAGGATGGTGAATGCTCCAAGCTAAAAAATTGCATAACCTAGCTAAGATTCAAGAATGATGGATGGAATTTGATAGATATTTGAGCATGGTAACTTTGCATAATTTGTGGATGATCAAATGAGGAATGAAGCCTCTTATTTATAAATGAGATTGAAGGATGAATGTCCAAAATTGAGCAATGTGGGACTAACATTCATCTAATGGCAAGATGCCACTTGTCAACCCATGAGTGGATGGAGGATGTGCAAGTTTTGAGGATTGTGCCAATAAATGCCTATTTTTGAATTTGAATTTTGTTGAAATGACTTGCAAGAGGGAGGGGAAAATGCATTAAATGCCACTTGGCTCAAGGCAAAGGACATGTAAGATGGAGTAAACGCCTTGTTGGATGTACATGTCAACTTGGATTTTTGAATTCAAACTTGGAGAATATTCCAAAACGATGTCTTGTTGAGGAAAATAGGGATTTAATAAATCAATTAAATCCATTTTCATGTGCAAGTGGTAAAATCTGGAGGATGGGACATGATAAGAGATTAAATTAATCAAGGTTAATTAATTTAATGAAGGGGATTAGATGATGTGACAAATTTGACTTAGATTTGTAGCTTTATTTAAATCAAATATGAGAGGAAGGTGATAAGAGATTAATTAAATAAAGATTTTGATTTATTTAATTAAAAGAGATGATGTTAGATTAAATTAATAAGGTTTTAATTTATTTAATTTAATAGATAGACTTTAGAGATTTAATGAAATAAAATTAATTATTTAATTAAATAGGGATAATTAGATCAGATTGATTGATTTAATTAACCAAAGAGAGAGACTTAATTAGATAAAATGATTTATTTAATTAAGGGAAGGAAATTGATGAATTTAATCAAATAAGGAAACTTGATTAAATGGTTAGACCAAAAGATGATTCAGGATGAAACGATGTTAGTAGTCAGAATCAGATGCACAATGTCAATCAGTATATTTTACGTGTCTATATTTTGCCCCTCTTTGAAGCAATGCACTCATTGTGTTGGTTCAAAGAATAAACGATCTCGATCAAAGCCAAAAAAAAATTGCTTCCTAAAATCTTGCCCCACTGTTGCCTGGCGAGAGAAAACATGCCAATATATTGCCCCCTCGAGAGATTGGACAAAAATTTCAATTTTTGGGTGATCTCGCGAAAAAAAAGGACAAGGTTCCCGACATGTCCGAAAAGGCTCCAAGAGGCCAAAAACGTGTCTAAACGCAATAAAACGATGTAAAACAACCCTCAATTGGACAAAAATAGCTTCAAGGGTCTAAAACCCTAGTAGGATAGCCAATTAGGGTGAAAAAAACCCTAATTTTCAAGCTTAAAAAGGCTCCGAGGGGTCACTTTCAATTCATTTTCACACACATCCATTAGCAACCTTGAGATTTGAGCTCTAACCTCCTGACGATATGGTGCAACAATAGCTTCCGATGCATATTTCTGATCGAATCTAGATGTACTAGCGACCACCTGGCATTGGGGCACCAGTAAGTGATCCTTACTTGAACTTCATTTTTTATTTTTAGCCTTCATTTAATGCATTCAAAGTTAGTCATTCTGCAGTGGTGCTATATAGTGCCGTTCAGAAATCAAACTACACCACTCAGTGTCAAATTGCCCCGCGGCGATGTAGTTTGGAGTTTGAAAATAAACTCCAAACTTCGATGCTAAGCTCGTGGTCGGCGGGGTGAATTACAAACTGCAAAGCAGCGGTCTTGTTTCTTTTCAAAGTGTGCCACTGGGAAGGAAAGTGGACCACGGTGGTGTGCTTTCGGCCTTTTGTACCCTAGCGTCGGAGTTTGATTAAAAATCAAACTGCGACGCCTTAACGTATTGCGACGCTGGAGAGGTTTCTTGGACGCCTGATGAAGAATTTTTCAAAAATTTTAACATGATGACCCTTCCTGATGTAGGATGTGGCGAGGGAGCTCTACTCCCAAGAGCACAGGTCATGGGATATGTTCGGTTATTTGTGGGACCTGAGTGATAGGGATCAGGATCGACTTCGCAAATGGGGCTATGGTACATCGCCTATGCAGCGCCCGTTCACACTCACCTAGGGATGTTGTTAGTGCTGGCCGAGAGATGGCATAGTGAGACCTCTTCATTTCACCTTCCCACTAGTAAGACCACCGTCACCTTGGAGGACGTTTGGTGCATTCTAAAATTGTCGATTCATGGTCAGCGGGTCATTTTTGATATGGATGAGGGATAGGATGCCTGCCACAGAGTCCTTGTCATAGAGGACATCGTTATTTGTTAGGGGAAAATCAAGCTTGAGTGGCATAGGACCCTGGTACCTCCCTTCCGCTTGGTTGTTGCAGCTATTATTTCGGGTCTCATTGCCCTAGACAAACGAGGTCAGTACTTCACTCCCGGTTGGGGACTCTGCTGGGAGCGCATGGTTTGCGATAGGCCAGTTCATTTTGCTTGGGGGCCAGTGCTTCTAGCCTCTCTTTATAGGGATCTCCACGAGTATGTCTACCTCGACGATAGAGCACTCAGAGCAGATGTCACTGTTATCCATGTATGGGCGTGGGAGCACATTGTTGTCCTTCAACCATGGATTGTTACAGTTTTGATGATGCCAGTCGATCCCCTCATATGGCGCTACAAAGGTGGTGTGTCCTTTTATACACACAGGTGAGCATGGGATCCCCTATTGGAGGAGGGTCCGAGACGAGATACAAGTATTTATATGGCGTTCTTACCTTGGTCGGCCTGGATGGGCCGGCGATGCAGACCATCTTTTCTTTGCCCGCCAGGATGGCTACATGCAGGGGCGCGAGCATACGATGATTGAAAGATATATGCTCGGATGCATGCAGCGTCAGTTTGGTGAGCCCCAGGATCATCCCGACGATGACTATGTGGTCGTCTTCGCTCGCACCATGTCACAGGTTTCATGGGGGCGATACATTCCTGCCTTGGAGGCCATGGATAGTTTCAGATAGTTAGTGGCTCAGCCATGGGCCTATGATCAGGGGCCTGCAGATCTAGGAACGACGTAGGAATACATGGATTTGTTCCGGCCTCCCCTTTGTTTGACTATTCCAGAAGCAGTCTCCGATTGGTAGAGGGTGAGAGGCAGAGGGGGAGGACAAGGACAGAGGGCTGGTGCATGACAGGATCAACTGGTCGTGCATCCATTTCAGCCAGATCCGGTCGACGTACAAATGTAGGATCAGCAGCAGGTGCCGCCAGGTGTACCACCACGGGCTGAGCATCAGCCTCAGGTACATCCTCCACGAGCACAGCCAGCAGTGCAGCCATCAGGGCAGGTGGATCCCCGAGATGTGTTGATTGTGTAGTTGCAGGCCCAGGTGTAGACTGTGACAGCCGAGAGGGATCATGCTAGGACTGAGAGAGAGAAGATTAGGGCCGAGAGGGATCAGGCCATACAACAGAGACATGCCGCAAAGCTACAGGCAGCTATAGAGCTAGGCCAAATACAACAGTTGGAGAGTATGGAAGCCTCCTCCTCTCAAAGTACAGTGTCTATCCGGTCCTACAAGGATGTCGTCCGAGGTAAGTGCACCAAGATGGTTCCCAAAAAGGGGGCTTAAGTGGCCACTTTTTTTCTGAAATCAGGAAATGCTAACCTTGGACGTGAAATTGAGGATAGTTACACTCAAAATTTTGAGATGGAACAAAAACAAGGATCGAAGTGCTCCGAGTCTACTTTCTAAACTACTAATTTATTTTGAAAATGGTTGAGATTAAGGGTTCAAAAGAGGGATGTACAGAAATTGGTGTTTTTTTGTCAAAAACATAACATAGCAACTCTTGTACGACTGAGCACGATGAACTTTTTTGTAGTATTTTTAAAATCTCTACATCAGAAGTTAGCTAATAGCATCTAGTTGGTGCATAATTTTTTGATAATTTTTTAATGAATATTTGATTTTGTACTAATTTTCTAAGTGGGAACTATCTAAAAAGTAGAATTTTGGCCGTGCTCCCTACAAATTTTTGAAAATAATTGATTTTTTTTTTTTTTGTAGAATGGAGTCTAGTTTCTAAAAATGTAATTTATTTGAAATTTTTATAACGTTAATTTATAAAAAAACACTAAACACTGGTTTTTGGCAAAAAATAGACATACAAACAAAATAAATTATGGATTAAAGGCTTAACATTGTCGAAAAGTGAAAAAAATTACATCGTTGGATAGCTAAGAGAGAACCTAACATTACCCATGTTTTCGATTTTTTCAATATTGAACTAGATGCAATCTTGATGGTGAGCACAGACTCGATTATGTGAAAAATTGTAGAATTTGCAAAAACACATCTCTGGCCTTGTTGGGAATGCCCTCCAAGCCTTTGGGTTGGTATTCCAAGGCAAATAATTTCACTTTTTTCTTCGTTTTTAATGCGTTATAATGCGAGCGTGTTTTTAAAAAAAATTCATAAGTGGCCAGAAAATTGGTACCCAACTTCATGCACCCGCCCTCTAAGAGGCCAAGTACTATCAGATGCTTTATCATGAGGTCATACCCAGAGCAGCACGGGTCCCAGAGTACTCACAGTGGACCAGCCACAGACCAATAGAGGGTCACGGTGACAGGGGCGAGGGCAGCATACATGGGGGTAGACCTTGATCGAGATCATACCTTTTGTGCCTTATGGGCTCATTTTTGATAGCCCTATGGGCCTTTTGTACTAATTGACATACATGTACAGTGATTCGATTATTTTGTACTATGACAGTTACATTATTGATGATATATGAGCCGATGATGATTTTGATGTGATAAGATGTGTATCATTTATTTATGCATTTATGGATGATTCTATTTCTATATGTTGTGCAATGATGTTTATGATGTTATATGATTTATTTATGGATGCATTTATTTCCGATGATATATGCATTATGTAATGATTATGACTAACAGATCTATATTATGTTGACCTATGATATGCAGATGTATTTATGTGATGTGTAATGATGCAAAATGATATGATATGTAATATGTTATATGCAAAATGATCTATGGAAGTGATCTATGGTGTATGTGCGAAATGATATGACTCCTGCTTATATATGAAATGATTATGGATGGATGTACGCCTTGCATGTAATGGATTTTTATGTTTCTATTTATGTTGATAATGATGTGGAATGACCTATGCAATGAATGATTGTGATGTTATTTATGAGATGATATGGATGATTAATGGACAATATAATGCAATATATATGCAATGGTCATGTTTTATATGATATGATGCAAATGAGATGATTTTCTAAGATGCTTAGAATAAAAAATCTATATTATCCTAAACATGTTAAATGTATGTAATGTATGTGATGCATTTAATGTGATGTGTTATATGCAATGATGATGATGTTCTATGCAAAAATGAACGTAATGTGTGAGATGACCTTATGATGTTATGCAAGTATGTATGCAATGGATTATCTATAATGCTTATGTACCTATTATGTATGATTATGCAGTATGTGGTAATGTGAAATGGTTATGAAATGTTTATGCAAATGAATATTATGCAATAATTTATGTGATAAATGCAATGTTATGCAATGTAATGGATGTAATGTAATAAAATGGATGTGATGTAATAAAATGGATGTGCTTATCCATAAAAAATGCTTATAATAACATGTTTATATGATGGTGGAAATGCAATGCATATGTTTCCTATATGATATGTTGATGCAATATGCAAATGTTTTGTGTATGCATGATCGATGACGATGATGACTAACTATCATAGTACCTTGTTAGCATGATGAGCAAGAAGGGAAGAAGTCATTTCAACAAGACACAAGATGATGAAAATGCAAATGATGATGATTACTTGTCGAGGAGTTGGGATTTTCAAAGGGCCAATTTCCTTATGTTTGATAACACACGTGGTACGATGCATCAAGGTATAGAAAAATAGGATGGCATTGTACCTAGTGTGATGGACTTTGACTTGAAAAATAGATAGCCTGAGTATCCATGTTCACACTTGACATACGAAAACCTTGCTAGGATGCACTTTAGAAGTTTCAAACACCTCAGACCAAAACACAGAAAGGTATAACCTATCAATGCAATAGTCAACAAGTTGCCCAAAAGCTCCTCCATACATACCTAACAAAGCAAGTATTCGCCGAGGTTATATTACAAGAACGTCCAACAAGCACAACAGACAAAAGATAATGATCATTGGCCCATTCCTATTTCTCTAAATCCTCTTGTTCGGATATCATCGAGAAGTCCTTGGAATGAGCACAATAAGATAAGTCAAAAGGATAAAGACCAAGTAAACAAACAAGCTGATGTTCTTCAATACCGCTAACCAAAAGAGGATGTGTTTTCTAAGGATAAGAACCGAAACTTATTGCCGAAAGATAATGCCCATTGTAGGAAGGATGTATCCTAAGACATGTTAGTGGATGGCGGCACGCCATTTCATTTATCCAAAACGTTCTAAATGATGATTGATATGGGACAAATTGGATGATGAGTTATCGACATGAAGAGTTGACCAACTTGTTTACGCACTGACTTAGACCTAAGACTTGATGTTTTGAGTTTTCACTTTTGATTAGCTAGACTTGTTTTTTATTATCTTACCAAAGATTGAGGATGATGATCATTTATTATGAATGATGTTATTTCAGGTGCAAGCGAGATGAGATGGATGGATTTTTTCAAATATTTGGATGTTTTTGATCTTTTTGAGATGTTTTGAGGCTGTTTTTGGTATTTTTGGAGATTTTGCAAATGTTTTGATTTTTGATTTTTGATTTTTCCAATGTTTTGTGGTTTTCTGAGATTTTGGACAAGAGACTAACCTAAAGACATATCTTAGGGGCCTTGGGGGCTAATCAACATATTAGTCTTGCCTACATTATACACGCAGAGACCACATAGTTCAACTGACTAGTTGATCAATTTACAGATGACGATATACATGATGAGATGTCAGTTTATTATGACGGACGCTTAAAGGACTGACCTAAGTGTCTCGGGGGATGATCAAAGATCAACCTTGCCTACGTTCAAAGCTTAGAGATGACGTAGTTTGACAAGATGACTTTTTTTTTACTTTTTAACCTTTTGACCTGTTTTGGGATTTTGATATGTTTTGATGTTTTTGGATTTTTTAATTTTATGATGTTTTTGGATTTTTTGATTTTAGGACTTTAAGAACATACACGAATCTGATCTAATGATAACATTCCCCCAGCGTGATGCAACAGACTACTTCGATAAAGGCAGGACAAACTAACCTTGAGGATGGGCCAAGTAATACTAGGAGGGATCATGATATGAAAACAAGACCAAGCTATTGTGCAGATGCGGGTGGATAAGTGATGGATGAAGATCTGGATGCGATGGATGATGCAGAACAAGTCGTAAAGATCCTAGTGGATGGAAAGTGCTTATTTACACAAGGCGCTTGTTTGCTAGGTTTTCACCAAGGTACTTTCCCAAAGTGCCACCGAAGTGGTTTTCACTAGAGGACGATTTTTTTCTTTACTATTTTCAATCCTTTTTCTAATTTTTTCAGATTTTTTATTTTATTTTATTTTTTTTGTTGTCACCAAGATGCCTGTTTGCTAGGTTTTCGCCAAGGTAACCATTTTTTCAGGACATTTTTTGATTTTTTGGATTTTTGGTTCTATACCCTAAAAGATTTAGGCATAAAACTTTTTGAGATGAGAGCTATTCATGGGATCTTGCAGAGGTTCCCCTTCAGGTGTTGATAACTGATATGCCCCTGACTTGTAACTTGTGATAATGAATGGTCCCAACCAATTGGGTCCAAATTTTCCTTTGTTGCTTGGGTTTGGGACATTCTTCTAATTCTCTTTTAATACTAGTTCTCCGACTTGGAAGGTCCTACTTCTGATTTTCTTATTATAGCTCCTTTTGAGTCTATTCTGATAGACTTGCAAGTGATTCAAAGCATCTATATGTCGCTCATCCAGTAGCTCCAACTCATTTAGTCTTGATACTTGATACTCTTCATCTGTGATGAGGTTTTGCAGTGATATCTTGAGTGATGGGATCTTGATCTCAATGGGGAGTACTGCTTCTGATCCGTAGACCAAGGAGAAAGGGGTGGCACCGATAGGTGTGTGAATGCTGGTTTGATAGGCCCAAAGGGTGGGATTAAGCTGCAAATGCCAGTCACGACCTGCATCATTGACTGTTTTCTTGAGGATTTTTAGAATGGTCTTGTTTGTAGCTTCTGCTTGGCCATTGCCTTGGGGATGGTATGGGGTGGAGAAGCGATGTTGGATTTTGAATTTTTCACATAAGTCACGAACCTCCTGATTCTTGAATGGTGTCCCATTATCTGAGATAATGGCTTGTGGAACACCATAGCAGAAAATGAGATAATTTAGGATGAACTTAGAAATCTACTTCCCAGTTATATACGTCATGGGTATGGCTTCGACCCATTTAGTAAAGTACTCCATTGTAGTTATGATGAATTTGTGGCTGTTAGATGAGGTGGGCATGATTTTACCAATGAGATCAAGTCCCCACTACGAAAAGGGCCATGCTGTGACGATGGGATGAAGCTCTTGAGCTGGAGCATGGATGAGGTCCCCATGTTGCTAACATTGTAGACACCTTCTAGCATAATCATGTGCCTCTCTTTCCATTGTGGGCCAATAATACCCCATCCTCAGTAGTTTCTTGGCTATGGTCATTCCACTCGAGTGTGAACCACAGATACTGTTATGTACTTCAGTTAGAGTAGTTAATGCCTCCTCAACGTTTAAGCAGCGTAGTAGGGTTCCTTCTATGCTTCTACGATATAGGGTATCTCCTAGGATGAAAAATTTGGATGCCTTTTTTACAAAGGTTCATTTTAGGTTTGAGGGTATATTGGTGGGTATGACTCCTATTCAAAGGTATGTGTAAATGTCGTGATACCAAGGATCACCGGGACCAATGATTTCGCACACAAATTTTGATTCTGGTACCTCAAATGCAGGCACGAGAAGCTGCTCAATCAGGAATTCATATTTTGGAATGTTGTGGGGGATGTCTAGTAAGGATCCAATTGTTTCAATGGTGTCTGCTACTCTATTTTTGGTTCAGGGAATCTGCTCAAATGTAATTTCGATGAAGGATTCTTTGAGAGTCTCCACCAATTTCTTGTATGGAGTGAGCTTGTTGTCCTTGGTCTGGTATTCATTGTTCACTTGATTTATTATCAATTGGGAATCTCCATATACTTTGAGAGCTATAATGTTCCACTGCACTACTATTCTGAAACCTATGGTTAAAGCCTCGTATTCTACAATGTTGTTGGTGCAGGGAAATGATAGTTTGTAGGACCTTGGTATGCAATCCCCTTGTGGGGTGATAAAGAAGATGTCAGCTCCTAATCCATGTTGTGTGTATGAGCTTTCAAAGTACAGTTACCAGTGGTCAGCTACATTGAGATTGAAAATAGATTCATCTGGAAACTCTGAGACGATAGGATTCTTTGAATATATTGGTGCTTCTGCAAGTTGATCTGTGATGACTTGGCCTTTGATTACTTTCTGCTCCACATATTCAATGTCGTATTCTGATAGTATCATCACCCATTTGGCCATTATTCCTGTGAGCATTTCCTTTCACAATAAGTATTTGAGAGGGTCGATTTTGGCGATGAGTTTTGTTTTGTGTGCCAACATGTAATGTCTAAATAGAATGTGTAGAAAATTGAATGTAGTTTCTAAACTACTAGGTTTGTTTACAAAAAATAAAAATATATGTAGTGAAAATTTGAAATTTCAATGCAGTAGTACTTAAATTTCAAGGAAAAAATAAGAAGTAGGTGTCTGTCTGACCACCCTAACCACAATAAAATGATAATATTTTTTATAATATTTTAGATATAAGTAGAGGACTCTTGTCGATGTGATGCATATTTTTTTATAATTTTTTTCCAAGTAAAAATTAATTATGAATTTTTTATTACAACTTTAAAAAAATATAAAACCTCATATGTCTAACCACCTTAACTTGGTCAAAACTTCATGAAATTCAATTTTTATTTTTTTAATCCTATAGTATGAAAAGCATAGAGTGTGATGCATATTTTGGATTCAAGAAATGTGATACCATTTGAAAGCTATAGATTTTTTTCAATCAACCTATCAATCAGGACTTTAGTCATTACAATTTGAATAGAAAATGAATAATAATTACTTATTAAATTCAAAGTAAAGCATAATTTATATTGGTGGAAAACTAAGAATCTCCTTTAAAAACCCTTTTCATTTTATCAATTTTGGGTTAAAAAAAAGTTGTAAGCCACATACCCATCATATTGCCACTTTTTGGCCCATCATGATCCTGCACATACCCACCTTTATCCCTTACTCTTAATTAAATAAATTTATATTTATTTAATTCCAACCTTATCCCTCAAATCCTTCAACTAAATTAATTAATTTATACTCACTAAAACCTAGAAATAGGGGGTTCTAATCTTTTGGAAGATAGAACTAGGGTTTAGGACCTTTCCACCTATTTCCTTCAAGTTTCACTCAAGGAAACCTTAGAGATCCGAATCTAAGGGTGGAATGAGAGAAAGAGGTCTACAATAAGGTGTCCGAGAGTGTGATTAAAGACTAAAGGGTGGTTCACCACCAAGAAAAGGCTTGGAAAGACAAGAAATGCAAATGATATGCAAACCTAACTATGCAATCCAAGATATAAAATTGAAAAATAGAAGAATGAACTGAGAAAGGACAGAGGTGCACCTGGAAATCTGAAGAAGCTCAAAACAAGGTCTGCACTCTAAAAAATCTGAATTTTAATGCACATTGGGACTCATATGCCACTAAGGGAAATTTAGTCCCAGTTTAGGGTTTTTGGGCAGAAACCGGAATTCTGTAGCGACAAGTTTGAATCCTCTAAAATTTGGGAAAAATGCTATACTAGGACTCATATGATACAAGTGGCATATCAGTCTCATTCTACTTTTTCGGAAAGTCAAGATCTGAATATGTTCTTCTATCTCTGCTCTTCCTTCCAAGCTTGGTTTATGGATTTGAACCTATTAAAAAAAGCTACAAAATAAATATTGTATTGATTCGCTTATGGGGGTTTTTCCTTGGTCAAACCCCTAGTTTGGTAGTTAAACCTTGATATAAATAATAGATATTGAAAGTAAATATGAGTGCAAGTCATAATCTTAAGTGCATCTAAGATTAGGAGATCTAAACTACCATAAAACCCTATTCTAATATGTTAGATTAAGATGCATGAATGAAATATATAGATGATGACTCACTTTGGGGGATCCCTAATCACCCTAATAAGCCATAATGATGCATGTAGCTTTCTTTAGGTAGAAAGTAGAATGATAATGGAGGATGGAATCACTTAGGAAACAAGTAATTAGGCTTGGCTCAATGACTAGTTGCATCTCCCCAACCTAGAATCCATCATGATTCACCATAGGCAATCATCATCAATCCTTGACAATGCTAGATCTTGAATGAAAGTGAGCTTGAAGACCTACAAAAACACTATAATGTTGCTCCAATACTTCAACTTTGCTTGCTACTTGCTCTTGAATGCTCTTGTGAAAGTATGCTTCAATGCTCAAGTTGATATTATGAATGCCTAGATCTTGGATTGCTTTTCTAGATGAAAATAATGATTTGGACTATTGTTTATATAGGAAATTCATCTAATTTACCATTTATTAGATCCCAAATAACGACATTAATGAAAAATTTAATGAAAAACCTTGATTTCCCACTCAAACCCTAAAAAGGGGTCACTCAAGACTCATACACCACTTGTGGCATATGGGTCCCACCTAGGGGGAGTCATACACCCAAGGTGGTGTATGAGTCCCACCCTAGTTTTCCAGGCTGAGCAAATGTCAAGATTTTAGAAAATTGAATGCCTTTGCTGATTTTATCGAGATTTCAATCAAAATAAGCCTTGGGATCCGAAATAAAGGGTCTTAGGGGCCTATTAATGATGAATTAAAGGGTCATGAATGCAAGGGTACTAAAATAGGTCCAAATTAATCGTGAAATTGTACCATCTCCAAGGGAGTACAATTTTCTACACTACACTCGCTTAATTAATTGATTTAGGCTAATTAATCTTTCTCTCCATTTCCTCTAATATTTAAATTCACATGATCCTCAATCATTTTCCATTTAATTATAGCCATCAAATCCATCTACATGGATTAAAATTTGAACTTTCCATCACCTAACAAGTGTCCCTACCCTACTTCTTGCTCACACGTGTGAGCATACTCCACACATATTTGTAGCCACGCTACTTGCTATACATGTCATAAACTAACCACCCTATTCATTTCACTTATTCCTTTCACATGCTACCATATTCCTTACACATGGTGTGCTCACACATGTGTGAGCACACCTAGTTCTTACACCTCTATTCCTCTTGTGACACTTTTCACTAGGCTAAGCCTTTAATCTAGATGTCTCCATCTTCCTCAAATCCTATCCCTCTAATAACCAATACATTTTGGCCCTTGGTTTTTCTTGTGAAAATATATAAATTGGAGGCCTTTCATCCCATTTTATTATCCACATTCATCATATCCTTATGCTATCATTTTCTTGATCTATCCATCCTAGTTGTATTATCATGTTGTTGGTTTAGTAGAAAACCACATTCCACCCATCAACACATCAAAAATAAAACATCAAGTGGAGCAAGGGTGCACTCTATTTTCACTCAATCAAAGGAGAAAGAGATAAAAAAAGGTACAAAAGGTTCAACTATTACTTTAGAACATTTTTCTTATCCTTGTTTATTTTTATATCTTCATTTTGACATGCTCGGTCTTCTAACCCCTTCATTTTTCTTGAATTTTTATATTTTTTCACATCCTAGGTTTTGGATTAGCACCTATGTCCTATATTTTAGCACTTTCATTTAGGATTTTACCACCTACAATATGTGATTTTGCACCTACGCTTCAATATCAACACACAAATTATGATTTAGCATTTTCATTTCTTAATGTTTTCCATATTTTTCAATTTTATTTCTCACTTTTACTTGTAATTTTTCTCACATTTTATTTTTGTTATGTAGGTACTTAGCCTTATTTCATCCCTTTTCATCATTTTCTAACCCCCTATTTGCAAGAATTTTTTTTTCTTACAAGTGTCTTTCCTAGCATGGTTTAGCACTTTCACTTTATGAAGTTGTGCTCCCACTCTACAAATCAATGCATTCACAAGTCAACACCTATGTAGATCGATGCTTTCACTATGTGAATCAATGCTTCAAGAAATTAATGCATACACATATTAGCACTTTTGCTTTGTCATTCAATGCTTTCACACTTGAAACATTTCTTCCTATTTTTTTATCATTTTTGTGTTTATGTTTTAAAATTCTCATTTTCTATCATTTTCATTGATTCTAACATTTTTTTCTACAAGTTCTTGCTCTTTTCTAGGAAAAATAATTAACATATATATTATGTTCTATGCAAGTTTATAAATCAACACTTCTTATCAATCAACACATGCATATTTTAGGTATAATCATTTATTTTTAAACTTTATATATTTTAGTGTTTCCATATATATTTAAATTATATGCTTATCTTGTTTAGTTCTTTCAAACAATATTTTAGCATAGTTAAATTGATAATCATCATTACTTACTAAAATGGTCTTGGTAACAACCTAGTTAATTATGTTATGTGTTGAAACTACATATTTGTCATCAATTGAACATATGTCATTTGATGATATCCCACCTTTAGAAGGTCTCAAATTATGTTGTATCATTCTTCATGCCTCATGTACATGCAAGCCACAAGAAAATTTATTCACTAGAAAAGAATGACAAAAATTATAAATAGTTAAATCAATCATATCATTGTAGCATTCATCATTATTAGTATAAAAATATGATATTTTTAATTTCCACAAACTTGACATATTCCTAATGCAAAAATTTAAAGTGTAATCCCTCAACTAGATCAATACAATAAATCATGAGTGTATCTCACAAATTATATGAGCTATTAGTATCTTCATTTAACACATTTCTAGTCTTGTCTTTCAAAGAAACACATTCATTCTCAAATTTTCATAGTAGTGTAATATCCATACCAAAAAGAAATCATGACAATCATTCTTAGGATGTGGATTAGTAGGTTGTACCATACAAATATTTTGCAAATAAAGGTCTAGATCATGTTTATTGAATACTCTAGGATTGACTTGTATTCACTTAGCTTTGATAGCATGCCCATCCTAGTGTTAGTTTCCTCCATTGGAGGGGATAGTAAGAAATCAAAATATTCTTCACCTAGATCATAATTATTTATTTAGATGCCTTCTTGACCTCCACTTTCATATATAATGATACAATCCTCATCCTTTTCCTATATTTTATAATTATTTACATAAAAATTATCATCATTATGCATATTAACAAGACTAGAATGATCAAAACATGATAAGTATGAATCTACTCTAAATAGATCAATCAAATTTAATGCACTAACATCATCAAATTCACATTTATAATCCTTTGATTTTTCTTCTTGTTATTGTTGGAGTGATCCACGATCTTGGAAAACAACATTCTGACATTAAGGACCTCCTTGTACTTTCTGAACCTAATCCATGTCATGTATCTCTTCTTGTAACAATCCCTTATTTTTGCCTTATTAAATGAAATTGGCTATTATAGCATGAAATTCATTATTGTTTGCACCAAAAGTATAATATAACTAATCCCCATTGACCAATAGAATATCATAAACTCTTCATGGAAGTTTCTCTTTGAAAATTTAGTATGAATCTCACTCACTTGATTTGTACTTGAGAATTTCTTTGCTATTCCAATATCCTCTACAAGTTTAGAGTTTTTATCACTTTGCTTCTTCGAGATACCAGATGGATAATTTTGTATAAAACACTCCATTTCATCTCTCTTGTCATCACGTAACTCCACCAAATAATTTTCAATAGGTACATCATCATAAACTTAGTCTACAAATTAGTCATACAATTAGTCTTTCTTACTAATTTTGATTACTATTACGATCATCCAAAGTGATAGATCCATCCTTTATTGGGATTAAGCTGTCTCAACCTGAGAGTCCTAAGATTGATTTAATTTGATGTAATTTAATGTATTTATTTGTATAATTTAAATTCCTCTAGTGTCATGTCACAAACTGGGACCCATCGACTGAGTGGCATCCCCGTTGGAGGTGACTAGATGACAAATCATCATCCCAAGTAGACATAGGCAACCCACTTTGGAATCTATGACATATGACATATTCTATGATGCGTCATAAGGCATATTTGAATGCATGGGTGAAAGTTGGCACCCAAGATGGGTTATGATAGGATGAAAGAGAATTGGCTATTTTTAGCCAATTATGACTGATTCTATAGAAAATTTATGACATATTCCTTGACAGTTGTAAGGAATCTATCATAAGCTATTTTTAGCATATTCTAGGTGCCTAAGCTTGGAAGAAGAATATTTGCACCTTAGAAACTTGTCAGGGGTGTAAGGGAATGTTGTACATGTGTCCAAATGCATGTCTAAGGCATTGGATTTTGTGCCATGTGGATTTGTACAACCCTCACCTTCTAGATGCTTCTTGAAGCTTGTTTCACTCTATTTATTGAGTTCCTTGAGTTGTAGAATGCATAGTTTATTTGTAGGTAACAAAGTGTTGTCAGGTTAACTCCAGAACATGTGTTTGTGATGAAGCACTTGTTTAGAAACTTTATACTTAGGCTATGCTATAACTCCTATTTGAAGTAATATAGAAGTACTATTCTTTTGGAGGGTGGGGTTTTTTACCCAAAAGGGTTTTCCCCACGTATATCTGTTGTTATTCCTTTTATGTACTTGTTATTCTATTTCCATTATCCTCCATGTGTATCTCATATTGTAATAGCATAAGGTGTAAATTTTTTTTTTGTAACTCTCCCCTGATTATATTAGTGTAGGAAGTTGTTTCCACTCACACGACTTCCTTTCAGTTGGTATTAGAGCCTGGCCAACCTTGGTTCCTTTATTGGGTTAGAAGGGTTTTTTGAGCTAATCTCTATTTCAGTGGGAGTTTTGTAGAAGAGTGTATTTCATGAATTTGTTGCAGGAAAGAGATGGCAAGCACATTTGGGAGGATTGAGATGGAGAAGTTTAATGGTGGTAATTTTGAGTTGTGGAAGCTCAAAATGGAAGACATACTTGTAGATCAAGACTTATGGCTTGCATTTTCTAGAACCATGCCACAAGGCATGAAACAAGAGGATTGGGATCTCATGGATAGGAAAGCCAAGGGTCTTATTAGACTTTGTTTAGATGATTTCGTCCTCTTGAATTTCCATGAAGAGAAAACTTATGCTTCTTTGTGGAAGAAGCTTGGTGATGTCTATCAGGCTAAATCCATGGTAAACAAGATTTTCCTAAGAAAGAAGATGTATTCTCTGAAAATGGAAGATGGAGGATCTGTTTCACATAACTTGAACTATTTTAACATGTTTGTTGCAAAACTGGGTTCTGTTGGAGATAAAATTGATGAACAAAACTGTTGCATGCTCCTTTTGTGTTTGTTGCTAGACTCTTGGGATCACCTGAAAATGGCTATTGGAATCACTACTTCCACCTTTAAGATGGATGAGGTTTTTTCCTCATTATTATCTGAAGAGATGCGAAGGAAGTATTTTGAGATGGCCAAGGAGGCCCTTGCAGTCCATGGTAGACCAAAAGAGAGAAGCAAAAAGAAAGACAATAAATCTAAGTCAAAGTCTCTAGGGAGATCTGAGTCTCCTAGTAAGAATTCCAAGGAAAAATGTTGGAATTGTGGTGAAATTGGTCACATTCAAAAAGATTGCAAGAAGGAGAAGAAGAAAAACAAGTCTTTCTCTAATTCTGAATTTGAGAAATCATCCCGAGATGATGGAGAAGCATTTATTGTAGCCTTCACATCCCATGCATCTAATGATGTGTGGTTGATAGATTTGAGTGCATCCTTTCGCATGAATTCTCATAGATATTGGTTCTCAAAGTATGAGGAGTACAATGGCAGAGAGGTGTACCTGGGTGATGACTCTCACTTGAAGATTGTTGGCTGTGGAAGATTCAAAATCAGATTGCCTAATGGAAGAGTGAAGGGAATTAATAGTATCTTACATATCTCAGGTTTGGCATGAAACCTGCTTTCTATAAGTAAATTGAATGATTTAGGAGTGTAAGTTGTTTAAATCTTTGGTGGAGGATGTAAGATGACTAGAGGGGATATGGTGTTGGCTAAGGGTGTTCATATTGGAACTTTTTTCAACTTGATGCATGCACTATACATTGCAATAGTTCTTCTGATGTACCGAAGAAGAGATCTTTGGATTCTTCATCCTCAGCATCAGATCATGTAGATAAGAAGTGTGTTGCAGCTACATCTGATGGTCATGCATTTTGGGTACCTAAGGGTGCTCATTCCATGGAAATGAGGCTTCCTACAAAGAAGATAATATTATGGCACCAATAACTTGGTCACATTGGTGAGAAGGGTCTTAGAACCCTAAAAAATAAGAGCCTTGTTGAAGGCCTTGATGATTTTAATCTCAAGTTCAACTTTTGTAAACATTATGTATATGGAAAACAACATCGTGTTTCTTCTTACTCTAGTTCTCACAAGTCTTTTGGGGTCTTGGAATATGTTCATTCAGATGTTTTTAGTCCTGTAAATGTTCCTTCGTTATCAAAATTTGTATATTTTGTTTCTTATATAGATGATTACAGTAGGACATTCATTTATTTCCCTAGAAGTAAAGCTAAAGTCTTTAGTTAGTTTAAGGAGTTTAAGGCCTTCATAAAAAATCAAAATAGCAGAAAGATTAAGTGTTTGAGAATTGATAATGGTGGTGATTTTTGTTCTGTAGAGTTTGACAAGTTTTGTAAAGAGCACAGGATTGACAAACATAAGACAACTCCCTACACTCCACAACAAAATGGAGTTGCAGAGAGGATGAATAGAATGTTGATGGAGAGGGCTAGGAGTATTTTGAGTGGTGCTAACCTTGAACAAAAATTTTGGGTTGAAGCGGTAGCCACTGCATGTTATTTAATCAATAGATCTCCTACATCATCGTTTGTTGGAAAGACACCCATGGAGGCATGGTCTGGTAAAAATCCTTCGATGAGACATCTCAGAGTATTTGGTTGTGAAGCTTACACTCATGTTCAAATTGAGAAGAGTTCTAAATTAGAGAACAAGGTTGTTAAGTGTATCTTTATTGGCTATGGTGTTTGTGTGAAAGGGTACAAGCTTTGGGATCCAAAAGCATAGAAGGTTCTCTATAGAAGAAGTGTGATCTTAAGAGAGATGAAACCTTTCATTGTTGAGTTGCAACTAGAGAAAGAGGAGAAATAGAAGGAGGTAGTGCAAATTCCACCTACTCTGAAGAAAGAAGAACCAAGTACTTCTGTTGGACCTAATGATGAGGAGAGCTCAAGTAGCTCTAAAAGTTATGAAGAAGAAGGATAACCTCAACCTTAGCCTTTGAGGAGGTCTACACAAGTTAGGAGGCAACTGGAAAGGTTTGGTTATTCATTATTGGATTCTAATTGCATCTTTGCCTTGATTACTAATACTAATGAGCCTAGAAATGTTAGAGAGGCTATGGGTATGAGTGATTTAGATTCTTGGATGCAAGCCATGGATGAAAAGATGACTTCTTTAAAGAAAAACAAGACTTGGATCTGGTACCTTTGCCTATTGGACATAAACTTGTTGGTTGTAAATGGGTTTTCAAGAAGAAGTGTGGTCCTGATGGTAGTGTTGAGAAGTATAAGGAAAAGTTGGTCAGTAAGGGATTTTCCTAGGTGGAGGAAATTGATTATGGGGAGGTATTCTCTCCCATAGCAAAGCTGACATCTATCCAGCTTTTGTTGTCACTTGCAGCATTGTATGACTTAGAAGTGGAACAAATAGATGTGAAGACAACATTATTTTATGGTGATTTGGAGGAAGAGATATACATGTCACAACCAGAGCATTTTATTGAAAAAGGTAAAGAAAATTTGGTTTGCAAACTGAAGAAGTCTTTTAATGTTTTGAAATAGTCTCCTAGGATGTGGTATCAGAAGTTCGATACCTATGTTTTGTCATAGGGATTTCAGAGATCTAAATCTGACCATTGTGTATACTTTAAATTTGACAATGTTCACATTCTCATTATTGTCATATATGTAGATGATATGTGGTTTATTGGGAATGGTAAAAGTATGATTTCAAATTTAAAGTTTCAGTTGTCAAAATAGTTTGAGATGAAAGACCTAGGTGCAACTAGGTATATTTTGGGAATGGAAATCATGAGAGATGATGATTCTAGTTTATGGTTTAATTTTGGTATAATTTATGATCTATTTGTTGAAGTTGTCATGGACCTTGATGTTTGAATGTTGATATTTCCTCAAAACTATAGACATTGGACCTAATTTCATCTCTGCAAATATCTAATGACATTGACATGTTATATGGACTATATGTGTTAATTCTACATGTAGATTAATAAATGTTCTTTAAGATAATTACAGATATGTGAATATTGTGCGTACTAATATTGCCATTCATATATGATTAGAGGCCACTAAATTGAGAAGATTCGGCCAGTTGGTCGTTCACCATAATGGTTAGCAATGTGGTCATGCAAAGGTCAATGGAGGTCGATGACAGGAGATTCCTCATGCAAATCAAAGTTGTAACTGCCTTGTAATGGTCTTTATTGCAGTTGAGCAAATATAGGCATCACTGTTGTGCTAAATCTGCATTGAGGAAAACACGCTTGACCAGATTCCATGCATGCGTAACCGCCTCTCCACTTTCTCTTCTTTTCCTAAAATGGCATCCTCCCAATTCATGGAGTTGACCGCCTTGCTTAGTTAGTAGCTTATTTTACTATAAATAAGAGTTGGATGCTCCTTGTCTGGGAGGTTGTGCGATCTGATATTGTACTTGCATTCTTAGTTTCCAGTAATACAGTTGCACTGCTCTATTGTACTCATGTTTTCCAATGAATAAGATGAAGTTATAAGTCTATGCATCTGAGTTTTCATTAGTTTTAGAGGATACTTATCCAAGGGGGCCCACTTGGTGAGTATTTTTTCCTTTAGTTTAGTATTAGCTTAGTATTAGTTTAGTTATTACTTTATGTTTATTAATTAGATAAGAATCTTGCACCGATTGTTCCTGCAGCCACTAGAATTCCATTCTGTGACTATTCCTGTAGACAGAGTAGTTTCTTGTTTGTTGCTCAAATTTTCATTTCTGTCATGCATTTCAGCTTAGTATAGTTGTTGGTTGATGATCAACATTTTTGTTATTCCTTTCCAAGTAATTTACTTTCAACATTGTGTCTTTCTTAGCTATAGAATGTAAATGGCTACCTTGAATTTCTAGTGCACATACTGTGCTGACCCATTTCAAGTTCACATCCCTAGGTTGACAAGTTAAATGCACCTTCATGATGATCAAAATGACTATTCAATTTAGATGTCCAATCTCTGAATCACGGCTGTAAGGGCTTAGTTGTTAGATCATTGTGGGAGAACAATATTTTTGGCGTTGTTGTTGGGGATGGTGTCAAACTAGGGAGTTCTTTGGAGTCATTGATAGTTTTCTTGTTGTAGTATTTTTGAAAGTTGTTCTTAGTATACTCCTTATTTAGGAAGTAATGACCCCCCTTATTCTTTACCAATTCTTTGTGTGAGCTGACTGATAGTGAGTTAATATCGTATGCATAGAGGAAGGAGAAGAGATGCTTATGGGAGATTCCCTCCTAAAAATCCTAATCCATTCTAGATAGAAGAGCTTCCAAATTTTCCAAGGAATGAAGAAGAAGAAGAGCCAAACCCCTTTGTTGATACATTTCCTGATCTGACCAGATCTGAAGCTTCCTTTGAAGACCAAAATCAGTTTGAGAATCCCTTTGCTTTGGAACTACATCAAGCAGGCATGGGTGATGCAAATAGAAATAGACCTAACCAACCAGCTTTTCCTTTCCCCATTGCCCATCAGAATGAAGTTGAAAATCTCAAAAAATATCCCTACTTCAACGCTTCCTAAGTTCTATGGAATTGTTACAGAAGACCCTGATACATTCTTGTTTGAGTTTTACATACTCTACATGAGTTATGACTATACCACTGATGCTCATAGGCTTAAGCTAGTTCCTACCACCTTGAAAGAGGTTGCATTGAGATGGTTCATGAGCCTAGGTAGAGATACTATGGAAACTTGGGAGGACATGAAGACAAAGTTCCTTGAGAAATACAAGGAATATCGCAGGGGTAGTGGCATGAGAGGAGATGACATTTTCAGGATGCAACAAAAGGAAGATGAGAGCCTGGAGGATTACATTTCAAGGTTTTTGTTTTGCTTACAAAAATCTCCACACCATACCCTCAACGAAGAATCACAAAAGTTGTTTTTCCTAAGAGGAATTAATGAGAGTTGCACTGATACCTTGGACATGATGGTAGGAGGAGATATCACCCAAGTTCCCTGGGAAGACATCAAGAAAATGTGTCAAAACTATTATAGGGCAGCTCCAAAGAAAGGGAGAGCTTACCAATCCTCTATGGGTAAGTCATCTACCAGTGGAGTTTCAAGGATGGAGATCACACACTTGTTGGCAGATTTCAAGCAAGACATCATAAACAATCTAGCTACTTAGTTGGATACACTTTATACCAAGAAGAAGAAAGAGGAGGCAAAGGCAATGTTGGCAGAATATTGCCCCCATTGTAGACAAAAGAAGGATTGCAGATGCAAGATGGTAGCTAATATTGAAAGTAAGCAGATTCCACCTAAGTTCAAACCAATCAGGAGATTGAAGAAGATCACGTCTACTATGTTGCACAAAGGAGGCCTTGGGCTCCAAGACAAGGTATGCCACCAGATCCACTATCTTATGTTGGGCCATATTTCAATTCCTATTCATCTAGTAACCAATGTCATCCCCAATATCCATCCAGCTATGGAGGATATCCACCATAGCCTTGGGGTAACCCTCCAAATGTTTGGCCCAATTATAAAAAATATCCACCCCAATGGAAGCAACCTTAGGGAAATTGGAAACAATTTCAATGCCATTGGCAGCCACCTCTAGGAAATTGGCAGCAAACAAATCAATGGAGGGGAGGACAACAATGGCCAACCTAGACAACCAGTTACATGCAACCACCTTCTCAGCACCAACAACCTACTATAATGCCTCCCCCTGCTAATACAAGCTCAAATCCACCTAAACCTACTCAGCTACTAGTTCAACTCACACCCAATCCAAATAACAAACCACAAGAGAAAATTGTATACTCTATTGATTCAAATCAATTCCATGCATATGCTATGAGTGTAAGTGGCATCCACTTGCGTTCATATACTAATTTACCAACCCCTTCCAAGCCCATTATCACTAAGCTTCCCTTGGAAGAGGAAGAGGAACCTCTGAATGATCACACTCAACCAAGTGCACCTAAAAATCCTGAACCAGTCCCAATCAAGCAGAATGAACAAGAACCACCATTTCCTTAGAGATTGGAAGTTTCCAAGAAAAAAGAAGAAAAAGAGGACACAACTTTTGACATCTTGGATCAGCTGAAGCATATATGTGTCTAGATACCTCTATTCCAGGTCATAAAGGATGTCCCAATCTATGACAATGCAATCAAGGAAGCATGCCTCAAAAGGCCAAGCAAAAAGAAGAAAGACCCCACTACGGTTCATGTGGTGGGACAACTAGCTAACATCATGCTTAGAAAAGTGACTGTCCCTAAGTACAATGACCCAGGTAGTCCTGTAGTAGGAGTTGTTATAAATGAGATCCAAATAAAGAATGCTCTGATTGACTTGGAGGTAGCAATAAATGTAATGACCAAGGACATCCTACAACAACTAAACGTTGTAGGCATGAGATCTACTCCTATTGTCCTACAACTTGCTGATAGTTCTACTGTTAAGCCTAATGGTATAGTAGAGGATCTTGCGGTAATTCTAGACTCATGGGAGTACCCAATAGACTTCATGATTCTTTCTCCTAAAGCTATAGTAGGAAGGTATCCAATTATTCTTCGAAGACCATGGTTAGCAACTGCAGATGCATATATTGGATGTCAGTCAGGTGACATGACCATTTCTAATGGAAAGAGCACCAAAATTTTTGTTCTTTATCCTCCTGCTCAGCCATCCCATGATGAGGATAATCTCGTATGGCCATATGTTGGTGAAGCTAATACATTTGACTACAAAATCTGATGAAATATGTAAAATTTGATGTTCGTCGGGTGCTTGTAAAATTTGATGTGTAATTTCCAATTTTTTGAAAGCTTATCCCCGATGTTCATCGAAATTTCGACGAACCTGGGGTTTGTCGAAATGTCGGCTATCATTTTCATCAAATTTTTGACAAACATGAAAAATTAAAAAAAATCAAATTGTGGCCGACATAAAGAAAAGTGAGTTCGCGCCTGATTTATTGCAACAGTGTTTTGCTCTACTTGAGATAGTTTGTGGAGAACTAAGGACGATTTTCTTGGGAAAAATCAGAAAAAATTCAAGAAGATATCACCAGGTTGAGGGTAGTCATTGTATTTTTGCAAAATTTAGTTGTGAAGTCAGATTTGTAGTTCTAGGTTTGAAAATCATATTTTAAAGCAACATCTCATTAGATTTCATTTTTAGAGGTTAAGGGTTTTGAGATTTTCATGTCCAAATTTTGTTGTGTGGAATTACCATAAGATCACAACTGAGGAAAAAATTCTTGTGACTGTAATTATGTGATCCATAACTCTATTGGTCATGTGGCACAATTGTGCTATAACAAATACAGGATGCATTCATGTGCGACCCAAGTTTAATGTGGCTATGTTGTGATAGAAATGGAGGCACTCATATAATGTAGTTAATTCAGGTTGTATAATGTAGGTGTCAATCATCATTGGGTGCATTCAGGTTGTCTCAATTTTAATAGGTTAGGATGTAATTATAGCATGATCGAAGAGCGATTACATCTTGCTGCAATAAAGAGCCTATAAATTTGGTTGATATGTAGAGTGGTTGTGTTATGTTAATTATGTAGTGCATTCAAGCACAACCCATGTTTAATGGGATATTCTAGAGAGTGATCAAGATTTTCTAAACCTTATGAATGTTACTTGACATATATTTGCATAATCTCAAATTCCTTCAGAGGCTTTTGAAGTATCAATGTATCCTATATAGGGTTTAAGAGAATTAGTTTCTTTTAATTAAAAAATAAATAAATGATGTATTTCCTGTAATTGAATGTCTTGGAAGGAATCTCCTAAATCTGCCCCAGCACACTATCCTCTTTGGCACTATATTCATTACTCTAGCTACTAGGGTTTTGCATGTGACATCTTTAATATCTTCATGACTATGGCTTTTAAATAGATCTCAGTCTTTGCTTTAATCCTTTTCATGGTAACCCTTGAGTTCCATAATCCACCTTCAATTTCTTCTAAGAACGATGTCTTAAGTGAGACTGCATAGTATGCATATAAAGCAAGTCCTTCATACCTACCATTGTTCCAAACCACCACTCACTGCCTTGCTTAAAATGTTGCCTCCATAAGCACAACAACATGTTTTAAAATTATGGTTGCCAGTGATTGACCATTAAGGTCACCACTTTAATCATGAAGATACAATGATATTTTTTTCTTCAAACTCAAGGCATTATGGAAGATAAC
>VDFB02353493.1:113250012-113261467 GCA_007258455.2 Sequoia sempervirens
TATGAATAGGATTTTAAGGCCATATATTATGGTGGCTTACAATGCAAAAGAAGGAAGGAAATCTATTATCAATTTTAATCTACAATTTAATACCATATGAAAAATCACATGTAGTATTATCTAAAATTAATTCTTGACATATTAATTTTATAAAATATACTTACCATTCAATAAACTTCTCCCAAGAAAGAAACCCTAAGTGAACATTAATTGAACCCTAATTGTAGATTCATAATTCTAATCATAACCCTAAGCGAACACTAATCCTAATCAAACCCTAACCCTAGCCTTAAAGTTATCATATAATCTAATTATCTATCTTATCTAAATTTGGGTTGAATTATTTTTCCTTTATTTTTAATTGCATATATTTTATGTTTATTAGATCTTATTTTATGAATATATGCAAATATAATTTTACTTCTACATTCATTCTATGCCCACTTTTTTCATGATATTTTAACATTCATTTTCTGGAATATTAGATCAATCTCACACATATAAATATGAAACCTCAAAATTTTAAAATTGAATTCTACCCAAAACATAGACACACAATTGAACAAATTCTCAAAAGAAGAATGACAACATCATTAACATTTCATTCAAAATTAACTCAAATCCACATAAGGAGAGAAAATATATTATAATTATACATTTATTCATGCTTATAAGTCATATCTACATATAATTTAAGATAATTTGCATATATTCATCCAAAAATCAAAACAGTCTATCTATTCTATTTCGTCCGCTTGGGGTTTTAACAGCCAATGGCACCATAGATATAACTTCCTCATCAGAGGACATATATCTTTCTACCCATATATTCAACTCAAAACCTAGCTAGAGCTTTCATCAGTTCTCTCCCTACAAATGAGCCTTGAATTCCCTTTTATATGATAAGGGAGCAACAAGCCTGGGGCTCAAATGCAATTTCACCACAAATTTTCATTTGAACAAAATCTCCATTGCATTTGACTTTCATTACAAAACTTCCCACACGTTGAATCTATAAAACATATATAGTGCATGAACTAGGGAAAGGTAAAAGAAAAGGGAACACAAATTGTCATCACAATCCCCTTTGTATCCATGCAAAAACCAGGCAACCAAATTAATTGCCACTAAGGAACCACAACAACTTCTTATTTACCCACCACCCTACCCTTACCAGCACTCAGACCCTGGTATACACACCCGCTTCTAGTTGTTGCCCAATACGGTAGACCCTCAACCTCCTCTTCTTTCTTGTCCTTGCCCAATATGATTCTAGTCCATCTGCTTGGGGTTTTAACAGCCAATGGCACCACAGATATCACTTCCTCATCAGAGGACAGATATCTTTCTACCCATATATTCAACTTAAAACTATCTTTCTACCCATATGTTCAACTCAAAACCTAGCTAGAGCTTTCATCAGTTCTCTCCCTACAAATGAGCCTTGAATTCCATTTTATATGACAAGGGAGCAACAAGCTTCGGGCTCAAATGTAATTTCACCACAAATTTTCATTTGAAAAAAATCTCCATTGCATTTGACTTTCATTTCAAAACTTTCTACACGTTGAATCTACAAAACATAGTGGCGCACAAACTGGGGAAATCTAAAAGAAAAGGGAACACAAATTGTCATCAAAATCCCCTTATCGCTATCCATGCAAAAAAAAACTAGGAAACCAAATTGCCACGAAGGCACCACATCAACTTCTTATTTACCCGCCACCCTGTCCTTACCAACACTCAGACCCCAGTATACACACCCACTTCTAGTTGTTGCCCAATACGGTAGACCCTCAACCTCCTCTTCTTTCTTGTCCTTGCCCAATATGGTTCTAGTCCGTCCGCTTGGGGTTTTAACAGCCAGTGGCACCACAGATATCACTTCCTCATCAGAGGGCAGACCATGATTGAAGAAAGGTAAATACTGACAGTAGTCAGAGTCGGTCTCAGTTACATCATCAGAAGTGTTGCTCGTAAGGTCAATGGGCGAGTGTTGGCATCCAGAGGAGCCATGCCCATACCTTATTTTCCTACCGACACTAGTAATAGAGCACACCAATTGCTTGCCTTTGTCATGTACTAGTTGAGCAGCAACATCCTGGAATTGCAACCTTCTACTACATCTAGTGGGCACAAGCCTAGGCTTGTCAACCAAAGCACCTTCCTGAATAGCAGGACTGAGCTTTTGTGAGCTCAAACAAACAAACCTCCTTACTAACTTACTCATTTTCTCTTCTCAGACAAGCACTCAAACTTGATTAGACTCAACCCACAAAGTGCTCTAACTGCTACAAGAATGACACTATTAGCAATTAATTCCTCTTGTATTTATTGTGCGAGGTAATGGCAACCTTCATCAATGCTTAGTAAAAATGCATGTGCAAACATGGCAATTTGGTGGCATATGTACTATCATCGTTTAACTAGAGCTGCATGAGAATCCAAAGATCACCCTTCATGATTGCCAACAACAACATCTTCACACAGATTAAGTTTGAGGTCTGCAAGTTGGCGGGGTACGATCGAGATCTTCTCCCATATCTTCGAATCTAGAAAACCTACACATTGCACAGTTAGTATTTAATGAAAGGCTTTGGCTAAGCCATTGGCAACATGATCTCGGAGTTAATGGCTTAGGCTTATGTCACCGGATTAAAATTAAAACCCAACTTTGATTTTAATACTTTATTTCCTCCGCAGGGTTTTATTTTCTAAGTCTCAGTTGGCCCCGTTAAATTCTTATCCCAACCCTAACAAAGAACAAATGATTAAGCTAAGGATTGTATTTGTTGTTATAGCTTTAGTTCTAGAGAATTCTTAATTACCAATTCTTATTTGTGCATTTGTATATGAATCCAATTGAATGCCTTTCCATATCATTATGGAAAATTTTATTATTGCAACCCTAACTCTAACACTAATTAAACCTTGACCCTAACCTGATTGAACTCGTATTATAACCCTAACTCTAACAGTAATTGAATTGTAATCATAACCCTAGGTATTGTTGAAACCTAACCCTAATTATATCAAAACCCTAGAGAACTCTAATTGAACCCTAACCCTAAAATAGACAATAACCCTTACCTTAATTGAACCCTAACTCCAACCCTAGCCCTAATTTAAGACTAACCTTAACCTTGACCTTAATTAAACCCTTATTGAATTATAACCCTAATTGATCCCTAACCCAAATTGAATACTAATTGAACCTTAACCCTAAGTGAATAGCAACCTTAATTAAACTCCAACCATAATCCTATTTGAATTTTGACCCTAATCATAACCATAATTCAACCCTAACCTTAATTGAACCCTAACCCTAAACATGAGTTCAATTAAGTTTAAGGTTCAAATAGGGTTAGACTTTAATAAAAATTAGGTATAGGATTCAATTAGGATTAGGGTTGGGGTTGGGGGTAAATATTAAGGTTCTATGATAGAGCTTGGGGTTAGTGTTAGGGTTGAATTGTGGTAAGGAGTTAGTATTAGGGTTAGGGTTATGGATTCAATTAGAGGGTTTTCATTAATGTTAGTTTTAGAATCATAGTTATGTTTAGGGTTGGATATAAGAGTGAGTTAGGTTTGAGATTAATTAGTGTTAGTTTAGGGTTGGGGTTATGGTTAGACTTATAGTGTAATGTGTTAGTATTGGGATTGATTCTATCACTTTAATAAAAATAATCTTCTATAAATTCATTCAATTTTTTTTTGAAATTATATAATGTAAAATATTTTCAAATTTACCTATGTTGATATATGACAGATATAGCAAATCTAAACTCTATACCATTTATAGTTAACTTGACATTGTGTATAAAAAGGTTTAAGTTATGAATGTTATAATATAAAAAATAAATGTGTTTTCAATGTTAATTTGTCAGTTTAAAGGATGTGCCAATAATGTTGCAATCACTAATGATTAATTTTTTCTTGATGGTTAAAATAGATTGGTAAGTAAATTTATCTATAATAAGTAAATTTATCATTGATTTTTTCTTGATAACTAAATCAATATTTCATAAATTTATCTATAATTCTTATTTAATTTTTCTTAATTATATTAAATTATATTTTATTAAATTGTTAAAAAATTTAAGTTGCTTATAAATAATTTTATGTGTTTTTTATAATTAACTTGATATTGTGTATAAAAGGTTTAAGTTATGAATGTTATAATATAAAAAAATAAATTTATTTTCAGTGTTTATTTGTTAGTTTGATGTGAGAATAATGTTGCATAGTAATGATCAAATTTTTCTTGATTGGTTAAGTGATATTGTGAAATTATTCTATGTTAATTTAATGTTATGAATGCTATATAATATAAAGAAAAATATTTTTAATATATTTTTAATGCATCTTTATATTTTATAAAGAAACATCTAAAATAAAAATGTGATTGTAAAAAAAATACAACTCATTGAGTGAACATACATTTAAAGTTAAAAGTGAAATTATAAAACAAATTGTAAATTTATTTTATTTTTCTTCTATAAATATAATTTTTTTATTTGTCATCCGCCTAGTAATGCCCACTTCTCCTTTTAATGAATGTTTTATTTTGAAAGGGTTGATTTAGTGCTATCGTTGATCTATTTCCTGCAGATATCAACGGTGCTCACCATCCCGTGATCAGGAATTGAAGGATCGCGAAATCACAGGCGGGTGCCACGTGTCCTATCTGAGGCATCAAATTTGTGCTATCGCTGACCAACTGCCATTTGATCTAAGCTGTTCCCCGCCATCCCACGATGGTGCTTGGGTTGATTGCAAAATCACGGGCGGGCACCATGTGTCTCATCCGATGAAGCCTAAAGAGTAAAGGAAACACTAGCTGGCTTTAAATGTATTAAGGGGCGGATTACTAAATGTTTCTCGAGACGCACATGTTCTAAATTGACGGATATGTTATAATCTCATTCGAAAAGTTGCTCAAAGGTTAACGACATGGATGGTGACTGTGTTAAAGGAATGAGATCATTGATGCTCAGGATGAATGGTTGCCCGCCATTGCGCGATCAGAAGTTTCAGGATTGCGATATCGCGGGAAACTGTCATGTGGACTTCCTTCATAGTGTATGGTAAGGTGGGCCCCTTATCATCGTGTTGGCAATTGTGTCAGCTTGTTTTGAAGGTGGTCATTGATGATTTTATTTTGTAGAGGGTTGAATTAGCACTATGATTGATCTATTTCCTGCAGATCAATGGTGCTTGCCATCCCCCGATCAGGAATTATAAGATTGCGATATCACGGGTGCTTGCCACATGTCTCATCTGATGAGGTCTAAAGAGTGAAGGAAGCATTAGCCAGTTCTAAATGTGTTAAGGGGCAGATTACTAAAGTGCTTGTGAGATGCACATGCTTTATTTCAACGCGGATGTTATAATTTTGAGGGAAAAGCTGCTCAATAGTTAATGGAAAGGACGATGACCATTTTTGAAGGAGCAGGATCAACGGTTGCCCGCCATCCTGCGATGGTAAATTGAGGTATTGCAGTATCGCGGACAACTGCCACTTGGTTTTCATTTGTGGCTTATGGCATGGTGGGCCCCTTATTGTTGTGTTGGTGATTATGTCAGCCTGTTTTGAAGGTGGCCATCGATGATTTGATCAAACTAGAGGATCAACGGTTCAAATTTAAATCTGTATCAAATGTGGTTGGAGCCATTCGTGCAGCCCATGAGTGAGCTTTAATGGTGGATGAGACATCTATTGGCAAGATTTGATGGACATAAAATCAATTTACTTACTTCATTTATATCACAAGGCATCCAAGTATTTCGTAAAAAATAGTTTCAAAGCCAAAGGTGAAATTGCGAGCAGTTGCAGCCAAAAATTGGAGTTTGTGCTAAAAAAGTCATGAGTTTATTTTCTCTATTTTCTAGTCATTCTACACCTAAATTTGGGAAGGGGGGTTTGCTATGCGTGTCACTGAGCTCATTAAAATCTTTTGTTGGGGCTATAGTTTAATCATAAATTGTGAGGTATTGCGGTATTTTTACTCTGTAATTTTCTATCTCTACTTAGTCATAGCCACTTGAAGTGTAACATTGTAGTGAAGCCCTAGTTTGTCTAAAATGGTGCTACCCAAGCAACACTCTGGCCACATTGAGTATTTGAAAAGAAACGTGTACGATGATTTCCTATATCAATTTCCGTTGTCAACAAATGATAGAAGGAAAGGTGTAGTGTTATTGCAAGGGAAAATCCTAGGGGAGGGGTTGGTGTATAATAGTTCCAACATTGCTGATGCTAGGGTTCCACTCACTAGCTTAGAGATGTTCAAATTATGGTATGGAAAGAGGAATTTTCCTCACCCTTTCTCAAATGGATGGATGTATGACATGGGTAAGCTGGTTGTACCAAATGTGTTCCCTGATGTGGACTTACTTAGGGAAGTGGTCATGAGATATGACCCCATCACATGGGTAATTAGAGATAATGAAGGGGTTTTATTAGAAATTAACAGAGATGTTATCCAACAGACTTTTGATTTGAGTGAGTTGAGTGATGACTTGGTTCCTATTAGTTTTGAGGAAATGAAGCAGGAGTATACAAAACTGAAATCTCTTTTTAGGGTTAAGCTGCTTCCACCTCATCTGGTTAAGGCAGGAGGTTCACAATTTCACATCAACCCTAGTGACCAGGAACCCTTCAGATTGAATTGTTTTGCAAAGCCTTTCCTGGCTACTTTCTATTCACTATGTCAGATTTTGGGTTTCAGTCCTGGTGCAGTAATGCCAATTGCATACATGTTCATGGAGGTGCAAATAAAACACCCTAACTTCTCTATAACATATGACTTTGCTTCTTTTTTGGCGGAGAGGATAGATGAAGGGTTGTCGAAGCTATAGAAAGGTGATACTGGTACTCAATTCTTTTGGTATTCCATGTTGATGCATATGTTCCTATTTAGGAATGCTGATTTCTTTGCTGAGAAGATAAACTTAAGGTAATCAGTTGATGGAGAAAGATTGCCAGTATAGATATGGGCTGCAGATCTGTCCTGTAATAAGGAAAACACCAGTTATGTGCAATTTGATAATTTTTTTGCTTCAAGATTAAGGGCTAGATTGATGGTAAATGTACCTAGGATCCTTGAGGAAGTGCATGATTTCCTTAGGCCAAAGGAGAGGAAACCAGAATTGAGGGTTTTACATAACTGGGGTGACATTATCCCATATCCAGTTAGCACTGTCCTGAGAATATATGGATTTCAAAGAACCCCTCACATATTTCCATACAATGTGCCACCAAGACTAGGGTTTGCAGAAGTTATGTGGCAAATGGGTTGTATTTATGAAGACAACCTTACTGGAAAGGGGAAGGGAACATTATTCCTTGATTATATAGTAGTGTCTGACTTTACATTTTCAAAGGGAGGTTGGACACATTTTGATAAATTCTTTGTTGATTACCATTTGAGATTTGGTCCAAGGCGACAACATGATCCTGAAGGTTTCTTTTCTCTTTTCAGACAAAGAATAAAAGGTGGCAAGTTTGCACATGAGTTCAATTTCCCTGAGGACCTGATCAGAAATGAATTTGATTTAAATAAGTAGGAATTGAACAAGGAGAAACGGATAGCTTATAGTAAGCTACTAGATATTGTGGATGAAATGGATCTGAATTATGATTCACTGATGGAATTCACTCCATACCATAAGAAAATTGATTTTCTGATGAAAAACTTCAAGGAGATTATGGACACCTTGAAAACCAAAAGGATAAATTTAAGGCTAAGTCTGGATATGCAAGGACAAAGTGATAGGCCAATTGAAACAAGGTTAGTATATCAGCCTACAGAAAGGCAGCCCATCTATAGGAGGAAAAGGGATACTAGCAGTGATGAGGAAGAAGTAGACAGAAAGGGGAAGCAAATAATGAAGGTGCCTCCACAACTAGGTCCAAAATTCAAAGTACCCAGGGCAATCAAGATCATTGAATTACAGTCTTCACCAGAGCGTAGTCCCCCATCACCACCATCTAACCATGTCCTAAGAGGCAAAGAACTGGTCACCCACTTAAGGATCTAACAGATGAAATTATTGTTACTGATCAGGACATGCAGGTTGGTATGCCTTCCCCTCCTAGGTCAGCTGAATTGGTTCTATCCGATTTGGATATGAAGGGTAAGAGTGTGCAAGATGCAAGAATGAAGGCTTGCAAGGAGTTCTTAGATGACAATGCATTTGTAAAGACTCTTGTATTCTTGCAATTGGCATGGAGGATGAAATTTGAGGAATATCAAAATAAATGCAAGGAGATAAGAGAAATAAGGCCTGATAGGTCAGATCAGGAGAATGATGAAGAAATAAAAGTTGAACTAATGGAAGAGTTCAAAAACATCACTCCTGAAGAAGGGAGACAACTTGTGAGTTAGGCTGGTGTTTTGATTTTGCCTGAATGGGACATCACAGATATAGTGGCTTTCAATGCCATTATGAAGTCCAAGAATCCTTTCCAGGATTCTGAAGAAGATAAAGCAGCATTGCAAAACTCTACCGTCAGTGAAGAATATGAGACCTTAGCAATTTGGGCATTGGCTCTACAAGGAAGAAAGCCAGACATTGTTGATATTAATCCAAGTTTCAAAGGAGGATTAATAATAAAGAGGGCTTCAGAGACTTCAACCACCGAAGCCACTAATTTAAATGTGAATGTGGCCAAGTTGGCCCAAAAGACTGCTAAAAGGGAGGAGGCTGAAAGAAAGAGCCTAATGGAGAAGTATAACATTTTAATTGAAGCATATAGTAAAATATAATAGAGGAATGTTGAGCTACAAACTGAAGTGGAAAGGTTCAAGTATAGACATATTGGGGAAACATCTAGTGCTCCAGGAACTAGCACATTACCTGCCATAGTAGGGTCAATGCCTCCTGGTTCTCCAAATGTTTCTACACTAGGGTCTCCTATTCAAAATCCTGCTCTCACCTCTCCTCTAGAACAAATTGATGAAAAAATAGAGTGCTTTGTTGATCCAACAAAGAGGCAGCTAATACAGAAAATTGATGAATTACAGACATCATTAATGGTAAAAGAGGAGGGTTTTCTTTCAAAAGAAAAAGAAATTGTTACTACTGTTTTGGAGCATTTAAATGAAAGGGTAGATAATAAATTTCCCTCTATACATTCTTTGTATTCTTTTCTATTTGAAGCAATAAAGAATATTGATAGGGATCAGAGGATAGTGATTCAAATAATTGAAAATTGGATCCCTAGGGAAAATGATCTAGATATTATGAATAAAGCCTCAAGGTTTGATGTAAATAACAGGCCCCAATCATTGAAGCCTACTTATATATTAGTGAAATCATTGCAAGGTTTTCAGACCTTACCAGATGATTTAAGTAGGAAGATTAGGGAGTTGGTAAAGAATTTCAAAGATTGGGGTAACACACTGTTACCTGATATAATTGATGAGAAGGGGGAAATCAGAACACTCTAACAATGGCAGGATCAAGCGAGTAAGGTCATAAATAATCAAATTAAAGTAATTTGTGATGACTCAGATTATGATTTTTTGGTGAATTGTATGGATAAGATTATTGGTACCGGCTCATTTTTGGAATCTTTTGAAAGAGATGCTAATCAGGTAGCGGTAAAGTATATGCCTTATAGTACAAAGGTAAGTGAGGTGATTAATTTTGACTAGCCAACTAATGAAGAATACCAGAGGTGGGTGGCTAAGTATTTGAATGATGATGAGTAAAAAGAGTGGGTTACCGACAGGTGGCAAATCAGATGTTGCAGTTACAACGATTCCAGTTTTGTGTTGATGGCTTTCTTGGCGTGGGTTTCGCATGGTTTTTTGTTATTGCATCAACCTTCCTCCGCCGACATGATGAACAAGAATATGCTCTAGGATGATTGCAGTTGTAACAATTTTTGGAATATCATCAAGTGCTCTAATCGGCTGGTGATGTGTGTACTTTCTGGCCTGAAGCTTGTTTGCTCCTTCATTTTTTTATAAGAAGGATTTCAAGGCCAGAAGTACGGGTTAGCAAATTAGATAATTTTGATCGATTCTAGGAAAAGTTGCAGAGCTGATTGTAAAGATCAATGGTTTTAGAGAGAAATGCAATTTAGGTTCTGAGTCACTTTGTGATAGGTTTTGAGTTCATGAGGATTTAATGTTGCATAGCAGTATTAACATTTGAATTGAAATGATAATTTCAAACTCGTCTCTCTCCATTATATGTGCATATCTGAACTTTGAATAAAATAACTAAGGGTTGTTTCATTCAGCTCACTGTTGTAGTGTGTACAATTCTATTTTAGCTTTAATTCAAAGAATTAATTAAAATGCTTGAATGAGATTATAAGCAGATATGTTCTGCATATCCGATAGTTTTAGAGAAATGCAATTTAGTTTTTGAGTCATTATGTACTAGCATTTGAGTTGAAATGAAAATTCGAGCTCATGTCTCTCCATTGTACATGCATATTTGAACTTTGAATGAAATAACTAAGGGTTGTTTTATCCATCTCACTGTTGTGGTGTGTATGATTCTATTTTAGCTTTAATTCAAGGAATTAATCAAAATGCTTGAATGGGATTATAGGCGGATATGTGATGTATAAGGATTTGATAAGTAGTCCTGGGTTAGAATGCACACTGATGAAATTGTAATGCAATATTGTTAGGGATCTTATATGTGATGTATTAAATCTGTTATAAACCTCTAGATGCTTATGAATTTGACTCCTGCAATGGATATATGGCACTGATCTAAGATGTAATTATTCGTGTAGTTTAGTATTTGTTTGTCTTTTCCTATAGCTTGCTACAAATTTCAAATCATTGACTATCTTATACAATGGATTGTGTTTAGTTATCTCTACGCCCAATAGTTGATATTGTCTATGAATAGCCAATTCTAGTTGATATTATCTTATCATGTTGAGCTATTAAGGAGATCATCCGCTATTGTTAATGTTGTTTATAATAATGGTGCGCAGGTTGTAAACACATTAAGGATCACTCCCTCCCGTCTCTGCGTATCTCTAAGTGTAGGAGGCTTTGAAGTCCTTTATCATTGGTCCGTGTCCTTCGAAATGTCTTTAGGATTGGAATTGGCAATTCCATAGGTATATTAGAAGACAAACCTAGTTACATTGTAAAAAGAACCAACATACACGTCAACCATTGAACAACCACCTCTACAACTGACTTTTTAATCTTTTATGATCACATGAAACATAAAACACACTAATTTCAAGGCTGTTAACATCACTATTGAAATGTTTTAATTTTTTGACCTTTCAAACATTAAAAAGTACATCATTAAATTAATTATGTAATGGCATAAAAATTAAAAACATCATGAATTAATTATGTAACCACATAAGTCAAATATAATTCTATCAAGAAATTAATATCAAATAGATAATATAATCACATAACTCATACATTTCAATGTCATTGATATTCTTCTTCATCCAACT
>VDFB02353493.1:113261567-113280902 GCA_007258455.2 Sequoia sempervirens
TCATATTTATTCACTTTTGTACCTACACAAATTTTTTGTTTCCCCACCTTGTTCTCAAATTTGTCCCACCTTGTTCTCAATTATAGAACACTCCATAGTCCCGACCACAACACTCTCTTGCTTATTCACTATCAAACCTTGTCTCAACAATGTTTTCGCCTTCACCCCTCCTATCCTTGCATTCTTAGTCTTAGGACTGATTACAACATCATAATTTTTTATTTCTTTCACAATATTTATAGGTTCCTTTCTTCCACACATAATGACCTTTGCTTTTCCTTTCTCATCTTCAATCAAAGGAATTAACACAAACCTGCAACCATCCTTCATGATTGTGTAAGTATTCTCTCTTCCATCATACATGACACACCTATCATATTTCCAAGGTCTACCTAGGAGTAGGTGACAACAGTCCATAGGTAGGCTATCACAAACAACACTATCACTATAGTCCCCAATCTAAAAATCTACAATAACCTTTTCATTAACTAACAAAGATTGGCCATCACTCAACCATGACACCTTATAAGACAATTCATGAGGTATTTTTTTCAAACTTAACTTATTCACCATCTCAGTAGACACCATGTTTTCAATTGATCTAGAATCAATTAAAATTCTACATACCTTATCCTTGCACTTACAATTAGTTTTGAAAATACTCTTCCTTTGCAATGGCTCCACCACCTTTTTTTCCTTCAATACTATCTTCCTCACCATCAACATCTCCCCTATTTCAGGATTAGCCCTCTTACTTGTAGAATGATTTCTTTCACACTCCTCCTCTTGAACCAATTGTGCTCTCCTATCAATTCTCTTTTCACCACTTGATGAACTACCAACTCTTTCAAGACATTTCCAAGATGGATGACCAAATTCATTGCATGTGTAACATCTCCCTACAAAATCATTAGAACTTCTACTAGCACTAAACCTTCCTCTACCTCTAAAACCACCTATAGTATCAACACCTTGTTCCTTACCTTTATTTTATCCTTCTTGTTCTTCACTTGGCTGCTTTGGTGTAGAAGTCACTCCTCTTCCTCTTGTACTTGTAGTACCTCTTCCCCTCACTGATTTTTCTTGTCTCCTCTTAAGCTTTTCCTCCACCCTAATTGCTAATTGAAAGAATTCTTCAACATATTTGGGGTTAGCAACAACAAGCTCATCTTGAATATTAAATCTCAAACCACCTAGGTATCTAGCCACTTTTTCAACCTCATCCTCATCCCTTCTAGATCTTATACTTAGTTTGTAAAATTCATCAATGTAAGACTTGACATCTAAATCTTTTTGTTTCAGACCTTGCAACTTTTCAAACAATTAAACTTCATAGTCCTTTGGAAGAAACTTACCCTTCAACTTATGCACCATCTTTTCCCATGAAGTGATCCTTGATTTGCATTATTTCCTCCTCTCTATTTTTTCATAGTCCCACCATAGAAGAGAATGTCCTTTTAGCCTTGTTTTTTCCACCTTTACCATCTATTCTTCTAAAATCTCTTCACTCTCAAAGTAATTATCCATAGCAATAATCCAATCAAGTAATTCCTCTTCATTTAAATTACCACCATAAACAGGAAGATCAACTTTTACCTTTATTGATTCACCTTTCACTACTTTGAGCACCTTCACCATCCTTTGGTCTTTAGGATCTAGTTCTTCTTCAACATCTTCATAGACTTCATCTTCCTCTTCTATTTCACTTTCTTCATTCACTTCTCTCCTTTTCCTTGTCTCTAAGGCAACAAGCCTTGCTAAAAATGCATTATGAGATTCTAAAAGCTTAGCATGCTTCTCTTTTAGGTCTTTCAACTCTCTAGCAACACCAACACCTTTTGGAGGCATCCTTTCAACCTTGAATCTTCACCTTCTCCTTCAAACCTACAAAATACAAATCAAAAGATCTTCTCCCTTATGCTTTGATACCACTTTGATGCTGACTAGGTGGTATAATTCACTCTATTCATCTCAAAATGACCTAACATAACCCAAGAAATTAACCTTTGATCACTCAAACCCTAATCTCTCCAAGACTCATTCAAAAGGCTTCTAGCCCCACAACACAACCATGGGTGGAAACTCTTGAAGAAGGTCATACAAATGCCTACAAAAAATCAATAGAGACATACCATAGTCCTAATACAAGATCCCAAAAAGATCCCACAAGACTTCTTCATGTCAACATTGAGAAACATAAATTGACCCTACAAAGGCTACTAGAATTAGCCCTGTTTTACAAACAAAGTACCCTCAAAACACCTTGCACTCACAAAAACTCTTTAGAAAGTCTTAAATTGTGATCCAAAACTACAAATTCTTTGATCAATTCACCAGTACAAGTCTTCTAGGGTGCTACTCCAGCAAACCCTCCAAATACACACAAAACCCTAGGGTTTTACTGAAAAACTATATAACCAAGATTTCCAAGCCAAACCAAAGAATGAAACACATCATTTATACCTTGCACAAGGTTAAATAAATATAACAAGGATTGTACCATTAGTAATTTATCAAAACCCTTCACTTAGCCACCAATTTCACAAGAAAAATGGCATTGCCCAACCCTAGGGTGTTACTCAAAACCAGTTATCTTGATTCCAACGCCTTCTAAACCTTTTAGAAATCTAATCTAACATCAAATGTGTCATCCCACCAAAGCATAGTTCTATATTGTAGGTGGGATGATTGGTTTTGTCATTTTGTTTTCAAAACAGGGTCTTCACTATTTTAATAGGCAGTTACAAAGAAATATCCCTCCAAAATGAAAGTTAGGTCCTCAAAACAAGTTCAAAAGAAATCTATTTCTATTCCCTATAGAAAAACAAAGAGATTGAGAGAATTTACTACATGTATGGGTCTGTACAATTACAAAAAATTCTAAAAACACAGAAAATCTACACACAATAAGCATTGTTATTGCTTGAGTCTTCAATGCATTCTTCAACAGTAGATGCTCAAGCCTTTTTAGGCCTTTAAATACATTCTTGAATAAAAAACCAACAGCTAACTTCCTCAACTACCATTTAAAACACTAATCTCCTCATATTCCTTAAAACTACTTTTTGATAACTTTGATTTTGCACTTGACAACATTATTGTGCAACTTTTGACACTTGGACCTGAATGACTCCAAATCACCTTATTACATCATGAATGGTCTTAATTGACCTTATTTAGGATAAAAGACTCAAAACACTTCAATTTACTAATGACTCTCCTAAGAACCAACTTATCAACCTTCAAGAATTCAAATTTGAAAATAAGGTGTAGGTGCTCCTACATCAAAATCTCATGGAAGGGAATACAAAATCCTTCAAGTACTACTCAAATACACTAGGGTTAGATATTAGAGAGAAAGAGAGCGAATGCCAACACATACATTCGTGTGGGGATCAACATGGAACCAACTATCATTTGATAGAGATGAGGTACTTGATCTCATAAGTCTTATGATACCTAAGTAGCTTATCTTTGTCCATAATCCTTAACTATACAAGCACTCAAGGCATGTGAGGGTGTCTATTATCTTGGTTAATTAATTACCCATGTTTCATTAGTTATCACTTGATTAAATAACTCCCCACCCATAATCAACCTACTTTCCACTTTGGGTTGAGGACACATTGGGAGGAATTTCCCACAATTCTCTCTAATACCTACACCCTAAGCTCATCACATCCTCCAATGAATGTGGCATAGAAAGCAATGCACAATTTTTTTTTTGGAATAAAATAAACATGGTCTCGTAATGTTCTAAATCAATAACAATTAAGAAGAATTCTTTCCTGGCATTAAATTCATCATAAAACATGCACAATTTTAATTTTTATAAAAAAAATTTACACTGGAAAACCATAAAATTCCTAAAACTCCATTGAAGAAAAACTTGAAAAAATAAAATTGAAATTTCAAAATTTTAAACATACCCTTTTTCTCCAAATGTACCCAACAACATAGTTTTAAGGTAAAATTCACATTTCCATTATTTTAGGATTTTTTTCCATAACCATACCTCTATTTGGGCTTTTTCATATTTTATAAAAATAAATAAATCCTACTCTAAATTAAAAATTTAGAATGCATTGGGCAGATCTTATGTTTCTATAATGATACTCATTGCATCAAATAGTAAAAATAATGGACAAGGAGGGAGAAATCAACACTTACCTCTTTTTCATTTGCAAAATCAAATCACACACCATTCAAAAAAAATGAGGAGAGAGAAAAAATCTACTAACACATGCTGCAATCCCCTTCCCATTCTTATCCCATTGCTTCAAATCTCATCCAATTTCATTCACCAATGCATTCCCAATCCCATTTTCAAAATTTGACAAGAGGGTTTGAGAGCCCATTTTTTTCAAAACAAAGAATGAATCAAAATGCTAAATCCTTTTTTCCTTTAAACCCATTTCTATTTTCAAATTAAAAAATATAATTTTTATTTTCCATTTATTTAAATTACATTTCCCTCAACTTTCCCCAAAATCCAAATAGCCATTCAAATCCATTCTTAATTAACAATTAAAAATTAGATTCACGATTTAAATCCATATAAGTCTATATTCAATTAATTTATGAAAAATTAGAATTTGAACATGACAATTAAATCAAGCATAACTTGTGATTCCCAACTCACTAAATTCTTGCAATATAATTAAACAATAACTTATTTCATTTCCACTCTCATTCTAATTTCCCTTTTTTTGAAACATAGAGAATATTTTAATAATAAATAAAAGAATCATTTAAATTTTTAATATTTCATTTATAGGAAAAATATAGAATTTGAACCATCAATTAAATTAGAAACTTATTGGTTATTCACTACATAGACAATCTAAAATTGCCTCCAATTTGAATTTAGGTTCACATAATGTCAAAAATGACACATACCATACTTGATTTGAGTATGATCGAGAAATGGATAGGGAGGCCCAATGTGACATCTTTGAATTAACCATTGTCGAGGAATAACTTAGACCTATGTAGCCAAGTGGAGAAATAACCCAATACATGTAATCATTCAACGAATGTCAAGGGTATCTGCTCAACATGTATATATAACCAAAGCACAACATATTCATCCAATGGGTTCGCCAATAGCATGAAGCGTGAAGCCAACACCATCGCTCGCCATCATCGCCATACGCCATCATATCTCCTCATATGCGCCATCATCTCTCGCCATCGCCTCAAATGCCGCTCAGGTAATTCCAGCGCACGCGGGATCAATGATAAAGGATTCGTTCGCTTCAACATATGATGCACATCACTGAACTAAAGAAAATTGATATATCCAAGCATATGAATATATAAAATGCCAACAATCAACATGTTGAGGAACCTCATCTCAAACATGTGGTGGTTCATACACACCATTCAAAGTCGTAAGATAATCACCACAACAATAACGAGGAAACAATGAAGATGAAATATCAATCTTACATTAACAAGATCCACATGCGAAGGGCACTACATTTTCAATAAGTTTGATTTTAAGTTTATTGGTGGTTTGGAGCCCTATTTGAGTATGAGTTTGAATCTAAAATGTGCTTTTTCATGTCAAGCCCAAGTCGTGGTGCCATGTTAGCAACATCATTCACAACCACTAGCACAGGTTGATTATGAGATTAATATTTAATATTTATAGGAGAGTGTCTTAGACCAAGGATGCCCAAGTACTGGACAATTCTTGTACAAATCAAAACACTTCAACTATCATCTCTTATAAAATTTAAGGTTGTTGAGTCTTCATAGACATAGGAAATTGGAGATTTATAAGGTTTAACTTCTAATATTGATATGACATCGTCCATGATTAAAATGATAAAATTCATTATGCGAGCTATGAGTTAGTTTATTACATGAGTATGGAAGACACTATAAGAGAATACCCAAAAAATACAATATAACTATTTAACTACATGTACTTTGAGTTGAAAAATGTAAAATACTTATAATTAGACATTATTGATTGTTGTCATATAATCATAATTACAATAAACTATATTGTATGATTTTTCCTAAAGAATAACTTATTTATTGTCCGATATAAACACCTTCATATTTTTGAATAACCAAAATAAAAAACTCAAACTTATTAAAAACTTAAATTCCATATAAAAACTTTAACACTTTAAATACTTAGTATCTATAAAGTAAACCAACAAGATATCACATTCAACTATACCTTTCTATCGACCTACCCATTGAAATAAGGTGTCTAGTTTATATTTAAAGAGAATCTTTAGATAAAATACATATAAAGACATGAAAGCACTTAACTAAGTTTTCTTTCTTGCCTACGCCACTATACCATATTTTGGTACGCGGGCCTATATAGGTTAGAGCGGGCTCTCGACTTTTGCGTTTGCTCTTTTTGACTTTAGACCGTTGATTAGCATTTATTGACTATATTAAAGCTTATATGTAAATAAGATAGCTAGGGAAGTGAAAGGCATTCAAATAGTGTCCCCACTTTGTTGGAGAAAGTAGAGAAGGCAATCAAGCTAAAATAACTTTAAAGTGGACCCTTGTTGTTGAAGATATATTTGACATACCAAACAAAGATACGACAGGTTTTCCTGTCCTATCTCTTCCTACAATTTATGTCTAGTGCCTCAAAACACAAAAACTCTCCATTACAATTTATGTCCACTGTGTTTTCCAAAGCATTAATGGATCCACATCATCTGAGAACAAATCCTCCACATCGTCTCCACTGGTATCATTATCACGCGGGTGACTGAGAGATGGAGAGACAGGTTGTGCATCTTTTTTCGATGTGTAGGATAGTGTGAGCAGAGACAGAAAATTGGCTTGCTGCATGCGCAAGTTGAGAAGCTCTGCTTGTGCCGCTGCCACTTGAGACTGCAGCTGTGATATCTGATGCTGCAGTTGAGATACTGTTCCGGCGCTTCCATATACGGGATCCCTCACCCTTGCATTTGCTTCGTACACCATACTATTTACTGCATCTGCTCTCACATCGTTTGGAAGATCCTAATACATTCAAATTTGAGTCACTCATTAAAAAAATGTAGAAATTTGTAACTGGGTCTTAAAGAATTTTGACGCATTGCATTTGATGTAATGAGAACCTGGTCTGACCTTAAGCATCTTGATTATGTTGCTTGCGCCGAAAACATGGTGTGCCGTAGCAAACTTGTGAGGACTGTTTGTTGGGAAATAGGGAGCAAGTAAGCATTTCTCTCCGCACCTTCTTCTAAGGATCTTACAAGCTGCGCATGGAGTTGCCGGTGGCTTCACACACCCATTGCAGTTTATCTGCACATTTTGAACAAAGAAGATGATGGGTCAAATTCGATGTGCTTGAAATGAACAATTTCCTGCTTTGTCTGAGAGGATAAGCCAAAAATTCTAGACTACATTTTCGAAAATTACTTAGCATTTAAGATCTGGAATAATGAATTTGAAAGTTTCTGGATTTGACTGTCAACGGTTTGGATCATACTCTACGATCCATCATCATCAAGAGAATGAGCTAGAAGAGAATGGTACTCGATCACCCAGTTTTGAAAATTACTTAACATTTAAGATCCAGAATAATGAATTTGAAAGTTTGTGATTTGGTTCGGATCATACTCTACAATCCATTATCAGGAGAATGAACTAGAGGAGGGAATGATAATCTATGACCTATCATCAAGATAATGAACTAGAGAAAAGAATGATACTCTATGATCATTGATGAAAAAATGTTTACATAATCAAATATAGAAACTTTCAAATTCAATAGACTGGGTGGAAATTTAATGTCTTTAACCCAGAATAATGCCTAACAATGAGCAGCTTACCTTTCCCGTTTCCATCCAACAACTCCCTATCCTGTCCCAGCCTTCAGTAGATTATACCAGTTATGGCAAGCAAACCGAGAAGTCCTCAGCAGGTCGCTTAGACTGCAGAAGCTAATTGCAAAGGCTCATGGTGCTCCTCTGCATAATTGACTGTTTTATAGGCCAGAGTAACAAATAGGGCCATTAGCTGGCTGCACATGTATGAGCATTACGGACCACAACCTCAAAGACTTTTCTGGTATATTGACACCGATATCTTAGGACAGGAAATGATCATTGTGGAATAGTACAGAAAAACAATTATAAATTTTACATCCTCTTTAATTTGGCCGAGATAATCCGTCACTCGCTGTCTCCAAAAACAGATTTATTTGGTCAGCAAAATGATTACTTGTTCTAAGCGTGCCAGCACATTTTGGGAGTATTTGTATGGAAAAACTCAATGAAAACGCGTTGGCTCAGTAAACGGAGAAAACATTGACGGCTGACTAGACACTCCCCGGTCCCACAAATCTGCACTGGAAGGCAATTCACCAGTCTGAAACAGCCCAAAACTTGACGGCCATATGATTGTATTTACGCATAATAGCTCTACACTATTATGATATTGCTATCAATTCAACCGTGTAGTTTCGAGTCAAACTCATTGACCCATGTTTTATGATATAGCTCTACACTAATTATCTAATTTGAGAGGCAGAAGGCAAAGTATATTATCAAATTTATCTTCCACAGGCCTCCCTGGAAGTCGGCAGCCGTATACATTTTCACATTCGGTTGTAATAAATGTGATGTTTGCCTATACCTGATTTTCTAGGTTTCAGTATACATTTGTCTGTTCCATCTTTATCGGCATTTCCACTTTGGCCGTGCTCTCTACGCGAGTTGCATGTGTAGTGGATGTTGCATGTGTTGTGGAAGTTCACTATTTGAGCACACGCACTTGTCAATCTTTGACCGACATTCAATTGTTGACAATCTAACATGCTGTTTTTCCAACATGAGAAATGGCAGGTAGCACGATAGGATGACTAATTTACCAACTCTGAAGAAAAAAAACACAATGACGAAGAATTCTTCATACGTTTGGAATGTTCAAGGCCCTTAAGTCGTAATACTACAATTTCATTCCAGTTTTTCTTCTGGAAAGTCACGTGGGAATTTAATTTGTCAAGCTTGTGCCTGTCTGTGAAGGGAAAACCAGCGTCTCCAACTACATCTTTCACATTAGAATTCCACACTAGAAAACTTTTCCTAACGCTTTCAGGACTCCAAAAACGTTTACGATTATTTAGAGGAAGATTATCAGTCTTCAAAGAATAGGTGTTTGGCTAATAATGTAGAGGAAAAAAGTTGTATGCCTTCCACTTTTTTTTTTTTTGATGTTATAATATTTTGGAGGTCAAAATTTTCGGCGTTCAGTTTTATCATATAATTTAACTGTTTTATATATTCATTAATTTAATACTTTGTTATATATATAATCTAATAATTGTTAGTTTTGTTAATTTTAAATTAAATTGTAATTTTGATTTTCTCTTAAACAAGATTTTTAGCAGAATCAAATTTTTCTCTCTTTAAACTTAAATGATTGATTTTCAATGTTGATAATTCAAAGATTTAACTATTATTTGTTAGTGTGGGAATAAAAAAAATGAATTTAAATGGTTTAGGTTCTACACAAAAACATCATCCTCAGATTCTTGCACAAAAAACATGTATTGAAAGTATTTTTTGACATTTAACATCAAAAGCATTTCTTCTTTTGTAAGAATTAATTATTAGATATCATATGTTATCATTAGGCATAAACATTCATCAACAATCAACATTCAATGTTGACACATTCCAAGTACATTCTCTAACACAATCACTTGTTAGTTTGCAACACAATTCAACAACAATCACTCAGTGGCATCCATTGCCACCTTACATTGACATCCATTGCCACACTACATTGACATTCATTGCCAACTCTTACTAATTTTAAAATTTTAATGTTAAATAAATCTTAAGGCTTGACTAAGGCACAAAAATAAAGTAGAAATTCAATCATTACATAGCAAAATATGTGGTATTTGTAAGCTCTACCAAGTTTTTTCTTACTTTAGATAGCATCAAATGAACATGTTGTGTAGATGTTTGATGTAAGTAGACAAGAATAAAACCCACAAGGGATTTTCTTAACAGTTTTTTTCATATCAAGTCTTATTCAATAATACAAATATGTTTCCAAAAGAAGGAAGCTTTTGAATGTCTAGAAAGAAAGTAGATGTAATATTCTAAAATAAGAAAATAAAAGAAAATAAACATTATACTATTTTATTGAACTAACTAATGAAGTATTATTTATAATCTAGAGACTAAGCCTTATCAATTCCTCCATTTTTAGATGAAAACTCCATATTTTCCCCTTAAAGGATTAACCCAAAATAGTGAGTCCCACTTGTGGGACATCAAAAATTTGGATTGGAAGGGAAAATTTAAAAATTTATCACCTTTGTTCAAATATTTCTCTTCAAATGAAGGTACCTTAGAATGAAGATGATAGATTCAATACCTTTGTTTGAAGGTAAAACTTCATTTGAAATTCCCTCTAACTAGGCAAGACTTTTTATTATTTTTCTAGGTTAGGAAAGTGCCTTTGAGACTATTTTATTTTATTTTTGGTCAGCCTCAACACCTTCATTCAAAGGCCTCTCAATACCTTCATTTCAAGGTTCTTTGACCAATGGCCCTTGGATTTCCCTTTCTACCTTATGAGATGTAGAAAAATGTTTGACTCTTTAGGGGAGATCTCCCTTTGCGGTGGTTTGACACCTTTTTCCTATTTTATTAAATAAAGAAAGGGGGTTTGATTGGATTTGGACAAGATGTATGATTAACTTACAACCTGAAAGGTGAGTCAACCTACCTTTGACAAAATCTAAAATGACCTTAAGGATGAAATACAATGATTCAATTGACCTAATGATGCAAATTACTATTCTAATACAAAAAAAATAGATCTGATATCACAAAAAAAATTAGATTTCATAAATGGACTGAGCAAGACATTGTTTACCTATATTATAAATTTGAGCCTAATTTTGTAGGATGTTTCCTCCAAGGGCGCCATTTTCCTTGTAGAGATATTCCAAATTTGTTTTTGTAGTCCTTGGATGCTAGATCAGAGCCTTTTTTTTTTGCTTGCTGCATTGTTAGATAGTTTTGTAACTGAGTTTATGTGAGTTGTCAAGATGTAGTGTTTGATTGCAACAATGAATAATCGATCTTCAAACTTCCTCCAATCCTCTTCAAACCTAAAACCTACACATTCAAAGAGAGAAGAAAGGTTAAGTCATTTAAGGGCTTACCTTAATCAAACCCCATGTTAGTGTTTTCACTTCCTCAATGGAAATGTTAATGATAATTATAAAGCTAAATGATAAAAATTAATGATGAATCAACAATGGACTATAATTCACCACCCTTCAATGACTTCCTTGAAGGAAAAAAGTCATACAAATCTCAAGGCTTGGATCTTGCTTGCTTGAATTGCTTGGATACCTACAAGGGTTAGTCTTCACAAACAATATGATAACATAAACATGGAAAAAAACACATACACTTTGACGTGATTCTTAGATCTTGAATTGTTGCAATAAATCTCTAAAATGTTGATCTTGACTTGCTTGATAACGCTCTTGTCAATAATTTCTCCAATAATTTTCTAGATAGCTCTTGTTCTCTCTTGTTAGTTTTTAAATGATGCAATAACTAGGTATTTATATGCAATTATTCTAATTTCCTGAAATTAAATCTTAACAAACGACCTTAGATATTTAAATTTCAAATAACAAAATGCCGACACCAATATATTTGAATTTGGAGCCAAAATAGGGAGACATAGGCATCCTAGGCGCTAGTGTCCTAGACCTATTTTCTAGGAATTAAGGAGTTGGGGAAAATGTATCAAATGAATGCATTTTTTGTACATGCAACTTGTCAAAAAATGACAAAATAGGTCACGAAATGTATAATTTAGGAAATAAAGTGTTCAATTAGGTCCAATTGCTTAAGGATTAGCAAAAAATAGTGTGAAATTTTCATGAGTGAGAATTTATGATGCTACATTTAGCCCCCACTTTAGTGAGAGAATGAACTTATGCTCAAACTCACACTAAAGTAGAAAATATGTCAAGAGGGGTTCGATTGTTCAAATGCTATAGAGATCGGATGACAATGAATCTAGGGGGAGTGTGCAAGCCCCTAGAATCCAAGATCCCATGGCAAAAAAACATAAGAACAAAGGAACACATATGTATGTAATGCAACAAGTCAACATACATAAACATACATGTCAAAAATGTGAAGCATACATGATGAAAACACAAGAGATAACATAACAAAAATGGAAAAAAAATGAGCACAAACATGATGCAAACACAATGGAAACATGAAGAATACACACAAAAGAAACACAACACAACACATGGTTAGTAATAAAGGGATTCATGTTAGTAGGGAAAAGAGACCTCAGTCCTAAATTTTCTTAAATACCTCAAGAACGCCATCCATCAAATAAATGTTAGTCAAAGGAATGCTCCCATGAGGACTAAAGCAAGCTACATTATGCCAAACTCATGGTCCACATGGATCCATTGGCTATCAAGTTGTGTTATGCTAGGTGTCCATGCAATATGATGGATTCCACAAGGCTAGCAAGTTGTGTTATGTTAGACAATCATGAAATGCATAGCTCTACTATCAAGAAAGGTGTGTTATGCTTGGAAACCATGCAATATGATGGGTTTCACGAGGCTAGCAAGCTAATTTATGCTAGAAACTCATGAAAAACATAACTCTATTATCAAGCAAGCTACGTTATGCTTGATGAGCATGTTAAAAGGGGTACTCAAGATCATGACCCAACAAGATTCATTATGTTAAATCCATGAAATATCTTGGTAAAACCTTACCTAAGAAGGTACATAAATCGCTTAAGAAGGCACATAAATGACAAACTCACCCAATAAGGTGCATAAATAAAAAATTCACCTAAGAAGGTACATAAAATCACCTAAGAAGGTGCATAAACTCACCTAATAAGGCATATAAGACAAGGCCATAACCTCAAGGGGTGTTCTAAATACCACCATAAAAGTAATTTACATAATGAAAAAGGGGATTTTCCCAATACATGGAGGGTCACACCTTAGGGAATATCACACGTGACACCACCACTAAGAGAGGGAAAGTCATGGTGTAGAAAGATCACACTTTAGGGAATACTAGCTATAGTATTACCACCAAAGGGGACATCGTATGTCAAGAAACATCACACCATTAGTGGACATCAAGCCTAATATCACCACAGAGGAGACAATAGCATAGATTGAGAAGGTCACACTTCCATTGATAAGGTCACACTTTCTAGGAGATGTATACTATCATTACTAAAAAGGGACCATTTCTTATGCAAACAATGAGTGGAGGAGTATATTCCCCCCTTAAAATGTTAGTGTACTTTCTACACTAATATTTTAAGCAGATACAAAGGGATCCCTTGCTAGAAGGAATGCATCTAACACAAAGCTACCTAAACCCTTATCCCCCAAGTGTAGGGAAAAAGATGAGCCACAAATGGACGATCATATGCTACTAATTGCAAAATAAAATATGATTGCATAAAAATTGATGTATACCCCCATGCATGGTAGTGAGTTTGTTTGATAAGTTACAACTACCACATGGTAAGGAGAAATAGTTGATGCATATTAATCAAATGTATCATTACCAGGATGATATTGACATTAAGTGAAGGTCTTTTTGATGTTTCATTTATTTTAAAGGACAATAACCAAGACCTCTTATTGTCTCTTGCATGTTGAGATATATAAAGATAGATACCTTGTTCTTTTACACCAGATCCTTTTCCATTATAGCCAAATTGTTTCAAAATTGAATAACATATTACATAAATGAATTCCATTTCTTTCAAGGAAGGTTCCTTCTCATAATCAATTTCATCAAATGAGAATGTGTAATTTGTGTTTTTCTCCTTCCTAGAAGTTGTGGAATTAGATGTTTTTGATGATTAAGTGATAAATTGTGTTGATATCATTATAGCTTCTTTAAATTTTTATGATTTTGATGGTGTAATATTGTATTACCTCATGATTGTAGGTCCAATTAAAGGAGTTTTAGTGAATCTAATAGCTATTTGTGCATTCATAATATCAACAGACTTGACTAATTGTTGACAAATTTTTTGTTGATGGGGGATGCAATGTCACTTTATCATCTACATCTATGCCATCCATCTCATTGTCTCATTAAATAAATGTATCAATGATTTCATTCTCTTGTCCAAAAATATCTTCCAAAGTAGGAGATGTAGGGGGAGAGAAACAATCACGATTCTCTTGATTCTCAATAATTGGATCTTTTAACATCAGGATACCTTCTTCACAAGTAGGTGAGATAACAGGAGAAGAAAAATGTGATTGTCATGATTGCTAATGATTAAATTATCTTGAACCAAGCTAACATCACACATAGGAGAGATAGTAGGGGAATATTAATGAAAAATAGCAAAAGATGAGAAATAAACTCATTTTCACATGCTTGTAACAAAAATGATTTGAAATGCTTAATAAAATACGACAATAGAACATGAAATATGGCAATGCAAGGTTTTTATAATGAGAACATTGTGTTATTCCCTATGGATCAAGCTATCAATGTATTCAGAAAAACAAACAGTTATAGGATAGATATTCAAAAACTGATGCCAACTCTGAGCAAAGATCAAAGACAAGATTCTGCATAGAAATTTGATCGAAAAAGGGTAGGACTAGGGCACCCAGGGTGCCTATGTCTTGGATAGGGTTTTATAAAATTCAATTTTTTTCTATTTTTAATACTATTTAAGTTTTATGTGTCTATATGTGTACAGGTCTGATAGTGAATTTTTTTCTAGAATTTTTTGAATTTGGAACCACCAAGAATGGGGGATAGATGATGTTTGATTATGTCCTATCACACCCACATTCAAAGCTATTCCATTCAAGGATAACCCTAGAGATCTCAATGCAAAAGAGAAAGAGATCTTGCAATAGGGTTGTCCTAGGGGCTGAAAGTAGATTAATAAGGGGTTCACCACCAAGTTTTGACTTGGAAAAGACAATGACATGCAAGATGAAATGTAAAACCATAATATGATGCAAGCTTGATTTGAATGACCTAGAAATGCAAGAAGAATGAAACAAAAAGCTATGGAATAGAATGTGTGCACCTAGAAACTTGTAGAGACTTGAATGGATATTGGAAATTTTGCAAATTCTAAAATTTTGGCCTGCTGGGACTCATTTGCCATTCTAGGCGAATCAGTCCTAGTTCTAAATTTCTACACAAGAGCAAGTTTTGGGAAAATGGGTATCCAAATCTACAAAAATCTATGAAAAACACCTACAATGGGACACATTCACCACTTGTGGTGAATGAGTCTAGTTTGGATTTTCTAGAACTTCCAAGTTCTGATCTACACCTCTTAGTCTGCTCTTTCTATTTCTCTAGGTTTCTAGATCTGAAACTTTGATTTCAGGGTTGTAGATGACCTTTTAGTGAAGATTATGACCTTGCAAATGGGGAGAAAACTCCAAAAATATTGTAACCTAATATTCAATTATCTTCAAGTCTTCAAAGCACCTAGATCTACAATTACAAAAAGAAAGAGAGTAAAAGTGTTGATTGTTAGGGAATAGGGGTTTGCCTTGGTCAAACCCCTTGTGGCTAATTAAACCAAATGATGAAAAAATGAAACAAGAACATGAAACATGAAACATAGGATGTTAAACATGAACAATGGTACTTTGAGTGATGTCTTGTAAATCTGCAAATCAACATGAAATGATCATGAAGGATGTAGATCTTGATCTTTGATGATAGGAGTAGAAAACTGCTTGATCTTGGATCTTCAATGCTACAACACAACAATAGCTCAATAGCATGCTTGATGCTTGATATTCTTGACATGATGATGGATCTTGATTTTCTGCAATAATTGATGAAGAATTATTCCCTTGAATGCCTTAAAGTATATCTTGAAAGCTATCTTGATGACCTTGTGAAGACTTGGAATGCTTAACTCTTGCTTTCTTAACTTGATAACATGAATGAATCATATGAAATAATGTTTTGATAGCTTGCTTATATAGGAAATCTACTCTTGAATGACCATTAATTTAATCCCAAAGGCTAACATGGAAAAAATTTGAATTAAAAACCCACTTTTCCCACTCAGAACCTCAAAAATAGCTCAAGTAGGACTCACTCGCCATACTAGGTGAATGAGTCCCACCTGGATGGGAATCATTTTCCCAATGTGGTGAATGGATCCCACAAGGGCTATTTTTAGTCCTAAAGTGTCGAGGAGTGAAGAAATTAAGCTTATATGTTGATTTTGTTAGGTTTTTGATTAAAATATGCCTTGGGATGCATAATATGAGACCATACGGGCCTATTAATGATTATATTAAGGTCATAAATGCAATAGGGCCCAAAATCCAATGTGAAAGTGTAAATAAATACACTTTACAACACTAAATTAAGGAAAAATTGCATCTATTTAGCTTAAAAGGGCCCTAAATCCAATGTGAATGTGTAAAACACATTACAACACTAGATTAGATCCACTTAATTTACAAGCCTCCTAAATTTAATGTGAAGGTGTCAATAAATAAACTTTACAACATTAAATTAAGGAAAAGTTAAGTTTATTCATCTTGGAAGGGCCCAAAACCTAATGTAGATGTGTAGAACACATCACAACACTAGATCAAGGCGACATCAAGTCCAATTTATCATTAATTATTCCTGAATTAAGCAAGGGATACTTTTCAGTGACTCCATTTTTCCCCTACTTTAATGAGAGGATGAAATTTCTTCAAACTCACACTAAAGTAGACATTCAAGAGGGTTCCAATCGTACCTACGAGGGTGGTCTAGGATAAAAAAGATTGAGGAGGTGGTCAAACCCCTAGGATCCAAGATCCTAAGGAAAGCCAACATAAGCACAAAAGTACATGCACAAGGTGTATTATATGCAACATCAATATACACAAACATGCAATGTCAATAACTAAAAGAAAGAAAGAAAAAAAAAAGTAAACATAAAAAGAGGTGGATCAAGCTTCAACCTTTTGTCCAACATGATGTGAATAAGATCTAGAATATTTGTCCAAAAATGCATGCTCACTCTAAAGAAATGAAACTTCAAGTTGTCTATTGGGTGAGGATCCTAAAGAGGTGAGACACATACACACACGGTTGGTATGTACTCACACTCACACATGAGTGGCTATGGGGAAAGTCATGCTTCGGTTGGGCTTCCCACTCATACCATACCAAAAGTTATACCTCCTGATAAATTTGATAAGGCGCCACACAAAAATGAACTTTGAGCTTCATGAGGCAAGCAAAGCTTCATATGCTTGAAACTCATGAACAAATAGGATGGCTCCACATGCATGCAAAATGTGTTATGCAAGGTGGCCATATAATAATTTTTGTAAAAGAGTGAGGAATGTTCAAAGGAATTTTGCTTAGTTCATGCAAGGTCTCTTCTTAGGGAACATTGTGCCTAATGTCTCCAAAAGGGGACAAGTCAAAGAAATATCATGCTCTCAGAGGAGATCAAGCCCAATGACATCACCAAGAAAAGAACAGATCACAAGAAAAAAAAGAAAATTACACAATGAAACATGAGTGTCGATATATTCCCCCACTTTAAAGCGGTTGCTAACATCATTACTGTGAGCAATTTCTTTAAAGTAGAATAAGACATGAGAGCTTACATAGAAATCCGTATGCAAAGTCATATGTTTCCAATAAGCTATGTAATGAATAAATATGTTAAATGTAAGCCAACTTAAGGCATGTTTTCCACATCCCAAGCTTGCTCTTATATATACTTGAAAGGTAATCAACTAGCCAAAAGAGACAATGACAGGTGACATACAAGGACAAGGCTATCTAACCCCTTGCCCTTACTTAGTGCAGGACAAGGATGAGCCAAATAGGATGAAAACAAGTGTCAATTAGAGGAACTAGATGCTTCAACACAAGGGAGAGCACCACGATCCTTAAGATATTGAATTCGATTACTTAAAGCCTTACATTCATTAGTAGCATGACCATGACCTAGATATGATATGCACAAAATTTATTCTTGTATTAGAATTTATTTCTGATGCAGGAACATCCAGTGGTGTAAGGGCAATCTTGCATCACCCAAAAATAGTTAAATTTCAAGTTTCCCGGTTTTTAGATGTTTTTATATTTTTGGATACCCTTTTCATTATAATGAAATTTCCAATTTATGGTTTTTATTTCTTATTCCCGGATTGAAAGATATTGCAGTTTTAGTTTCCCAGATTTGCACTTGAAAATCTTCTGAGTTAGATTTGAGGCACTTAGAGTTCTCGAAAAAGCCTTGAAACTTGCTGAAATTGGTGTAGTAAATTTTGAGTGCATTATTGACTTCGAGACCTTTCCAACGGTTCAAACGGTTCGCGAATCGGAGTCTCGGATCAAAAGTTATATCCCCGGGAAGTTGGCGCACTTTCTAGAAGATACAATTGCAAATGCTCTTTTGAAATTTGAACTTCATGTTGTAAATTTTTGGTGCCAAACCACCTAAACTCAAATTTGAATGTTGTTTTGCCTCCAAACTAATGAGGAGCTCTATTTATGGGCGGGTTTCTAATTTTTGGGTAACTTTTTGGGGACAAGCTCGCATATTGCGAAAGGGTTAATCTGTAGCTTTCTGTAACTTGCATGTGTTGCAGAACTTGGGGATTGAGATCCTCTACATGTAAGAAGCTCCATTTTCTAAATAATAAAATTATTCTCTTGCTTGTGGGTTATTTTCTATGTCTCGGGCTGTGCCTTCATCAAGTGGTATCAAAGCGGGTTTTCTTGAGCGTGTGGACATATCGTTGATCATAAGGCAGTTCACACTAGGACTGTGGTTGTGGGTTGAGGTCAAGAAAGATGCCTCCAAGAGTGATGCTTGGTAGGCATGGTGGTGCTAGAGGTGGTCGAGGTGGCAGAAATGTTGGTGGAAGAGATGCACTAGAAGCCCTCCAGAGATAGATTGATGCGTTACAAGAGCAGTTGAGAAGAGGGTTAAACCCGAGGGAGGAAAGTGAGGATGAAGGAGAGGAGGAAGGTTCAGATGTAGAAGAGGAAGAAGAAGCAATTGATCAAGACCAAATGCAGCTAATAAGGGCCATTTCGAAGATCGAAAAAAGACCCAGAGTAGAAGTCCCCAGTTATTCTGGAAGTTTGAACCCGAAAGAGTTGATCGACTGGATCAACGAGCTAGAAGAATATTTTGAGTATGAGGAAATAGAGGACCCAGATCCAGTTAAGTTTGCGAAAATGAAGCTGAAGGGAAATGCCAGTATTTGGTGGAAAGAGGTCTAGTTGGAAAGAAATTGAAGAGGATAGGGAAAGATCACCAGAT